>CM055197.1:20517489-21064989 GCA_029224185.1 Karalla daura
GTGGCTGGAGAATGGTACCCTGCTCTTTCATATCCACCATCAGGATGGCAGCCCCAACCTACCGGAGCCCACCAATGACCCGGCTAACGATTCAGCCAAGGAGGAACTGCGCATCCTGCACATCTCTGTGATGGTAAATCTCTACGAATCCTCACAATGCAGTCGTCAGTAGACACAGGTCTTACATTACAATATTATCTATTATTATGCTATCATTTCACTTGCCGTTAAAACAGCCTAATTGGCCACAATCTTTCATTTGAACCATTTAAATGATAATGATTTTTTTCTCAAGCATTTTTTTCATTTGGATGAGTGTGGATTTAAATAATTCATGGTGAGTCATTCCGCTGTTCAATATTTCAGGACATCCTTACAGGTCATTATATCATCATATCACACGTCTGTGGTGAGCCTGTGGTGGGAAAATGTCTTGATCTGTTTTGGAAAGTCAAAAAGCAAGACTGGAACAGGTACTTTAGTTAGTAATTACGTTTTTATTCTCTGCAGAGAAGGGAGACAATACACTTTTTTGACTGCAGCAAGCAGATCAGAGAATTGCTTCCCTGAGGGAGAGGTCACAGTGCATCTCATCCCGACCCCTATAGACCCCTGGGAAAACCATTTGGGCACAATAAAACAGATAGTCAGGGACTGAGGAAGACTGGTGTCCTGAGAGCAGGACACTTTCACGGGCACAACGAAGGACGTGCTAAGGAGCAGGGAAAGCTCTCACTATTAAGTTCCTGTCTCTTTGATGACTGCAGCTCCGTTCAGGCTTCACGTTGAGAATGCTAAGGTTAATCAAATGTTCCTAGATGTATGTAAAATCTCCAAAACAACTCTAAGAAAGTTCCATAACATTAGCTATAGTGGTCTAGCCATAACCCACGGACAAGATTTTACATGCTTTTCCTGTCCCCCTTAACGGGAGGTAACACGAGCTCCACGAAGTCCATGCAAAGCCTGACTTCAGGTTTTACCATCCGATAGGGACAGACCAAAACAAGTGAAAGAGGCGCGCCATCATCCTGCTCCTACACCAAACAAACAAGGCGAAGAACCACTGAACAACTCCATCCGCAGCTCTCTCTCCCCCTTATCTCCCTGAGCTGTATTTCTTGATTTCTCTCCCTCTCTCTGAACTACGACACACAGCTCTCTGAGCTGTGTGTCCCTCGCTCTCTCTCTCTTTCTCTCTGCCTCAGCTGTGACTGTTCATAAATGTGCGAGTGGGAAAAGGAGAGACACATGCAGCCGCATTATTGATAAATCACATTCTCAAACAAGTCTGCTCTTTGCTGCGGGGCGGCGGCGAGAAAAGCTTTGATATATCTGAGGAGAAAAGACATGCGTCTGCGGGCCCTGGGCCGAGGCTGGAAAACCTGGTCTGCCAATGAGAAACCCTCCACCGAGCAAGCCAATCAGAGTACAGCAGCAGCCAGATAAAAGCGTCTCCGGAAGTGGCGGCATAGTGGCTGAAGTAGGTGCTTTTCCTTGACATCTGCGCAAGACGTGACGAGTTCACTGTTCGAGAGTTTCTGGAGTTAAAAATTAAACAGAATTATCCTGCAGGTGTTGGAAATTCTAGCCACGGTAAGCATGTGGTAAAATATGCATGAGTCCCCCTTAAGGACCGCAGGGTGGTTGAGTTATGTTCACCGAAGTCGAAACATCTTTCGAGACATCATTTTTAGATAAACGCAGCCTTTTTCCTATATTCCAAATCAGATAGCTGACTAGATTGACTTTTGTAAAGAGCAGAAATCCTGCAAATGTCTGCCATCGAGCAGTGACTATTTCACAGGCAAAACTGTTTTATTTGCAAAACCTCTCTGTGTTCGAGTTCACTCTCGGGTGAAATAAATCCCTCCTCCCAAACATAGATGCTATCTCAGTCAGAGCTTTGAAAAAAGCTTTGCCCTTGTCAGATTTATTTATACTGGACATCTGGTATCTAGTTTCCTGCCTGCTCCTCTACAGCCTGCCACAGAGCACAGACAGGTTTAACACAGTGTAAGGCTGTTCTACAACTGAAAAGATTATTAGTCTATCAGTTCCCTTACTGAATCTGAGAAAACTTCATGAATTCACTATTGATTGGTATTTTTTTCTCATCCTGAACTACATATCCTGAACTGCATATCCTTAATAAACTGTTTTTCTATGTGCAACATGCAACATAAAGTTCCACATTTCAGTAGCAAAACAGACTTTTGCATACCTGCACCACATCAAACCTTATCTGTCATGTTTGCAAAGGAGGCAATTAATCCTCAGATCTCAAAGCTTCCTCCTCTTGCCCGAGAATATGTACATTTATTAGATCTAAGATATGCCACACCTACTCCCATTGCCCTTTTCCAGCCCAAAGACTTTGCAATCGTGCTTTGATGGATGATATGTATTTTCAGACATTGAGAGCATATTATAGCTGCATACACAAATGATTAGTCAGCCCAAGAAGACTTTTGCTTGCGGCTACATCTGCTGTATTGAGGCAGAAAGCCATGCCTGGGAAGCCCGGTGAATGTCGCCAATCTTGAGACCTTGAAACACCTGACCTTGGCCGTCCTTTATACGTTTTGCATCTATTAGCATACATGAAACCGACGCTCTATGCAGAAATCAGATAGCCAGCACAAGGATTTTGGCTTCTTACCTGTTTTTTAACCTCTAGTTTGGCATTTTTACTCACCACTCTTCCTAGATTTCACATCCCATCAACCTTAGGTCTGTCTTTGTGCTCCCTGTTCTGCTAATTCCTCGGCTTGAAAGAGCTGAGCTTCCAGAGAGATGTTTTCTGCAAGGTGCAGATAGAGGAGGATTAGCATGCAGATCCGTGCAGACTGTAACAACAGGCATAAGCAGTGTTGATGCTGCACGGGTCAGATCCTGCTGCAGCGTGCCACCGGGCTGGACCTATCAATCCAAAGTCATGTCACAAACATGTGCAAAAAATGCCCTATGATGGGAATTGCATGGGCATTTTAACTCTAGCAGATGTACATGATTGGTTCTCACTGCATTGCGTTTACTGGAAGACAGGTACAGGTATTGTATGGTCCGTGTATCATGTCAGACAATGTTTCTGTTACTTATTACGCAACATGTAGCAGACAAGAAATGCGACAAGACAAAAGATTGTTACTGCTGGTTTCTGTACAAGAATTTTCAACTCGTTTTAAGGTCTTGTTTCCTAATGTGCAGTATTTTAAGACATAATTTCTCTCTCAGATATTATTACTAGAGTTGAGTAAGATCACAATGACAAGTACAAAACTACTATTAGTGTTTGCTTTTATTAGGAAATATCATCATCATAGCTATCATTTGACAGTGTGCCAGATCTTCCATTTTCATATTAAAAGAGAAATTCTGTTTTTTTCATTAACCTTAAGCGATATATATTTTAGAGCGCGTGTGCCCTGGTTACTACACCCATGGAATGGACCTGAATGGTCCCACTGTAGGTCACCCCATTCTGGGCAAGCCTTCGGCCAGGGAAGTGTCTAATCTATCATAGTTCATCAGGCCAACACACCCTTCACCAGGCCGTTAATGTGTAATGGAAGAGTAGGGGCTCCGGTTCTTTACGGCTGGGAGACACGCCAGATTTATAACAGATCACTGAAGTTCAGTCAACTGCACCAAAGTTGGTTTCCGAGGCAAGAAAAGTCATTTTTGTCTGTCAGCTTAGAGAGATCAGTTTTAATGATTTCTTTTGCTTCCAAATGCAGTAGTTACGGTATCAAAATGCCAACCCGGATGGAAATAATTTCCAGTTGTACAATTTTTTTAAAAAATTTTTTAGTTTTAAAGCTGGAAGCCTCCTCATGCCGTGTTCCAAGCTTGTCCTTGTGCATTCACACCTAGTGAGATGTAAGTAAGTAGCATGCATATCTGTACCATCAACAAGCTCAAGCACAACTTGGAACCCTGCTGGCGCAAACAAAGCAGATTCCTGACATGGTTTAATTAATGGCTTAATTATTATCTCCCAAGCTGATTTAACTGTTTTTCAAAAAATTAACCACACTTCTGTTCAATTCTGTCCAAATGAGCTCAAATTAGACTGAGTTTAGTCAAGAAGAACAAAGAATGTAATTTTCAGCACAGCATCAGAAAATTGAATCGCAAGGTCTCTGTTATGTAGAGCATTGTTCTTCTATCAATGTTTTTTTCTGCCCTCCCATGCCTGTGTCACCTCCAGCTGCGTCTCAGCAAGCAAACAGTAATGTCCAATTGAATCAAGGATCAACATCAAATCATTTCCACTCTGTGGGCAACATCTGTTGTTGCGCTAAATAGAGAACATGATTTTGATAAATTGCAGTGCATGCTGATTTACTCAGACTTACTCAACTTTATCAGTAACTGTCCATTAACTATTCATTAAAGTAAGAGTGACGCTCTCATACTCTTGTTAGACATGACATGTACGTACAGATGCCACATTTCTCTGGCCAAGTTCTGGTGAATAAATGCACGAGAACCGTGGTTTTTAGAATGGGGATTTAATTAAAGCGGATCAAATACTGTGCGCAAGAAATGCGTCTAAAAGATAGCCCGAAATATTGAAAGTGTGACTGACTCCTCCATTTGCATGGGACAACATTTTAAATCTTATCTGAGGACCAGTATTCAAATGCACATGCCAGAGCCCACATTCCCACAGTGTTAAACACGGCTGGAAGTCATACTTTTTCTCCATACATACAGGCTACTTTATGCCTATATGTCAGCTCTCCTCTTTGCTATAAATTTGTGCTTTTACTATACTTTATTTTAAAAGTTTGCAAGAGTGCATTGATTTCGCTGTGATTCTTTGATGTGTGTTCTCTTTGAGCATGACTAAACATGCTGCCTCTTGATGAGATGGGAAACTGGGGGTGCGTCAATCTGGTTGGGGTATAGAGGGGGCTGCAAGGTCAAAAAAGTCTGGAAAACGCTGTACTAGACTAACAAAAAAGTGGGGTTTTCCGTTTAATAGAATGTGTTAAAAGAAACTACATTCTGAAGTTAAACTCCCCTTGTTAATGTTCATGTCGGTTGTGAAGAGGGTCACTGTCCATGTTACCAATCAGAATCATCAGTCTCTATCCATATCCAGACCCAGTTAGCTGGTTCACTAATTGGTTGGGAACTCAGGAATCTTTAAGAAGGCTAAACTATGTGTCTTGGTGTCCCGCTTTGAAATGGTGTCTCACGTTCAACCGAATATTGCAATCTGGCGCCTCGCTACTCTGCTTGGACCTCGCCAGTACATATGGCTCCATTACAACCCGGTCTCATAGAAAAATGTACCCTGGATACATTGGTCCACCTTGCAAAAACGTAGAGGAGTTACCATAATGCCCCTTAAATTGTGTAACTTGTTTTTTTCGGCCTAATCTATTCCTTCTGCGTTGTGTCCATGTCACGTGACTTTCAAAATCTGGGCCGTGAGAACAAAAACATGGCGGACATTTCTCCCATTTTAACAGAAAAGTCAATATTTTGAGTTAGTTTCTGCATGAAAATGCGTTTTGATTACATTTGTATATATTTTATTTTATAATATTTTCATAATAATATTTACTCAGTGAATGCACACAAGCACTTGCTTGCCCGTTTTTGCCAAGATTTTGGTGATCTCGTCAGGACAAGGCGAAAGTGCGACGTTTTGGACGCCGCTATCGCTTAGCATCAGCCGTGTGGTCATTACAGATCACCCGTTCCCATCGCAGCGTGTAAAATGCAGACCGTTCGTCACGCCCCTGAAGTCTCGCACTGACAAACCAGGCGCCCCTCAGCGCCTATTAATCGACGCTGTCGCTTCCGAATTGTCCCTTATGGAAACTGCTCGTGGCGGTCAGAGACGCTCAGGGCAGAGGCTCCAGCCGTCCATTCACGTCAATGATAACCGGGTCACGGCGACCGAGGATCCTCAGCCCGGAAGTGTTTTTCTCACTTCTTCCCACTTCAAATGGTTTCTTTCAATTGCATCGGCAACATTTCTCAACACAAACATGTCAGTGTCGCTGAAGCATCGCTGATAACTCAGTGCTGCCCTCTGCTGTTCGTGGCAGAGACGTGCAGACGCTGTCCGCGACTCTGAGCCAGTGTTTGCCATTTGTAGACTGAGACAGGAATCGACACTGAACTAGTGAAGCGTCCGAAGTGTAGGGCTTCTACAACTGCTCTTATGAAACCCAGGAACCGAAACTCTTGGAGAGGCGTCCCCTTAACCGTTTATTATGGTTGATTACGTTTTCACTCTGACAAAACACCAACTTCCAGCCATTTCTCGCTGGAAATGTAATCAAAAACTCAAAATATTGACTTTTCTTTAAAAATATGTGAGAAACGCCACGTTTTTTGTTCTCACGGCGCAGATTTTGAAAGTCACACGACTTGGATGCGAAACAGCTGGAAAAGATGAGGGACAAAACATGTAACAGTTACACAAGTTAAGGGCCATTGTTGTAACTCTTCTACGTTTTTGTACGGCGGACCCATGTACCCAGAGCACATTTTTCTATGAGACCGGGTTGATCCATACCTCAGAAGCTTGTTGAGCTCACCCTGCAACGACAGACTCGGACCCTATCCTGGATTGCTACAGTCATTCCAGGCCGTCACCGCTGGGTCAGCTGCACCAGACTGACTCTGACTTGAGAAAGACATAATAACAGGCACCGTTTTTTTTAATCTTGTCGTGAACATGATAGGCACATGGATTCTCAAAGACCTCGAGAAGCTCATCACCTGGGCAAGGGTGAGCTTTGAGCCAGTAAAATCAGGAGTGAGAACAAAACCAATGCGAAGTCATCAGGGAAGTCTCTTATGTGGAAATTAAGAAATGAATAAATGCCTTGTCGTGAGAAAACAGACTTTGTTATCCGGAGTCATAACAACATAACTCTTTATCGCATGAATTCAAGACAGTTGTTGTGATGAGAGAATACGTTTTGATCGTTCACTGTTGTGATCATGATTGCTTTCACTCTCCTCGCCATGACAACTTGATGAGAGGCTTCACACCGCCCATGGTGGGAGTCATTAACACTCTCCGATATTTGTGTTGTTTACCAACACATCTAACCAATACACACACCCCGGCACCATGGCGCTGACTTCTTTGACAGAGCGGTGCTTGTAAAAGTTGTATAAGTGCTTCTTGTACTTTGTTGTAATAATTGTACTAGTTGTAGAACTGGTAATAGCATAGCATAGTAATAGTAGTTGTGGCAGTACTTGGGAGACAAGTTGTTGTCAAATAGCCTGTTACGGGCAAACATAAGGTTGAGCAAGAATAAAGCTAAGAGTGTGTTTGGATAGGCTTAACTTGCCTAATGGCTGCAACCTATTGGATGTAGAGGAGCTCACCTCTACACAAAGCTGTGGCTTTTGGATCCAAAATCCTGGAAGGGAGACTTTTCATGCTTTTCTATTTCTGCTCCATCACATCTTCTTTGATGAATCTGTCCATAAGATCTGTAATGAGTCCAAAATAATGATGAGTCCAAAAAAGGGCAACGCTGGCCTGTCAAGGCCCGTGCAGGGACACTTTAGACATAAATCCTGTTGAGGAAGTCCGCCGCTACACCCACCCCTATACTACCGCCCTGCCAGAGTGCAAAGACGGTTTCCGCTGTGCAAACTCATGGCATGAGATAGCACTGAAGCTAGGGTGGGAGGAGCGCCCTGACACTAGCCACATACTTCTGAACATGCAGCCACATCTCTATTGCCCTTTCTGCTACAGGCAAATTCTCAGGGTCTTGGGAAGGCATTGCTGCCAGTGAAATACTTCTGAATAAACTTCATGCCTCGCTGGTGAATCGTTGAAGAGCCAAAAAAGATAACTTAGTATGTGCTCGACCCCTCCATTTGGTTTTTGCACTTCCAGCCTTAAACACATTACGCATAACATGGAGCCCTAGGCGACCAACATTCAGAAAGGTGCTGCGTGTTTCTTGCTCAGTGTTTTCAGTTAACATGTCACACGCCTTCCAGTTGACAGCTGGACCGTCCATTGACAGCTGATAGAATGTGTTCCAACTGCCTCACAGGATTTTTGTAGGCGGTGGCATGTCCTAGAAACTGTGGGTCAAAGTATCTTGACCTAACTTTGTCACTATCCCGAAAGCGAATGTGGATATCCACCTGCATTTTCAGAAGATTGTTGTTTCATCAACTTTCATCAAATGAGAGAGCATCGCTCTAATCTTTTGGGGCAATTCCAAAAGAGGATAGATCCGCTGCTGCCTTTGATTCAGCACATTTGAATTTTTTTTACAATACCACTGTCTGGAAACATTAACTGAAAGACACTGCTCTTGAATCAGTTGCCTTTGGTTAACAGCTCCAGGACCCAGTAAATCTCAGCAGTAAAAACTTTAGTGCCTTGCATAAAACTTTCTCATGAGAAGGCTGCAGGAGTTCCTTTTGGTGCTGCCACACTTGAGGCAGGGGCAGGAGTGCCAGCTGAAGAGCTGAAGCGAATAGAAATTTGTTCTAAAAAATTACACCATGATGTTTACAAAAATCAATCATTTCTAATAGGCCTACAAGTTAAAGCAATCTAAGCAATACGAAGTGAATGAGCTGATTTGGAGGCAAATCGGGCAACATTCTTGATATTAACTCATGCATTCGGCACGGAATGCAATGAACACATCCCCGAAGGCCCCGAGGCACGATTGAACAATCTTTGTTGCCTCATTGGCATCAACTTTGACATCAATAGGCTTAACAGTTCTGGAGATATAAGCACAAATGTACAGTAATATTTCAACCAAAGCGCTGCCCCTCGTGGCCAAACGTACGATCTGAAATGCGTGAAAATGTAATCGGTTCTTCCCCTATGAGTGCCGAATCTGGTCAAAATTCAAGTCCAAATGGTGTTCGAGTTATCGCGTTAACGTGGAAAACATGCGGTGGCGGCAGTCGGGCCAAAACCATAATATCCCTGACACTTTGCATTCGGGGATGTAATTGTAGTTCAGAGGTCAACTGAGTCCATAGTAGAAACAGTGCATGCAGCAGAAAGAGCCGAAAGAAGAAAGAACACTTGCGCAGTGCTCAGTTGTACTTTCATGATCTAATTTTGATGTATTAAAATGACTTGTGCTATCGTCCTTCTGTAAGAGCTCCAAAGTCGAGGCTGGGGCTGCCGGGTAAGATGTGTTCATACAATAGCACGGACCAAGCGTCGGCACGTGAGCAACACTGAAGACTCTGATGTGGCCATTCACGACGGTCTGGTCCACAGACAGCATGAAATGAAGTAGAGTTTCCTGTTGTGTGCAAGGACAAGAGGAAAGGCCAACATTTTGTGATAAACTGAGCCATGGAAATGACATGCGTACACACAAACACACTAACACACACCCACGTTTATGTGTGCGTGTGTTTGTGTGTATATATATATATACACATATACATGTTTAAGCTCTGTCTGTTCTCAATGACAGAATACAGTTCTGAAGCAGCAGCTTCAATAAAGTCGCTGCATAGCTATCAGTGAACTGCTTTTATATTTAATTATATTTAATATTTCATTGCAGCTCACTTTCTAGCGCCCCGTAATCAGATGCAGCATCCCTAAGTTGAAGTCCAACTCTCTGGTTCGCATATTATTCACCCTCTCAAGCGTTCCTCTTTCCCGATTGGATGTCCTTTCAAAATAAATCCTAAGATAATGTTAATAAATGGGAAATAACAGAGGTTGTAGTTATTTTCAATAAAAAAACAATGGTAATTAAGGAAGAAATTATATTAAAAGTAAAAATCAAATTGTTATTTTACTCTTAATTTCTCGGTCAATTGAAATGATTTTGATGAGTTTTAAGTTGAATTTTACAGTTTATTCCATTGAATTACAGACAAATATTTGTGAAATTATGATACATTCGTGAACATATTTTAACAATAAATATTTGCATTTTGTTTGTATTTCTGGGAATTTTCTGGGAACAGAAATATGTGTTTTCACAGTCATGGTGATTTTGCATTATTTTACATTTGACCCTCTTTTGTCAAACGAATGTTATGCTGTAAAATACAGAAAACATCTGAAAAACAAACGGTAAGATTCGGGTATGTTACGCTTATTTATTTATTTATTTATTTATTTATTTTACAATGTAGTTCTACTCCATGGGGATCAGTGGCTTATGTATGTTCATTGTTAGCTGCAGCCCACTTGTCCATAATAGCTACTTGATGCGGCTGTCAAGTACCATGCTGTACATAGTATCTTCAGCCTGAGTCTGAGCACTACACGTGTCCAAAAATACACACAAAAGTCTGTGTAGAAACTCACAAGACATCGATGGGCCTAACGTGAATTGATTTAATAAAATGATCATGTAAATGATAAAAATAAAATGCAACTATTAATAGTGATTGCAAAAGTGATAGTAGTAGAAGAAGGAATTGTTGTCATGTTAGTAGTTATAATTGTTGAGGAAATAGTTACAGTAGAAGTATTTGTGGTATCAACAAGAGTTAGTGGGTGTAGTGGCAGTAGTAGTAGTAGGAGATGATACCTGGAGGCTGTGTAAAACAAATAAAACTAGATGGCATCATTATTAAGTCTCCTTAAAGAGTTGATCAAAGGAATACAAAAACCAACCATATGTTTAGACTGACTGTTATATATAATGTTCGCTACTTGTGTTTCTTGTGTCAGCAACATATGTCAGTTCCGATAGCAGCAGCAAAACAATGGAAAGGCAGTGTAGTGACCCCAAAATACCTGATTCTCTTCAGGTTCATCAACAGGTGAGGAATGCAGCAAAAGGCTGAGGCAAGGATTGGTTGAGCCTCAGGAGTCTTCAATGACAGACTTGAATGAACTAAAAATACAGCTACATGATTTCAGAAAACAGCTTGTTTTGATATAATTACATTTTAGTATAGTCATATATATATATGTATATATGTGTATATGTATATGCTGTTATTTGTCTTTTTATTTGTCTTTAATTATTTTTTGACAGCATTATTCTTAGCTTTTGACGTTATATCCAAGAGGATTCTTCTCATAAATATTATAACTTGATGTCACATCCAATCACGGGACCTAAGGCTGTAATAATATAAAGCATGGAACTTCCTTTTTGCTATCTTGTAGCTGTCAGATAGTATAGATCTCTCTGCCTCCTTATATCCTAATGCTTCGCTTCCAGAGACTAAGTGGCAGATTGATAGCTCAGCTCTAATACCCTGTCTGCTCTGTCAGACTGAGAAAGGCCATGTCTTCTCTCTCCATTCAGGACTTGCATGACAGGAGCGTAAGTCACAAGTCGCACTGGTGCCATTATAACATCATCCTCATCCGTTAGTAAGTGGATTATGAGGCTAGAACTCTGGCATGCTTTGATATGTGGCTTGGTTTTATTGGCTTGTAAAAGAGGACATAGTCCACTTAGTCCTCACTTTGATTCAGAGTAATGCTTGACATTAAACCGTTTCCCATATCTTTTGTATTACCCTCCTCTATGGGTGGCTGCTAGTGTGGGTTGATGGGTTAGGATCACATTTGTCACTTAGGTAGATGTAAATGAGAACCATTTCACATACAGTATTTGACATCTTATTCGAGTTTACTCTAGCACGGACAATACAATATATACATATATTGTATATATACATATATGTACAGTGAACACATTTAAATCCAACTCTGCTCTTTATTTAAGCATATATGTAACAAACAAAAACAATTTTAGGATATTTTTTAATGTCTTAACAGTAATATTTGGAAAAGTGATTTATAAATGGCTCTGAAAGACCTACTAGGAGAACTACTCCAGAGTTTTTCATTCATGCGTCGTTTTATTTTCTTCTAAGCAGATATTCAAAGTGGCCATCAATTTAGATTTTCCATGTAGTTTTTTCTGGATTTCTGCCATGGTGAGGAGAAGGGTTGCTGAGATCAAGATGTAATGGTCGATCATACAGCATCCTTTTAACTACATGGGCTAATGCTAGTGTGTTGTGGGGGGCTGCTGGATTCTCTCCTTGTGCATATAAGATGGAGGCAGGCAATAGATCCTGAACAGGTCAGCACTCCAGTTTCCAATAGGCATGAACATACATGTTTTTGGACTGTAGGAAGAAATCTGGAGGGTACCTGGAGAAAACCCTCAAAGTCCATACAGAAAGGCTTGTGGCCCTTGGGAGTATAACGCAGGTCCTTCCTAGCTTGGGGTGACAGAGCTGTCCACCAAGCCACTGTGCCAGCAGTAATTGAATCAACTGAGGATGTGAAATTGTTAGCAAGCTAGTGTTTGCACAGAAAGCAGATAAAAAGAAACATTCACGCAACACTATTTTTTTTTGTTGAAACACTGGCAGCCTTGCAAATGTTTAATCACCCCACAAACCGTCGAGGAAAGAACTTGGCAAGCTTCGCAATGGTCAGCCGCTGAATAAACCACCTAGCAAAGTTGGTGGCCTCCGTCAAGTCACATTGCGTTTTGTAGATGGAAATAAAATGAATATGTCCATTAATGCTAAACAGCTATGGGCCATGGAAGTAAAAACTGTGTACGCTGCAATGCTCTGTACAAACTAAAGGGTGCTGTTATATCTACTGGACAGATACAAAGTTTGAACGGTGACTTCTTGGCGACTTTCAAAGTGCTGAAAATGAAATAATTACAAACCAGATTACCGTGTTCTCCTTTTTGACCACCGTGCATGCAGATTTGCTGCATAAGTGGCACATATCATAGGCAGTCGGCAATGTCCTTGACTATGCAGATTAAGCGAACAATTTATGCAAATAGTCCTCAACTTTAGGCAATATGAATTAATACAAGCAACATAATCCTTCGTTTTTGTTCAGCCTCAGAATTCTTATGTGTTTGTGAAGTGAGATTTCTCTTTATGTAAATGACTGAATAAAATCACTTTTTCGTTTCATTGGTTTTTTTTTTTTGGTACTATTTCCATAGGCACTTCATTGTTTCAAACTACCATTCTCTCCGTTGGCCTCTCCATTTTATTCTGCCAAGAGTCTTGTGCTTTTGAAATGTGATTGAGAACCAAAATCTCAGTCCTGTGAATTTAGCTCAAACGTGCCCTCAGACTGACCACTTTTTTTAACATGAACAATTTCTTTATCAACGGGAGGCCACTGTGAGAACGGAGAAGAAAGGCTACTTAGCTTCTGAAGTGGCTGAAAACCTGATGTTTTTCCAGCACCCTGTGATTGCTGCCGTGTCCCTGAAAACGGCCTGCAAGTGAGGACACTCATCCGGAGCACAGGAATGAGCAGCAGTCTCATCCTCACGTCGAGTCACGTCATGAACCAGTGTGGCTTCGGCCATGTTGCCCGTAGGGATGGAACTGGTGCCGACCGGGACTGGAAACCAACGCAGGTTTTGGTGCCCTGTTCGGTGCCCTGGTTCCACTACATGGTACCGGCTCCGCTCTCATTGCCTGCAATGTGTTACCTGGTACAGTTTTGCAGTACCTGCCCGTCTGCCGGGCCAAAGCGGGCCAAGTTGGGCTGAGTAGAGCTGGATGTCATGAGGCCGGCGCATCAGTGCGAGTTATTAAAAACAAACAAGCAAGAACAACTTGACTCCCACGGTGTCGTGAAGTTTGACTGGATGCTGAAAAGCATATACCTTGCATCCCCGTGCGGCTCATTTCGTCCTCTGATTTCTGCATTGTTTCCCAAACTACCCTTTGTTTTTCCGCAGTATTACCGTGGTATCTCCAGCCTCTTCTGAACTGCACTGGTATTGGATAAAACCTAAACAATACCCAACCCTAGTTGCATGATGTGATGAGGACACATGGCGTGCTTGTCTTTGACTTCGGTCTATAGCTTGCCTTTGTGAAATGCTCAGACTGTGCTCTCGTCTCCCTCTTGCTGTCTTTTTTTCCCTTCAGGGTCTTTCATTTCGTCTTTGTACCACTTGCTAGCTGGCCCATGAGTGAGGCTCAGTGTCCATCCTTCCATCTTGATAGACCAAAAAATGGCAGTGTTGAATTGCGTCTCTCTTACTGATGCCAGGTGGAGAGCGATAGAGGATCCTCCGTACACCTACAGCTATCAGACCTTTTGTTTATTCTGCATTTTCTAGATGAGCTGCTGTGATGAAAATGATTTTCCATTTGTGACCAATAAATAAATTGCTATTCCAAGTCTGTAGTCGGCACGAGTCCAGTTCATTGTTCAGTTACAGTGCCCAGACACTTACAAGAGTCCACCCTCTTAATGTCCATTCCCTGGACGTTCACCAATGTTGGAGTGTGTGAGAACTGTGCACGACATCTGCAGTGTACAAGCTAAACAGGAAAGGAGCCAAGACTGTTCCCTGAGGGGCCCCTGTGCTGCCGTCCACCATGTTTGGGACAGTTCTTAGACCTCACATACTGTGTGGACTGTTGGAAGGTAATCCCAGATCCAGTATGTGTGGTAGTTATCCGCACTCATCAGCTCCAGGTGGCGTTGAAACCACAGATGATTTTCATTGTGCAATGTGCTTCTCTTCAGGTGACAAAGAGCTCAGTGCAGAGTTGATAAGGCAAGGTGATGCCTATGCAAATTGTAGGGGGTCCCTTTATGGCCTCATTGGGGGCTGTAGGTGGACCTGGAGCAGCTGTTCCCGTGTCTTCATTAGGTATGATGCCAACACCACCAGCCTGTTGCGATTGAAATCCTCCAAGTGCAGTCACTTTGGCATTGGCACTACTACTACATATTTTATGTAGGTTGAAGACATGCTCCACAATCCCACAAAGCTGATCTGTGGACTGATTCCATTTGAAACCACAGCCTTTCTCTCCTTGAAGCTGCTAAACTCTTTTCTTACTTCGTCTGCAGGTAAGGACAGATTAGAGTTCATGGCACTGTGCTGACTGTGATGATGAGGGCTGCAGCAGGGTTGGGGAAGGGTTAGGTGACTGATCAGACTTGTGGAAAATCATGTTCAGAACAGAATGATTATGTTGTGGTTATTCCCCTCCTCCTCTTTAATCATCCACCTCAGCTCCTTCTGCACAGCCTTCAGCCCATCCCTTTTTCCCTGACCTCCTCTTGTCTTCAAGGAGGGCCTTCATGTCCAGATTCATCCAGGGTTTATTATCGGAGAAACACCAATACAGTGGTGATGGATGCAGAGGCATGGTTGACTTCTCCAGAGATAAGGAAGAGGGTGTGTGGGTCCTGTCTCTGTAGCCTGCCCACAGTTGAGTTTGGGACATCCTCACCATTAGCAGAGGGGCAAAAAACACACCCCTATGACAACTATATGTGAAAATGTAAGTTTGGCTTCATGCCAACACCTCGCAAGGGATTGTCCCTGCATCAGAGTTGTTCTTGAACAGTGTTGTGCTGAGTTACACAATTTGTCACTCACAAGCACAGAAAGCCCTCTTCCCTTCCTCTCACCACAGTCCTTGGTCCTGTCTGCCTGGTAGAGATTACATTTTTCCAGCGTAATACGAGTTGAGCTATGTCTTACCAAGCTATGAGCTGTGTAAATGCTGTGATGCTGCACTCCCAATATTCCCTGTGGTGCAGGCTTAGTGCCATTAACTCCTCCATCTAACTGGAGAGACATGGAATTGTCTCTCTTGGTCTCTCTCTCTCGAGGTAGCGCTGCAGCATTGCACGGTGCTAACAGCTCATGTCTAGTACACAGTGGAGGTCTTGGCTGCGGACAGCATCTCTTGACATGCATAGTTGTAAAAATGTGGAGAAAAAGTGGTGTAATTAGATTTGTATTGGTGTTATTGTATAGTTGTTTGCAAAATGAAGTGACAAATATGTTGGATAATCAGCTGAAACAGCAGTTGAGCACCCTGCAACTGCTTTGTGTAACTGTGGATCCCAACGTCTCATGCTTGTTCTTTGCCATGGAAACTGTTGGAAATGAGAAGAAATGTAAAATGTCTAGCATTGCCTATATGCTCTCTCTATAAGCTGTGTTTGCTACATAAAACTGGAATCAAACCAACAGCAAATAAACAAATGAGATATCCTTTTTTTATTGTAAAACAATGTTCTGGTAACCCTGCGCAGAGGCAGGGGGCTTTTTCCCTGCTCCAAGTCTGAATGCTAAGCTAAGCTAACCTTGTGCTGGCTCAAAGTGAACCGGATACACACCCATCATGCCATGAGAGCTACTAGTCTGTATGCAAGCATTGATTGTTCCTCCCTATCATGCCTTCGAGTTGTTCAGAGTGCTGCCGACCACCCTCGAACCAGAACAGGAAGGCGGGAGCATGTTGCGCCTGAGCTTGCAGCTCTTCTGCAGTCTCTTGCCTGTTACATTTGTTTTCAAATCTGTAAATGGTCTTGCACCTTCATACATATCGGGTCACTTAAAAGTCCAATCGCTATCTTGGGTTCTTGGGTCAGATGACCACCTCCACCTAGTTGTTCCTCCTTCTCAGCTAAAAAGCAGAGGTGACTGGGCTTTTGCAGTGGTTGGACTCAAGCTGTGGAATGAGCTGCCAGTGCATATCCCATGGCTGTTTTTCAAATCCCATGTTTATGCCCTGACAGTTAATACAGTATGGATTTCTTATTTTATCGATCTGCATTTCTTTTTGTCATGTTCACTATATGCTGCCCTCTCTGTTTGTCTATTGAGTCGCATTACTGTGCTTATCCAGCACTTTGGTCAGCTGTTGATGCTATTCACCAAAAATCCATCTGTAACCTTTTTCATATCATGGTCTGGGCACTGTTTACTTACCACTTTACTCTCTTTGTTCTTTCCCTTCTCTTTCACGATCGTTCTCTTTTCACCTCTAAACGCCATTCTCCATATCTTCAGGGTGGAATGATTGCTCTGCTGCTGTCCATCCTGTGCCTGGTGCTGATCCTCTACACCCGCAGGCGGTGGTGCAAACGCCGTCGCATACCCCAGCCCCAGAAGAGTGCCAGCGCAGAGGCGGCTAATGAGATCCACTACATTCCCTCTGTCCTGATGGGAGGCCAGGCCCGGGAAAGCCTGAGAAACTCGCGGGGGCAGGGGCCAAACTCCAGCGGGACCCTAAGCATCCGCGAGACACCAATTCTTGATGGGTACAAGCAAGGGTTTGGGTGAATGTAGACAAATGGTCAAACTCTTAAGTCAGGTCATGCATCACCTAAAGGTTAACACTGTATTACAGAGGTGAATGATATTGTGGTTTATTTTACACTTGTAAGGTTACACCTGTTATTGATCTTCATCCCATCCAGACTAGCTTATATATTGTACACAATGTTTTTTTTAATGTGGGGCTGAACTGCAGTTTGAAGGCTAAAGATGATTACACTTTATCAGTACATCCATCAAACTTTGGAATATGTGACTAATTTCAGGTACGAATATGACATCACTGACCTGCGTCACCACCTGCAGCGGGAGTGCATGAATGGTGGGGAGGAGTTTACAAGCCAAGTCACCCGCACCCTGGACTCACTCCAGGGCTGCAATGACAAGAACAATATGGACCTCACACCTGGTGAGTGGACTATGGAGATGCACTCACTGCACCCAACTCCCTTTGGTTTCACCGTTATCCCATCTCACTGGGAAAAAAATGTAAGAGGCACAAAACCTCAGATGTCATGGTTTAAAGTTGTCTTAGCTGAAACCCAAACAAAGGTGAGAAAGTTGCCAGAACATAAAGGCTGCCTCACAAAGCATATAACGAATGAAGCGAGTGAAAGTCCGATGCTCGCTGTGGCGTGATGGCGCGCTCTGGAGGTGGCCGCCTCTCCAACCCGTGCCGCAGGAGAGTCTGGTGTAGTGTGAGCGAAAGAAGGGGAGGTGCTGCAGCCCGGTCCGGCGACTGGATCGATGAGAGGAACCAGGGGAAAATCCGGTCCAGGCTGGGTGGCCAGGAACCTGGCGATGCTGCACTCCAAGAAATAATCTGCGGAACACGTTTGTCCAGTGTAATCAAACGAAGGTACCTAGCTGCAGACTGGCTCTCTCTGCAGCCACGGTAGTCCAACATGAGGAGGATGGGAAAGGTGCGCTCTGGGCCCTGCCCCTCTTCTCCTCTCGGTAACGCCTCGTGAGTCGATGAACTGCAGCCCAGTTGCTTTAGCGTTGGTCCACCTGGACTAGGCGCCGGATATGGGCGACCTCGACCTACAAATGCTGACTAGCAGATAGAAGGCTCGAAACCTCCTCACCGCAACAAACTCTCTGCCACAACCCACGGCGTGGCAGAGACACCGGTCGTTCACAGAGCGCCCAGAGAACTGCACGAGATGAGGGGCCGCGTTGCCACAGAGATGGGACGTGCAGCAACATGGAGCTGGACAGAGTCAGAACGACTGGGACAGAAACATGGGTCATGTAAGGGCTCAATACGGGCAGAGACTATAACGCAACAGCGCCTTTAAGCTCGGAAACCCGAATTTCAGTTCAGTCGAATGCGTGACAGTGTGGGATATCTTGGCTGAGTCAACTCATCTCTGACCGGCTCCCACCACTTTCTGTCTTTGTTTTCCGTGTGCCTCTGCGGACCACGTGCCCACACGTATGTGCACCCACCCATGTGTAGACACGCGCTCACACAAACAAACCATGTGGTCGTATGTGCGCGCGAATGCACAGCCATAGGCACGTGTGGACACGTGGCCATGCACATCCACACACACACACACACACACACACACACACACACACACACAGATACTCCTATCTGTTTACCTATTTAGTTGTCCGTCTGTTCCAGTGATGTCTAGTCAGTCCTGAATTTTAGCTGACATTGTAGTATAGTTAAATCTTAATCCCCCTGATGGCAGTGCATATTTTAACTAATATTGTTATTAAGTGAGATAACCATCTGAGTCTGTCATTATTAAATGTGTGTATTAACTTGCCAGAACACAGCCAGTGTTCGCATCCCACCTTCTTTTGGAATGTAACTGATTAGGCTAATTGTTTAACCTGATTATTGGGCCCTGTTTTACAGGGTGGTGCCCCAATTTAAAATCAATAATAATGAATAACAATAAGACAATAATCTAGGTTTTCTTCTACTAGGTCCCAGTAGTTAAAGGAGACCCTGTTTTGGTCGATCCCAGATTAGCAGACTGGACCGTCCGAATATTCTAGTATGATTGTCGTCATAGTTACAACAGTGTTGTTGTTAGTTCCCTCACTTTGATTGTGCCTGGGCCTGGCGGCACAACGTATACACACGCTTGTCTTTTACCGATGTTAAAAGAAATTCCTCCTCCCATTCTGGATGAAAAATGTAGGATTTTGTTTTCCGTCGGCCATGCTTTCAGACTGTGGACCAGAAAAGCACTCGGAGAGTGCAGACCTCCGCCGGGGCAGCATCACTTCCTGCTTCCCCTTTCAAAATAAGAGCGCCGCAGTAGATTGCCTATTGCCTATTGCTTCCACAGATCATCACCCAAAAAGAATCAGCTTGAGCCAAATTTCAGAACGATACGTTTCACGTGTTGGCAAGTTATTTGGCAAACCAACCAACCCACAAACCATCCCAAAAAACATGACAGCAGCTCAATTCCTACTTTTCCTTTCAAAATAATAGTGCCAGAATTCAATAATGCTTCCCTGTGTTCCACTCTCCCTCCAGCAAGCATGTGAAATGCCCCACTATAAAAAACAGAACTTTTGACATCCTGTATGTCGCACCCACTTTTGTCTTGCATTGTTCCTCTTCAATCTGGGGTTCGACAATTGGACAAACCCTCTTTTCCAGCACATTAGAGTACACTTTACCTGGAGTCCGATGTCGTTGGATGCCCCTGTTATTGGTCTCCTTTCTTAAAGAGACACCGTCCAGGTGGTGTCCCCAACTTCCATGCTGTGTTGGAAAGGTGTTCAGCCATGACAGCCCCCGACATCCAGAGCCTTCAGCATTTCTGGAAGTGGACCACACCCAGAGAAAATGATGATTATCCCCCTTTGCCATCAGGAGGCAATGACAGTATGGATACCTGTCAGAAAATGACACTAAATCCGCATTTTTGTAAAGATTTGGGCTTTTAAAGGCTGTGGTCTTCAAACTTTGTTAGGGGATGAACAGCCTATTTCAGTGCCGTTGAAGACATTTTTCATTTTTAAAACCTTTCTCTTGCATGGTCTAGCATGGCAATGCTATAACTAGGGTAGAGCCAGAGCACTACTTGCAACGACAGTGATTCTACCTCACTGTAACCTGCACACATTCCATGTTACACACATAGTTCTAGCATCACAATGTAGGACAACTTGTCCTTTCACTGCTCACAAGAGGTTTACACAGCTGACACAGTAAGCACTGGAAGGACAGGAGCGCTGTCCCACTCCCCATAAGCCTTAATTGTAAAATTCTCAGGCACTTTTCATCTCAAAACTGTAGGACATTCTTACATTGCTGCTCTCAAGTCATCGTTTACCTCTCAAACAAATAATTTACCTTGCTGTGACCAGCAGAGTCTACTCTTTTTCATGACATCAATCTTTAGGCCGTTACATAGTTTTTGAATGGCAAGCCTGGATGTGAGAGGTGATTAGTCTTGTCAGTTTCCTGTTTTCTTTTGAAAGCCTGACCTTCCTTCCCTCATGTCACACCTGAGTCTCATTCTCCCCTAATCACTGGCACTTAAAGTCTGTGTCGGCCCTTTGTCTTGTGGCCAGTGCATTTTGATTTGATTAGTTTGCTTGTGTCGCAGCTCTCTCTTGTGCTCTTTGTTCTTTCTGGTTCTTCTTGTCCTTCTTAGTGTTTTCTTGTATTTCGGTTTAGTACGTGTGTGTTTCTATTTCCTGGTGTTTGTATTTCAAGTTCCTAGTGCGTTTCGGTTCCCTAGTGTTTCAAGCTCCTTTGTGGTCCTTATCCTCGTGTTCTCCCTGGGGTAAGCTCACATCCTCATGTCTCGTCTGTGTGTTTAGTCACCTTTGCTCCCTGAGTTTTTCCACTGTTGTATGTTCTCTATGTTTTGCTCCTCATTAGTTTAGTTCTCAGTCTGGTTTCTTTTTAGTTTCTTTAATAAATCACCTATCACTCATATAAATTGTGTTTTGAGTCATGCATCTGGGTCCTCACTTAATTTGAAATCATGATCAGAGTAAGATCTTACTCAGAACATGGTAACATGCTATAAAAAAATAAACGCTCCTGCACACTCATAGCAAAAGCATCGCTGAAGCATCTGGAGAGGGAACAGGCTGCATCTGAATGCTCTATCAGCCCAGTCGTGATTCTAATGGGTGGCCTTGGCCACCTAGAACTACCTAGAACTGATGGGCTAAATGCCCATAATATCACACAAGGTGCATTCAGGTACCATCGAAAACTGAGTCTGAAGATGGTAGTTTTAAAACTAGGGATCAGGACAAAGTATTAGATATATCTTTAAAAATGCTGTTAGCTTTGCTTTTATGTTGTAACGCAAAAACACCATATTCTCATATAGCTCTAGGAGCATTTTATTGCCCGAGTTCATTGTTTTGGTTTCCTGCCTGCAGCTTCACCACCTAAGTGCATCATCACGACTCCCAACTAGCAACTTCATATTTCAGGGTTATGTGAAAATTGTCCATTGTGCTGAAGTGTCCAAAAAAGAGGTGATTAATTCTGAATCTCTTGCTATGCGGGGTGAGTAGCAATTTAATGAACTAGAAAAAGGACGCAGTAGGCCGTGTATATTTGCTTTCCCTAACCTTTGAAGTTGGAGTCAGTATAAAATCTGGTGAAACTAGAACTAACACTTTTTTTAACTCAATGTATTGCTTGATATGATGTTTATGTTGCAGTGATGTATGGTGAGCCATGAAAAATGTGAGATGGAGATGTCAGTTTGGAAAAAAACAAAACAAAACAAAACAAAAAAAAAAAAAAACACCTGTACATGGCACAACCCAAGGGAATTCTGCTTTATTGAATACTGGACCTGTAGAGGTTCTGCTCAATGAATGGTGAACTCCTGATATGGTCCTGTTCCCCACCATAATAGACATGGTCAATGTGGCAAAGTGCACCATTACTTGTAATTGCTGTTTGGGCAAAATAGGTCACACACACACACACACACACACACACACACACACACACACACACACACACACACACACACACACACACACACACACACACACACACACACACACACACACACACACACACACACACACACACACACACACACACACACACACACACAGCATAGCATCCATGGATCAATAAAAATGTCATTTAACCATCCCTTGAAAGAATATTCACACGTCCATAAGTACGTCAGTTTTTGCCTGAATGCTTCCAGCTTTTGTCATCCTGTGTTGGTTACCACGGCCAACTCCCTTCCTAAAAATGTCCCCGCTGCGTGACTAATGAAGGTTCGTTCTATTCTCCGCAGTGAGTGACAACACCAAGCTGGCCCTGATGAACAAATACAAGGACAACATCATTGCCACGAGCCCCATCGACAGCAACCATCAGCAGAACACGCTTCTTCCGCACAACACCTCCACCAGCCAGCGCAAGCGTCTCTCCAGCAACACCCGTGGTGAGTCAGCCCTGCCCTCAGTCGTCAGCCAGAGGAGGGGAAAAATAGATCCGCGGCAACAGCCAGTGCGCAGCTCTGTTGTTTTTCGTTTCATCATCACGGGCCGTTGGATGAAAGCCGTAACAAAGTGCCAATGTTAAATGTTTTAGCGAGAATTGAATTATTCACTGCTCTTTCTCGAACTGTTTTCTAGCATGAAAAACATTCCAGTCGAGCCAAAAACAACAAACAAACAAACAAACAAACACAAAGAAAAATTGATCAAGACGTACTGCTTTGAAGACCGTTCTGGCCACTTATTTTTTTACGTCGACATGAGCGCTGGTCCCGCCCCGGCTCCTGTGCCGTCTCGCACCATGAGTTTGCGCGGCGGAAACTGTCTTTATGCTTTGGCACAGTACTTCTTCTTTGTGGTAGAACAGGGGTGTCCGACTCGTTCCACGAAGGGCCGCGTGGCTGCAGGTTTTTGTTCCGACCAATCGAGAGTTCACGGTCCAAGTGACCAATCGGCTGCCTGAAGGTTGAGATCAGTTCACTGAAAGAGTCAAGTCAGGTGTGCTGCTGCCTGGCTGGAACAAAAGCCTGCAGCCGCACGGCCCTGAGTGGAACGAGTCGGACACCCCTGTGGTAGAAAGACACGAAGCTCTACCTGGTCGTCGGTGGGGTTTTTTTGGTTGTGGGTGCGGTGAGTTCGACGGGGCGCATGCGTGACCGAAGGGGCAACCGCTGTGGCGGCCCTTTTGCTGCGTGGCAGGGCCCGCGGGGTTTGCCACGGAAGCTTGCGCGGGCCTGAAGATTGGAAGGTCTACTGTAGTGGTTCCCCCACCACAGTAGATCTTCCATCTACAGTAGAACTACTGTCTACAGTAGTTCTGCGGCGCAGGTCTTCAGAAGTCTGGGACACGCTATTAATGGGCCCGCTAGCTTTCCTGGGTTGAAGCTTCCTCGGCTGTCCTCTGACCTGGTCTGTTCCGAACTGTGGTGGGTGTTGTGGTGATATGAGGACGGAAGCAGGATATGTGGCAGTGGCTGTTGGGGTTGGGGTAACAGGGCCTTGTTGAACCGACTGAGGAAGTTATCCAGTCGTAATAATGTCCAAAAAAAGAGGCTGTTGTATATATTAAGTGTGTGTGTGTGTGCCGAACAGCGGGTTCAACCTTCCTGAACCCCGATGGAGACTCTGGGACGGAGGCAGACAGCGAGCCTCAGCTGGCCTTTTACACCGACCCAAATCGCAGCCGTCGCCGGAGTCGAGGTATGAGAAACGGCAATGCCAACAGCGCGTGGGGCTCAGGGGGTAAGGAGCACTCGCACACCAGACAGACAGTTGACCCCCGCCACCCGATGGCCACGCCATCGCCGCCATGCATGACGCCTCATCCTTGCACTGCATCCAGCGGATGGGTGTCCCCCGTGTTGTGTGCCCGTGACGTTGACTCCTGAGAGACCGTACCGTACGTGTCGCGTGCATAAGGTGTGCTGCAATGGCGTGCGCAGGATGCTTAAGCAGAGGTTGTGAGCATGCAAGCCGTCTGAAGGCATCTGCGTAAAATCTTGTTCACCGCAATCGAATTCGCAATCGATTCCTACGTTTCTTAAGCGCTTGGGACTCCTGATGGGGATTGCATCTTGCCACATGAAAAATGCTTGGTTTTGAAATAATATTACACGGAATATTATTTCCGCCGAGAGGCCCGTGCAGCATGTCCTTCTTATCTGCATGCGATGTTTTTGCAACCCATATGAATGGTGGTGTTCTTTGCAATACACACGTAAGCAAGTCGCTGAAAACTAAAGAAGGAAATGCAGCCAATGCTCTCGAAATAATAGCGGCTGTCAGAATGTGTTAGGATCCTTTATTACGCCTCCAGGCCAATTATTCTTCTGTCATGTGCACAGGTGTCACAAACACAGTGAACCTCCAGAAGCATAGCCAACACCTTTAATTAGAGTTAAGAATAGAATAAGGCAGCTGGAACACTGGCCTAACTATGTTGTTTTGATCTCGAGGGAAAGATGAATTGTGAGCAGTGCCACCGACACATTTCTACTAGTCAGAGGAGCGATGTTTCATGCATTCAATAGCAGAATCTATTAACGTGTGGACTACAAACCCAAGAACGATGTCAAAAAGGTTGAAGTTCTGCAAAACATTCCATTTCTGGGTAAATTACATTATTAAATATACCAGCTTCATGTCAGCTTTCTGCTGTTGTTAAAGGGAGTGCCATGGGCGTTTTTTGAATAAGAACGTTTTTTTTCGTTAGTTATTTAAAAGTGTTGGGTGTGATTTAATTATCCAAACCAACCATTCCAAAAATAACTGGCTTCATTCAAGGTCACTGTGATTACCTGTGTGTCTGCGTGCGCGCACACGTGCGCGCGTATGTTTGTCTGAGGGGGTCCGAGGTCACCACTCGCACTTTCTGTTGCACCCTGGACTTGGAGAGATAAGGAAAGTCTCCTCACTCCAGCAGAGGATGAGAGGCTAGAAAAAAGGGAAGGCTGCAAAATAACCTCTGAACTATTTCCGTGTCGCCCCGTGTCTTTCTGTCAGTACCTTTTTTTTTTTTTGCCCACATCCTGGCATGGATGTTTATACCCTTCAAAAGGTATACTTTATATCTGTGCCACTGCGCTGCGTCTGTTCTGACCTTTCCCTGAGACTCGAGGCCTTTGATTCAAAGATGCTTTTCATGGGCCCTAAGCTCATTGTTGATGTTTGTCAGTTGTTTGTGAAGTGACTTCCTGCGCAGCCAGCATCTGTGTGTGTTTCTTAGGCTGTCCACATGTGTTTTCACGCAATGTCGGGATGGTGTGGGGGGCCATAACAAGCACTTGTTGTTTTTGCCTGTCCCTTTTTCTGTGTTTTGATTTTTTTCAGTAGCAGGTTCCCCGCGGAGCCCCATCAATAAAACCACCCTGACTCTCATCAGTGTCATCAGCTGCGTGATTGGCCTGGTGTACTCCTCTCACCTCACCTGCAGCCTCTCCGTGCGGGTGATCCTCCATGTGCCGGAGCATCTCATCGCAGATGGTATATCCACGCACAACCTCTTCGCGCACACCCACACACACACACACACACAGATGATGCAGCTTAGCGCTATACGCATCTCTCAAAGCGAATGGCTAAGTGGCCACTCGCTTTCATGGTCGGGCTGCTGTTTCACTTTGTTCCCTCAAAGACAGAGGTAAATGTTGGGTAGTCCACCCTGCTCCCCAGCTCTCCATTGGGAGACCACACATCGAGTTTGACTACAAAGCATCCGAGCCCGTCAAGGCCAGGTTGCAGCGTCCACATGAAGAAAATGCTCCATCACCTTCCCTCCCTCATGCGACACCCTCCCACCTGCACTTTCTGATTTGTTGAACCACATTGCTAATGAATTTCAATGTAGCACCTGCGGGGGGGTGGGGGGGGGGGGGGGAGCACAGAGGGGATGGCAACCACGGGCTCATTGACATTCACAGGAGTGAGCTGGCAGTCCAGATATATTATAAACTGTGACTAGGCTCACTCATCTATCATCTGAAGGTCTGACGGTTTGATTTGGAGTGCGACTGCTTCCTGGTGCTACACACTGGCCCGCAAAGGAAATTATGAAATTCTGGGAGGTTTCTAGGGAGCGAACTTTCAAAGCAGCGATGAAAGCTGGTGAATTAGCCTGTTAAATTTTAAAACTCTGATTGATTCGAAAACGTTTCCGTAAATGTCTCAACGGTCTCCACAGACTTGATTTGATCTGATGATGAATCAGATGAAATTTGTATTCTACCACCGGGAAGGAGGTTAACGCCAACAGCTGCATTTGTGTCTGCCTTTACATACAGTGAAGGAAAGCACAGAGCAGCTACAGCTAAACTCTGTAACTCTTGTCAACTTGGATTGCAGTTTGTGGAAATTCATTGTCTAATAGGTGACAGTGTCGCAGTGAAAAGTAATTTTGTCTCTGGGATGACTAGCGGTGCTGCCGACCTGAAATAATGTGAGGAAGCATGCGTCTGCAGCAGGTCATGAAAGAAGGGATGGTAAAGCATCTTCACCCCCTTTCAAGATAAAATCTTGAAAATGATGCACAGAATGAAAACGAGAGAGTGACAGAAATGACTTGGCTTTTGCAAGCGGCCTCGAAACTTGCAAATCGTCTCTCAAATGCTATGTTTGCTCATCGGGGAAAGTGTGCATTAAGTCCACTGTCCAGTCTTACACTCAGGTTGAATACTGTACGTGTCAAATGTTGGCTTAAAGACGCCAGGTCGACATGGGCAATTGATGTGTCACTGGACCTTAACACAAGATCTCAGTTTTGTGATGGTTAAAGTGAGAAATTTATTAATTTATGCTTTCAGTATAAATTGGATCGTAGACACAAAAATCAGAGAGAACAGGTGGGACTTGGGCTGGAGGACAATGGGACTGGGATTTCCTCTCTGTAGGCCTTAAAAGGGAAAGGGGTTAGTGCTTCTCCTCCAGAGGTCTATAATAGACGGACCAGGATGGACAACCCAAACAAGGATGACTACAGAGTACATCAGAACAAGAAAGCGGGGGATGGTGCCAGAACAGGAACAGGATCTGACTGAGGGACTACTGATCACATATCCCAGGAACAGCAATGACAGGAAGAGAGCCCAGGACGCTGGACTGGAGAAGACTGACCAGTTATCTTTGCCATCATCTGATCATTGGTCAGGTAGATCTGAGCATGCATCTCAAAGTTAAATACTGACTCCAGGTGTGCTTGTTCCATAGCTGCCAGACCATACTGTTGCAAGGCACAATTCAAGAGCCACAGATCGGGTTCTTGGTGTAGACAGATGAGCCAAGGTTCCCCAGCGGACAAATCAAAACCAAACTGTGGCAGTTTGCTTAGGGTAGGCAAGAGGAAGACACTGTTGGGCGCCAGCCAGGTATCTCTCCTGACATGTAAGATGCTGGATTTGTTCAGTTTTGTTTTATCAGTCAGTAAGTCTTAGTTATATTAGTTTAAATACAAAACAATCTCCCCACAGAAACACGCACACAAGGCAATACACATGATCATGTACACCTCCCCCACCTGAGAAAAAAGCCTAAATAACATAAAACACACCAATAACAAGGTCTAAAGGCAAAGTGACTGAGGAAACCGTTCAACAATCAGATCCACAGTCCCAAATAACAGTGTTTAATAATGTTTTTTTTTAAATTAATAATAAAAGAAACACAAGCTGCTACCAGTATAACATTGGTCACAGTCAGTCTCAGAGTCTCAAAGCTGGCTTCGAAGAATGGCGTCGGCGAGGTTCAGCAGTTTGGGTGGAGATGAGAGGGACTGAATGAATGGTGGAGTGAATGACAGTATGGTGGAGTTGAGAGGGTTAAGGGATGAATGAATGAATGCCAGTACACTGTGATGAGGGTGAAGGTGCTGGTTTTGGATCTGGAGTGGCGGAGTTGAGGGCGACAAACCAGCAAGCTCGCCCTGCGGTGTGCAAGGTGAGGGTCGACTACTCACTTAAAGCGAATACAAAGAGCACACTCTGGCCGCTCCTCGCCACTGACAAGGTGCCTTTTTTTAAAAGAGCAGCGCCATCGTTACATCGGCGTGTCAGACTGCGCAGCGCACCAGGGGGAGGTACGTGGGCGTGGACAGGCAGGCTGGCTGTCACAAAACGGATCAGGGACAAAACAGAAGTTGGAGCATACGCCCATATACCAATTAGACAGTGTTGCATCAGTAGTGCACTGACGTGTACTGTACGGAATGACATGTACGTGGAACTAAATGTATAGGAAGTTCATCGCGCCAGTTGAGACTGGAACATGTGGAGCAAAGAACATGAGTGGCCTGCAGCCCTATGTTCACTTCAGATTGGTAAGCAAAGCTCCGCTAGAGCTATCTGCAGGTTTCTCTCCACCCTGACAGCCACAACTTCATGGCTTTTGTGATTCAGATGGGGGTCTTTCTTTACACCTGTGTGCCATCTGGCCTTACCTCCACTCCAAGCTTCTTCTAGAACATCACGACCGCCATCTTTGATGGCACCCTGGTGTGGTCATCTCGCTAGATGACATAGAGATACATGGAGCACCAACTGCCCTACGCAAAGAGCGACTCTTAAAGAGTGCTGAGCATGCTCTGCAGCCGCAACCTTCCACTGAACAGGGGCAAGTGCATGTTTGTTGCACCAGTCAATGATTTCATGGGCTGCCTCCTGTCACAAAACAATGGCCTGAGTCCACTCCACTCAAATGTCATCCTGCGCCTTTCTTAGCCTCCCTGCCCTGTTAAGCTGTCATGATTCCAGGGCATGGCCTCTTATCTGTGCTTCCTTCCACACTGTTCTGAGACCACTGCACCACTTCTTAAGCAGGACGAGTCGTGGTGTTGGCCCCCTGCATGCTCTGAATTTCTAATGGTATTTGCTTTAAGGTCCCTTATTCCGGCTGGGCAGAAGTACTCAGTAGGGGAAAGGGTAGTGCGGCCTGTGTGTGAGCATGTGAACGTGGGCTGCTAATCCCCTGCAGAAGCTCCAAGCAGCATTTGCATGTGACTCTGTGTCCACCCGGTTCTGCAATTTCATCCAGGGTTGGGGTTACTCTGCGCACCCGAGTTTCAGTGGAACTTGTGGACTTCCACTGCATTATTGTTGAGCTCTCTGCAATGGGCGTATTTTAGGACCCAAGGGCAACCAAATCATGTCTCAACTTTTGAACACACAGCAGTACAGGTGATGTCGGGGAAAATCTTGACCCAGGTGGACGTGGCAGAAATGGTTGGCATGTGACTCATGAGTGGGAACAGTTCCAGCAAGTTCTCACCAGTTCAGTGAGTGTGGAAAAGATGTGGCGGCGTGAACTCCACGTCTGGTGCTGCTCTGTCTGTATGAGAGCATTTCAGCTGATGGCGGGTGTGGCTCCAGGGGTGGCTATGCAGGAGTGGAAATTTCCACTGCAAAAAACCCTGTTAGGAGTGGTGTGGCAGTGAGCAGAGCAGGGGAGGGACTGAGCAGACTGTGGCACCCTTCTGCTGAATATCTGCACTGCAAGGTGGCTGTGTGCGGTGGTCGCTAGCACCTTGAGTACACGTGGCATGAATGTGCGTTTAAACGAGATGCGAAGCAATTTTTTTGTGCTTTGCACTTGCGTACAAAGTCAATGTAAAGACCAAAGACGCGGCACATAAAAGTTATAAATATCCGATTTGAGTGAAACGTTCATGTCGGACAGCCTATTGGCATTGAGATTCTCCCAATGACGTCAGTGACATCAGCACAGTCGTACCATTGACTGGAAACATGGAGACTGAGCATAGGAGTCTGCAGGCACCCTGGTTTCTGAAGTCTTCCTCCGACTGGTACAGATCTTTGAAAGATGCTTGTGTCTGTGAAGAAGGAGCCCCGAGATCGTGCTGTGTTTTCACAAACATTATTGCTGCTGCTGATGTGCACGACTCTCTCTGCTTTTGCATGTCAAACAATCAGCACAGAGAGCCATATTACAATTGATACACAAAAGAATGTGTAAAATATTGTTGTCTGAGGTGTGTGTGTCTGTGACTGAATTGCACATTTCATGCATTCTTTTTCATTCAGACACAGTCACTTTATCGAATGTATATCCATCCTGTACAACATGGATTTACTCTCACATGCAAAGAGAGATTACCGCACTGAAAAAGATGCACCCACAGTGAAGACTTTGCGTTGCATCCGGTTTGAACACATTTTTGCCTCTGCGACCAACGTGTGGGTGCTAGTTAAGGACAATGCACCTTGCCTAACCAGCGGTAAGGCCAGCCTGCCCCGCCTCCACCATTACAGCCACTTCCATGGACACCAGCACCTTTGACCCTTATCAAGGGGCTCTATGATGAACAGTGCAGTGTCCCTCTGCACCAATGTTTTTGTCTGGTCACCTACAACCACCATTCCAAGTTGCCTGAGATGCTCAAAGCTGGTTCGGTCAACACCAGCTTGGTCAATGACTTCTTGTCTTTACTGTTCACTGCCCTGGGGTGCTCCTGATGCCATCCATACCAATAACGGGTTGCAGTACATCTTGACATTTCAACATGTCATCTCGACAGTTCATCTCATCGAGAAGAAAGGGATCAAACATATCGGAATTGTGTTCATGAGTGGTTCATTCAGATCCTGAAGAACAGGCTCAGAGAATACCTAACAGATCCTCAACTTTCAGTGGCAATGCGGAGTACCTTGCGTCACTACAGGGCAATCCCAAATGCAACAACAGACGGTTCTCTTGCTCTCCTGCTGGGACATGAACTGCAGCTTCCCTTGGCTGTTCACGCCCTCTAACAGGACACACTACAACAGTAACTCTCTGGGCAACAGAGTGGCAGAGCAGGACCGCATGAAGCAGCAGTTTGATCAAAAGCATTGCACAAAATGTCCAGCACTCATAGGCCCTGATTTACTAAGATCCCAGATAAGGGGTGCTAAATTGCCTGCTCCTGGTGAGATTTTGCATGCGTTTTGCGGGTGATTTACTAAGGGAAATTGCCACCGTGACAACAAGAGCAAACGGCAATATGTACGCTGTCAGCCTTTCCATCGCAGCGAGTGCAGAGGAAAGCGCAAGAACAAATATGATTCCTTTGAGATGGAAGTCCTTGTGGCTGAGACAAACAAACGCATCTGGCAGGAGAAAGTAAAAAGTTTGATGCTCTCGATCACGGGCCACCGGCGATTGCACCAGAGGTGCGAACAGCGGCCAGTACGGCCAGTTTGGCTCGTGCGTTCCGGTGGGACACTCGGGAGATTGCTGCGCACCCCGGGCAGCTGGTCGGCGCCGTGTCTGGTCTAACGATGGCCACACAGTCACTGACTGGAGGAGTGGAAGCTGCGGTGCAGGCAGTGGCCGGTTCTTCCATCAGCCTTATAGCTGAGGGACTGGAGCAGGCAGGAACGGGACATGGAGGTGCAGGACCAGTATGCACGTACGCTGCATAAAACTGCGATTAATTACGCGTTTGGTGCATGAAACCAACCAACAAAATAGAGCCACAGAGATGCCATATTGACAGCGCTTTTTCAGCGATTTCTTCTGTTTATTCTTGAAAATCACGTTCGCCATGCGTAACATCTAATTCTTATGTATCCTTTCTCTTTTTTTTGAATGAAAATAAAGCGCACCATAAACGGCACACGGTAAATAATTCTGAATCAGAATTTGTTCTCTGCGTCTGCGTCCATTGTTCCGATGTTTGCTCCTGGCCACGGTGACAGCAGCCATTGTGCGTAAGACTGAGAGGATTTGCGCCTTCCTTTCAAAGGCAGTCGTAGTCACCGCAAGTGTTTTTGATAAATCGCTTTGCGTGTGCTAATATATCCAATCTGCACATCCTCCTCCCAGTATTTTGCGCACATGAGCAGGAACGCCCCATATTGCATATGCATTAAGGCCAAGGTGCTAAATGGCCAGCGCGTGCTGTTTTGCTCACTTTGAACATTTTTTTTGCAGGGGACTTTGAGTTTGCACACGTTGTTATACACGCAAAACTTAAGTAAATCAGGCCTATAGTGTCAGACTGGGTTCAGATCGATTGACCCACAAATGCCCCATTTCCCGGTACGTGGTACCGGCTTGGCTCAACTTGTCTTGACTCAGCCTTGTGTGCGTTTCCATCACCTGGAATATGCAACGTGGTACTGTTGTACCTGCCGGGCCAAACTGGGCCTAGTTGGGGCAAGTTAGTTTATGTTTTTCTTTCCCCTTCTTCGTGTAACTGGCGCTCAGTGGTGTCGTTCTGAAGATGACATCATGCACACATGTTGCTATGATGACCAGGTACTCTCAAGGCGGCACTGCTTTGTCATAGAAACACGCTCAAGCCGAATCAAGTAGCCGAGTTGAGCCATTAATGGGTTGTGGAAATGAGGTATAAGTCCCACAAGCTGCTCTCAATCTAGAGGGCAACAGAGCAGATCACGGCACTGCCACTCCCTAAAGGCCCGCACAAGCTTCCACGACCGCGCGGCTCACCCATACTTCCGCGACCATTCTTCCGAGCTCTGTAATGTTCCTGGCCACCACAAGGGGGCAGTACCAATCTATACACAGGCCTGTGCTGCCCCCGGAGGACACGAAGAAGAACGAGATGTAAACAACTCTGATCCTAGTATTTCGTTGACTAGTGTTGCAACCGATGCGACCAAAGCCGCAAGGTCTCAACTGTTGAACTGCACAAAATGAGGCGTGCGGCAGCACTTGAGTCGCGCCACTTGGCCGGCCTGCTTTTGGGAGCTGCGTGGCCAAAGCCGCAGAAGCTTGTGCCAGCCTTAAGGGCTAAAGGTGCTTAAAAATGCACAAAAATTAAATGAGAAGAGAAATTTTAAGTTTGATATGATTCTTGGAGATGTGCGTGGCAAAATGAGTCCACAAAACTGCCAAAGTACAGTCACTGGGGTCGTATTTACCTACAGGAACAAGATTCAGTCGGGGAGCAGACCATCCCCAGATGTTCAAAAATGCTTAGCTGCCATTTTGGGTTATTTTGCATTCGTTATTCGTTAGCCATCTCAGTTTAACCAACAGAATTGATCCGTTAGACTTCATAATGGTCCGTGCCATCATGAGACCTTGAAACAAAAAAGTTGACAATAGTTCTTTTCTTTAGTCATCCAAATGCCAATAGTCACCCACAGACCTCCATGCTGGTAATGGGAAATGCCATGTTGTATGTCTTAATGTATTTTTATGAGCTAGTCAGACTCCCCTCAAGTTTGTCCAGTCAGTTCCAAACTTCATTTTTTATGAATTATCAATTTATCAATTTACATGATACAAAGCCAGCTCTCCAAATCCCTTTGTCCCTTTTTTTTTACCCTTACCCCTGCCTTCACATTTTCTGTCTGATTCTTATCCCCGATGCCTGTCCTCCCTGTGTTATTTTCAGGGTCGAGGTTCATCCTACTTCAGGGCAGCCAGTTAGATGCCTCAGACTGGCTGAACCCTGCTCAGATCCTGCTTTACTACCAGCAGAATGCCAGCGGGCCCTGGCTGAATGAACTGTGCGGACGGCGCCTTCTTGACCCCTGTGAGCACCAGTGTGAGCCTGAAACAGGTGAGCCCGAAATGTGCAGTACAAACAGGTCTACTCCATGGTCATGGAATTTGTGTATATATATATATATATATATATATATATATATATATACACACACACGCACACAAATCTGTTATCTGTTAAAATCTGTTATTTTGTATTTTGTATGCTTGTATGTTGTGTATACCAGGTAAGACATATCTGAGTATTACAGTTTTGAAATTATTGCCACCAAGAAGTTCTACCGTTGTTTTTTTTTCTGCTGCAGCAGTTTAGGGTTTGTTGATTTTGCCCGTCAAGGCCAACAGCTTCAAAAGAAAAAAAAAAAAGTATGAAGTGATGACTTCTGAACAAAAGAGCCGCTTGTGCAGAGGTGTATAACTTTGCAAAACACATTTTTCCCGGCTCATTGACTTATTTTTAATGGCTTAGCTTTTTTCCATGGGGAAAAATCAGTGGAGAGGTTTTCCACGGCTTGCCACCTCGCAGGAACTACCTGCAGCTCCAGTGCCTAAAATAGGGTCAGCAGTGAGCAAGTCACGCCATGAGCCCGGTTCTTTAACTTTTACAGGTGTGACCAAGTGTCTGGGGCTGGGCTCTGGTTCAGCTCTGGTTCGGGGAAAATGGAAAATAAATTGCTTGCGGTGCTCAGCCTGATTTTCTCCAGGGGAGCTGTCTGCATATCTCATCAATACGTTTCCATGGCTGTTGTCAACTTCCTTTGTACATTGTTAAACCCATGTGCAAGATATAGTTTAAAATGGGTGGACTCTGAGCAGGCTGAAATAAAAGGGTTGTTAACCCTAGCCCTAACAAATGAATTTATTACAGCAAGGAAAAAGTGGTCACCTCACATAATGAAGGTTGCTGGTCTTTATCCGGGTGGAACCAATTCTGTGAGGAATGTGCATTTTCTCCCACTTTTGACTCTCTCCACTGTCCAAAAATGTACATTAAGGCCAACTGGAGACTCTAATATTACCCTTTCTTTTAACCTTTCCTGTCCAGCAGCTTAAGCATACAATACAACACTGAATGCCTTTGGAGTGCAGAAACGGGTGCAGTTTCATATTTTAATATGAGTGATTTGTAGCATTACTGGAGAGAGCGGGACATGGTCACAACAAGAACAAACCGACAAAACACAGTAACGGCAATAGCAACAATGACAGCAGCAACAGTAACAAAATCCACAGCAACAACAACAACAGCATCAGTCATGACAGTGATAACATGAGCAACAGCCAAGACACCGATAACATAAATGGGCAATGACCTAAACGATAGCACCATCCAAAAAAACGAAACGAGTAAAAGCATTTACATTGACAACAAAAATCAATGAGGTCAGCAGCAGCAACCCGACCTACAGTATAGTCTACTAATCAATGCACCATAGTCCCAGTGATTGACATGGTTGGGTGTGGGATCACGCGCGTCACCTGTCACCACTTTTTACTGGGGCACATGCCCCAGTAAACATGCACCATGCCCCCCCCTTTAAAACTTGCAATGAAATTTCATGAAAGAGCCTATTTTTCATCGCATACAGTTACGGTCCATGGTCACAGAATAATATAGGTAAACCATGGAGAGAGGTAGGTTAAGTCATTTTTGTGTGCTGTGGCAGATGCTCATGGTAATCATTGCCCAGCTAATGTAGCCCATGTAGCCCAGGATGTTCACTTACTGTCCCCCGTTGCTCTGGTCACCTGGGATATTTATCTGGCTGATTTAATAAACTTAGAAGTGGAAACATGCAGGTTCGATATTCAAATTAATTTATTAACACTCGTAAAGAAGTGGGAGGAGGAAAACCTAAACTGACCCTGTTGCTCATCATGAAGTTGACAGTTTTTGACCACTTCCTGTTGTCTTTTAACATCAACCAGAATAATAAACAAAACTGCCCATACCAGATTATAATAAAATGATTCCACTGTATTTGCATTATCTAACCAAAATGTGAGTGTAAATAGGAACAGTTGCCTTGTTTACATGAGAGCTGTAATTCTGAATTAAAGTAAATTCTGCTTTAAAAAGACCATGTCAACACATAATTCCGAATGAAAATGTTGTTTGGAATAAAACTTAATTCCGGATTAAGTAGGTGGTTTATTTCCCTTTTATAGTTTATTCCGCAATGATGTAAACCTTTATTCCTCTTAAAGGTTATTGCGGTTGATCAACGCACCCTTGTGAGAATAAAAAGGGCAGTGTGTGCCACGGTTCTGTGATGCGCAGGGTAGCTGTGCAAGGATGAATTCTGATTCTTCCACTCAGTGGTGGATTGGAGCACGGCACACAGAGCAGCAGCAGGTCCAGCGCAGCACGCTGGCGTGTGCCAGTCAGCAGCCGCAGCTGCCGCAGGGATCCGAGATTCAGCTGCCGGGACACAGAGAGACTCCGGACCGTGGTCTACCTCTCTTCTCAGCAAGAGAAATGCCCCACAAGCATCACAACACAACTCCATGTCCAGGGCCGCAGACGCCGTCGGCGTGTGGATTGAACGTGTTGTACATGTGAACCTTAATTAGGAATTATTATGTCCATGTAAACTTGAAGGAGAATGTTTTGATTCCATATCATGTTCCAAATCATGTGAACGTGGCCAATGTACATAAGGTAAAAGATCATACTTTATCTGTGAGGGTACATTATTTACTTTCAAATTGTATTTTTTATTTGAACATTTTAGCCAAGTCACAGCCCATGTTCCAATTCCGAATGAGCACAGTGCACTGATGAAAAAAGAATTGGAGAACACTCTTGAACACACAGTTGTTTAACAAGCTCTTCATCGCTCTCTGCCAGCGATTATATTTTAATCTTCCCTGAGTCCACATTCGCTATGACAAAACATGGCGGCTTTTAAAACAGAATTATACGACACATCTGTTGTTTTTAAGAGGTTTCGAAACACTTTAGTCAGAAAAAGTTCTTCCTGCAGCTAAATCTCACTGCGATCGCTTCATGAATACTGTGATTATGTGTCTTTAAGCCAACCCACCATGTTGTGAATATTCACAATTTTGTTTTTAATTTGTTGTGACTTAGCGAAGATAAAATGAGCCTCATTGTCCCCCAGGGTGGAGAAATTTGTTTTGGGCTTTTGAGAGATCCACATACAGTATATGCAATAAAAAATAGTTTATGCCATACACAATAAAAACATATGGACAAAAACATATACATATGGACAAAATACAGGTACATAAGAATGCATGAAATGGGATGCCCCTTGCTACACCAATTACACCAATCTCCACCTCTCATGCCTATGCACCTCATCTCTTGGCTATCCCGACCACAATCACACTTGCAGACACACACCCACCCCTCTATGCGCGGCATGCCTCTCTCACAACTCGACTCTCACAGCTGCGGTCACAGTGACACGCATAATATTGCCATAATAAATATATCTTCTCAACAGTCGACAGTGATGAACACTCCTCCGTGGTGATCAGACCGCTCCACACACACTGCTCCCTCCTGCTCTGGTTTCACTGTTTACAATTAACTGGATAGATAAAGGGACCACATAAAATCTGTTTCTTTTATGATTTGAGACCCTGTATCTTCTGCCTGAAGGCAGCAGCACACACTCACTACGAAGGACATGGTTTGCATCATGGATGCCATTTGATGTGTCACTATGTCTTGCAATGAAGGAAGCGGAATTCCCATTATTTTTCCAGCGCTTCATGAGAGTTGGGCTTTATGTTTGATAGACAAGCACAGCATGAGGGGGTGTGGTTGTCAGCAGATGGGATCGTAGGGGGAGACAGCAGAGGAGCACAGAGGGGCAGCACAGGCTATGGATCACAGAGGCAGCAGAGCACATATTGACAATCTGAACTGCTGTCAGGAGCATCAGCTCATAGACGAGCTGCTCAGCTCAGAAGCTCGAGCAGCACCGACTTCATTGCCCCCTTTCCAAAATTTGAAACGGAACCAATTATTAAATACATTTGCATTATAAAAAGGCGCGTTGGATTCATTGTGCAAACTCTCTGTGTGTAATGATTTTGCCAGTTGACAAATGCCAAAAAATGCATATGAAAAAAAGTGAATCTTGAATAACCTGTTACCTCCTGACTTGTTGTGTCCTATTTGTAGTGAAGGTCTGATACCATTCTACAAAGTGGAAGGGATTGATGCAGAATTGTTTAAAAAGCTGAACTAAAATCTAAAAAAAAAGTAATCTAGCAAAGGCTTAAGTATTTTTTGATGCTTCAGTATAGGATAGGAAATGTCATCTCCATTGCTTTTACTACGCCTTTGCAAATTAAGGGATCCAGACTACTTTTCTTTCATGGAAAAGCGGTCAAAATTGGTGATTTGGGTTGCCGACCCCTGCCCTAAGAGTACCAAGGAAAGTTTGCTGCCCCCAGACAGAAAGCCATCTTGGCTTGGAAAGATGCAGACCAGTTTGCTGACCCCACATAGGATGATTAAGAGAAAACACAGAGAAAATCTAGCAGACAAGTTGTGCACAGAAACAAAAATCAAACATCTGTTCATTTTCAGTCATAATCGGCATCATCTCTTCATAAATGGCCGACTCAAGCTTGGAGTCAACAAATTTTCTGATTGTGAAGGTCCAATATATCAGAGCAAGTTATGTTATGACAATCTTAAAAAGGATGCCGAGTGCTACTGGCAGTGGCTTTGTAGTTCTTATGCTAGGGAGTACAACCTGTGCCATGCATGAATTCATGATATCTGTCTTCATGTGGAGGAAACCAAACCACAACCAGCTGATGTCGACAGACAGTGGCGAATGGAACAGAAATGCAATGCAGCTATTCTGCAACAGAAATATGTCCAGTGAAAAGCCTGGGTCAGCAGACAAGGTGAGCAGGAAACATGGTTTAAAGAGGACATCTGGACGAACTTTCCGGGTAGCAGATGGTTGAGCAACCAGGGAAACATTTAACTGATGAGTGAGGGTAGCCAGGGTTGCAGTGACTTTCGACAGCTGGATCTCAATCTTACACAGGGATGTATCAAAATATCTTAAAATTGCTCAACAGTGGGTTACAGCCTGTGTATGCATGTGCTGCTCTGCAGAGTCCATTGTGGTTGGATTGTTCTGTTTTTTGGTTTTGCAAACTGGACTGGACTAGAGAGAGGCAGATGATCAGTAGCAGAGGGTTTATTGAAACTCTGAACCTGTGAAGGAGGCAGATGAAGGTATACAAGAAGCAGGCATGAACAACTACTTGTGTTGGTGACATAAAGAACAGTCTACAATCCCACACTGGCTGTCTGCTGAGCAAGGGCTTAAGTAGGCCAGGGCTGATGAGAAGCAGCTTTGTCACAGAGTCCCATCCTCCCGCACAGCCATTCCTCATCTGTAATTAGACGGGCACACAGGATAGGGAGAAGAGGGCATGACAATTTTGGTGCATTTTGGCTTGTGAGACAGCAAGGATTGCTTTGCTTTGGAATAAACTGACAACTTCATCATGAGATTATATCACAATCAATTAGGTATAAATATCCTGAACAGTTCTTTTTACAACTCGAAATAGAATAGAATCTGCCTTTAATCATCGGAAACTGGGTACATTTAAATTTACAAGTGGTGTCAGTGTGTTTTGATTGAAGTTGCTACTTTTGCTTTAGTCAGTACTTTAGGATAATGCACATCAAAATGTGGAACATCAGGGCCAGAAAGGCTTATTCTAGAATGAGCTACTTTCTCAGAAGGTTTTTGCAGGTATTTTGCTGAAATTATTAGTGTGTGGAGAAATCTCACATTTGAAGCTGAGGAAGTGTCTTCCTTGTTTTTCATCTATTATTCAGCAGTGTAACTCTCCCCTTGGCAACACAGAGTGGGCTTTGAGACCTTTAAATGAATCAAAAAAAACCCTGGCAGTGTGGCTCAAGCCTGCTTTTCCTGGCAGAATCTCTGAGAATCACCCACATACCAGAGGGCATACGATGCCCACTCTCTACAGATACATACAGTCATAATGAAACTGTTGCATGTGTGTGTGTGTGTGTGTGTGAGTGCGCACATGGGTGCTTGGGTGGGTGTCTTTGTGAGCCAGTGTAGCAGTGAAAGTCCTTGCGCGCATGTGTGTGGGGGGGTGTCTGTCTCACTAAAAGTCTGTGAGTGAGTGGAAATGTGTGTGTGCGTGTGTGCTGAGGGGAAATTGCAGAGGTGCTATAGATAGCCTAAATCCAATCCTCATTTCTGCTGGAGGAGATACTGATGAAAACTGAAATGGGCTGAGACAATATCTGTGCTGCTCCTGCAAGACATGAAACGATATGGCAGATGTTTCAACGCCTGCTCCTTCCCTTCCTAGGAGAGCCCCAAACCTTGGGGCTTTCTGTGCTGATGTATGTGGGGATACTTTTTGTCACCTTCTTGACTAAGACAGTATATGCATGGGACTCTCTGACATGAGTCTGACATGACTGCAAAACAGCCCAGATGATCCGATTAATTCTGTACTCTAGTGACACAATAGTGCGCATGCAGTACAGCTGCATAAGCCCACATGTCAGAAATCTCAAGGCCAGTTTGCCGTGTTTGCTCTGCCTGGTTTGCCTCAAATACAGTTGTATTTTGAAGTACTGTATGACAAATAGCTGGATATGAAGAAGAAGTATGGAGAAGCCCGTATATTTAGTAAATAAGGAACATAACACCTTGATTAGTTTAAAACAAGTTCCAGCTCTTTGCTGTGACCTCAGGGCACAGTGAAGTGAAAATTAAAGCAAGTAGAGATATTTAGTTGCTTTAGTACACATCTAAAATGCTACATCTCTGTAGCATCTTTTTACTGATGGCTTAATTGACAAGTATTCTACGCATGACATTACATTCAAAATTTGGCACATTTCTTTCATTGAATATTGAACAAGATAGCAATTATGCAGATAGCTTTAGTTTGTGCATGTTACTGCTGCCAAGGAAAGCAGCAAGGTTTGTGGTGCAACTATAGTGCAACCATATGAGGTGCACATTGCACAGATTATCATACATAAATATTTAAGTCAAGTCGGAAGGGCAAAGTTCCTGATTAAATAATGTAGCCAGTTAAGATGATACAGTACAATGCGGCATTCATACCACTGATAACACAAGAAGAACTTGATGTTGATGCCAAACTATTCAGATCTCCCTTTAAGAAAAGCAGAAAGGTCAAAAACATAGAGAGATTTAAAAATGAATTGATTGACATGTCAATTCTGGATAATAGAGGACATGTTTTGGGAAACAGAAGATGTCATCCAGGGATGACATAGTTTTATCCAGGAATCATAGTGTTATCTGGAATTAAACATGATTTGATGACTGAACCAGTGACTGAAAAGATCAAAATATCAGCATGTTAAGAGAGATTTACTGACCTTGTGATATGCTTTGGGGGTCCTTAAGAATTGTTCGGCTGGTGCAATTTCCTGTCAAATGACTATTCAGATCTGTATATGGTAATATATAGCTAATGCATTTGTGTTACTCATCAATCCGCATTCAAGGGTAACCCTCTCGAAACCTGTGCTGACTTACATCTGGGGTTAATCTGGCCTGTCGCAGCTGCAAAGCTTCCTCAGTTGACCGGACAGTGAGCAGAAGGCTTACTGGGCTAGGGACAAAACACACAGAAGCACCCAATGGAGGGGAAGTGGCTCGAGCAGCTGCAGCTCTTGGGACCGGAGGATAAGTGGAAACTGCTCCCACTCCCTGAACCAAGGGGAAAGACTGAGGAAGAAGGAAGAACTGGAAGTGGCGCTGCAGCGGACTCTCTCACGCTGTCTCGTTAATTTCTTGATTAGTTTGCACTGCCACAGATCCACTCTCGTTCCACGCAACCTGCTCATTTAAATCCTTGTTTAGGGAGTGCAGAAGCACACTCTGCAGCACTGCCTGATTCCAATCACTCTCAGTAGCCAGCGTGACGAAACCTGTTGTGAGGTCAGGGACTGATCTGGAGCCCTGGCGGAGGGAGGATAGACAACTGGCTTCTTCCTTGCTGTGGGCTTTATTGTCGAAGATCGCCCTGATATCAATGATGAGCACCTAGTAGGATGTGCAGAGCTGTGGACAGTTCTCCCACGTCACTGCTGCCCACTGTGCGGGTCAGCTGGAGAAGAGGCTGGTGACATACCCCACCTTGGAGCACTCCATCGTGCATGTCAGGAGCTGCACTGGAGGAGAAAATATCCACAGCTTCCCAGGTCACCCTGGAATAACTCTCCAAAGTTGAAAGTGAAGGCTGATGGAGAGGGAATGGAGCAGCTGATGCTGATGGAGGTAATGCTGGCATCCAAATCCTTCCTAGATTGATGGTGATGCGGAATAGTTGTGCCTGCAATGTGGCATGCTTCCACCTGGTAACAAACAGAGGGAAGATACACAAGGGGAAGACACAGACACTAGGTGGCTCCAGGAGTCACATTAGTGACCGTGATAAATGTAGTCTTTTACAATCTTTCTAACATTATAAATAACATTATAAATAAAAATAAAATATTTGAATATTTCTAACAATCACTGTTAAAAAATAAAATATTACTAACATTATAGTTGTGCTTTTAATGACAGAACTGACACGCCAGGTCAAAGACCCTCTGGAGTTTATGAATTGAAAATATTATACTTTCTAGCTTGACCAATTCGAGATTTTTTCAGGAGTTAGCTGAACTGAATCATGCTATTCAAGCACTTGAGACTTGGAAAACTTCGACTCGGGGGGGGGGGGGGGTTTGAAAAGAAAACTGGATTTTGAATATTTTTAAAGCCCCTATTGGAGTGAGGACAGTATAATGCTGAGGTCCCCAACTACTGGGTTGGAGATCGGTATCCGTCCATTTGCCATTTGATATAAGGTTGATTGTTGTTGTGAAAGATGCTTTATTAGCATTTGCCTTATGTGAACTCGAGGTTGTCACCAGTGGGCACAAAGCAGGTAAGAAGATAGATGAAGAATTAATGAAAAAAAACAAACAAAAAATATCTCTGCCCCTACATATATTTCAAGATGCTTGAAACTGCATCACATGCTGAAACGTTCACTGTCAGTGAAGTCAGTGAATATGATTCTGCAGGCTGACAGGTACTGAACCTCTTGCATTTACAGTGGTGTATAGAACCCAGGGCCTCTGACCTTCACTTGTCTCCTAGTGAGTATGAGCAGAGCATGCTGTTACTCCTGAGTAATCCCGAAAACCAAAGGTGAAGCCCCATCAATCACAGTAAGCAAAGTCAAGGCCAACATTTCTCCAGGGAGCTGACATCAAAACAAAAAGCTGATGCTTCAGTGTTCCTTGCTCAGAGGCTTCACTTATCAGGGGGTAGCTGATGTAAAGTATTTATCCCACATCTCTACACCACTCTAGTCCTCTACTTTCCTGGGCAAGATTTTGTCAGATTCGCTTCTTTTTCACTTCTTGTGTTTCCTTCCAAAGTCCAAAAACATCCCTCAGGTTCAATTCATAATGCACACTCTAAATTACATGTCAATATGAGAGTGTGTGGTGTGTGTGCCCTGCGATGGACTGGTGAAATGTGTCTAAGGGCACCAAGGGCAAAAGGTGTATTCTCTGCCTTTTGCCCTAGGTGAGCTGGAGATGGGTATGAAACTGGGATGGAGATCAATGGATGAATGATTCATATAAAATGGCCCCACACTGCAGTTTATAGTAAATTCAAATAAATAAATCAAAATATTTAAAGTGCCAGTGCATAACGGTGTTACCACAAGACACTCAACATAAACAATCAACCCAGTAAATGGGGTAATAACAAAACATTGTAGATCCCAGTGCTTTCATTTGTTGGGTGTGTCCAAGGATGAGGAATGACTGAAACAGCAGTGGGACTCTGATCTTTATTCCTCAATTGCCAAAACGAGAATGAATTCGCCAAAAACATCAGGGTCACAAACCCTGCTCACTATGCGCAATGCACCGGGCTCAGAGACATACCCTCGAGTGCCTGCCCCACAAGCCAAACCCTCTAGGTCACAAGCGGCTGGGCACGTTTAGTTGGCAAAGGCTGGTGATACCGCAGGCAGACGCTTGAGTGGGAAAACGTGTAAGAAAAGGAACCCACCTGTATCCACGCTCAGCAAAGACATCATGTTGTCCATGAGGTCTACCGCTGAACCACTGTCCAAACTGGGCACAGGAAGCAGCTTGCCTCCGGAGCAAGAGGTCTCTGATCGCGGATCCATGCAGAACCATGGAGCGGGGTTGCTTTGCCAGAACTCGGGGAGCTTCACAGACAGTTACGTTTACATTTACTCATTACTCAGATGCTTTTATCCAAAGCGAATTACAGCATTGGTGCCTACAGTGCTAACGCATAGGGCCTGATTTACTAAAGCTTTGCGTGTATAAAAACGTGTGCAAACTCGCTGTCACCCGCAAAAAATGTGCAACCTGATCGTGTGAGCAAAATCCTGGGAGGAGAATATACAGATTTGAAATATTTGCACACGCACAACGATTTATTTTAACCCGGAAACGATTGCGATGACTGTTTTTGGTGTTGAAGGTGGAAAAATCCTCTTCCTGCACTGACATCTCTCATGATTGGATCTCACTTTTGGGGGTTGTGCATCTTTATGATGACATTAATCTCCTGTCTGTTTCATCTTGTCCTGTCTTTTGTCTTTGGTGGAGGGAACGGATCAGTGATGCAGGCAGAAAGTAATGTTGGACACCCCTGACTTATTTAGGACGAGTCCATCTCATTTAAAAAGATACAGGATTAATTCCCAAAAGAAATTGAAATCGTCCAAAAAATGCATGGAATGAGCATCACGTGCTGTGAAAGCCGAGTGCTCAGAGCCATCAATCTGCTGAATCATATATGTGTGTGTGTGTGTGTGTGTGTGTGTGTGTGTGTGTGTGTGTATATATATATATATATATATATATATATATATTAGTGGTATATAAGTATATAAAGTGGTGTTTCACTCGAGGGACCAGCACCCAACTCCTGCTTGAAAAAGTGAATAACTGCCGTCTGAAATGTTAGGTGAACAAGCTCTGGTTTTCAAGTGGCATGATTTGAGGATTTTTCTGTCTGTGTAGTTCTCTGTTGTTCTTGTGACTCACTTTCATGTGTGACCTTATGAAGTGTGAAACTAAATACTCACTTCAAATTTTGAAGCAATCATATTAAATTGAATGAGAAAAATAGTCTTAAAAAGGCAAAATTATAATTATGTCGGGACTTGTATTTACAGGTGAATGTCTGTGCCTCAATGGCTACATGAAGGACCCGGTCCACAAACACCTCTGCATCCGCAGTGAGTGGGGGCCCAATCAGGGGTAAGTTAAAGAAATTATTTTACCAAAACCAGTTAAGTAGAAATGCAAAGACTGCAAACAACACGTATTTACACTAAATTAACAAAAAAGTTAAAAAAAAGTGTTCAATTCAAAGAATATGCCAGCTACATTCCAAGTACTCAGTGCTGATTTAAGGGATATTAAAAGCATTACTTTAAAATCACAAGCCAGTTTCGTACAGTGTTTGGACACAGGTCTTCTTAAATGGCCTGCATTGTATTTTCGTGGGTTTTGATTTAATTAATGGCCAAGGTAAGTTGTTAGTTGGAGTGGTCATTTTTTTCTTTTGCTTTTTTTGACTTTATGAACCTCTGAGACTTGAGTCATCCTCATGTCAACAGCAATTCTCGTTCCGGTCTGCCACCTTTCTTTCAGCTTGTCAGTAAAACACAGAATTGATTATATGATCAATGATTTTATTTGTTTTCAACCCAAGTGTGAATCTTTTTCTTCTGCTGTTCAGGCTGTTCAAGCTATTCAGATCCTCAGAGATAGGTCACGAGGTTATGTTCCTTCTTAAAGGGGGTTGAGCTGATGCTAATAGACTGTGGAGCAATTTACCTTTGGTCATGGTTGTTGCTTCATATCAGGAGAGAGTATCCTATGCTCATTGACTGCACCCACCTCCTCTGGAGTTAACCACTCCTGTGGAGGTGCCTGGCCAGTCATGCTTCAAACTCACTTTGTTTGGAGCTTCAAACGGTGGAGAGTTGCACCATTCAATGCAGTGCTTATCTCATTCTCTGGATCTCTGCCAGATAGTTTTTCTCTTCACTGCATGACTTTCCAGCTCTCTCTTCTGTTCCTGATTTTCCAGTGATCAGCTGTTTTGTTCCTGACCTTGTCTCGTGTCTCCTGCCCGCTTCAGCCTGTTTGCCTTCTGACCTCGACCTCTGCTTGTGTCTCCTGCCCACCTCAGCCTGTTTGACTTCAAGGTTTAACCTCTGATTTTGTCTCCTGAACCACCCCAGATGATCTGACTTTGGCTTCAGATCTTGCCTGGCAACTCGACCCATTTCTGTGATTCGGACTTTCCTGCTTCTCTGTGCTTTTTGACCTACCAGCCTTCTGATGGGTCAGAAAGCCGTTTTCATCCGGGCCTTTTGACCTTCAGACACATTTACACCTGAATCTTTCCTTTCCTTTCCTTGGTCTGAAATGCAGAGGCTGGACTTCCCTTCAGAATGAGCATACTCCCAAAACACTCCCCAAAGGATGCCCTTTGCAACACAGTCATAAGCTTGTGCCATGTGCTCCTACTGGGCAAACTCCCACTCTCCCTCTAGAACGCTCATGAGAGTATAGAGATGGTCCAGTGCTTTGTGACCAGGGTAAATACCTCATTGTTCCTTATGGATCTGAGGAACAGCTAACAGCCAGAGTGTCCTCTCCAGTACCCTGACTGAACTTCAGTACTTCACCTGTGGTGCAGGTTGAAAATCTCCATTATCATTCAGTCTAAGTAGTTTGCAGATGTGGGAATTATTCTTCAGTACAGCACACTCGGCAACTTGGTGTCTCATTCACCCAAAGGTCTCTCTGTGTCTGGCCATCTTGTGAGGGAATGGGCACCCTGAGTTGAATGTTTAATGACCCCGGCCTTTAGCAGGGATGTGGTCAGTCGCTGTTCTTTTTACTTACAGTAGCGTGAGAGTAGGCTCAAACTGGCCCTTTTACTTCTCTTCCTACCTCCGTCTGCAGACTGTTTAGTCCCAGGGGTGCCACTCCCCTTTAATTTCCATCATTATCTCTCTCACTTCTGCCTCTTGACATCTCACCTAAATCTTCCCCTCTGTCACACTCTTTTTCTTTGTCTTTGTCACTTTTTTCACCCTCTGTTTTTCTCTTTATCACTGCCCACCTCTGCCTTCCCTTGCCCGTGTCGCTTTCCATTGCCCTGTCTCGTCCTGTCACCTCTTCTCATACCCTCCTCTAATAAAAAGATATGAAGCAATGTCACTTTGCATGTCAGCTGCTCGAGAAAAAAAATGTCCAATCAGCATGTTTACACACTGGCTACATGGTCGAACAGTGGCTAGTGCTGCTGCCTCACAGCATTAACCACACAACTGTTACAACAAGAGGGTTGTGGTTTCATGTCCTTTCTCTGGCCATTTCTGTGTGGAGCTTGCATGTTCTCCCCATGTGTGTGGCTCTTCCAGGACTCTGGTTTCTTTGCACTGTTAAAAAAACATTCATAAGGTCAACTGGAAGCTCTAAATTGCCTCTAGGTATGAGAATGAATGGTGTTCTGTGATGGACAGGCAACCTGTCTAGAGTGTATTCCCTGCTTTTGCCCTATTTGATCTGGAGGGCCGCACAAAACCTGTGTGTATGACATGGGGAAGATAATGGATGGATGGATGTGTGAAAGTGAATGGTATATGTGTGTGCTCTGCAATGGACTGGCGAATTCCAGATTGTATTCCCTGTCTTCACCCTGTGTGAGCTTGAGACAAGCATCAGAAGATCCCGGGTATGAAATGGGCAAGAGAATGGATGGATGTTTACACACAGAACCCAGCGTAATGCCAGCTGTGATTTGAGTTGCTCTGGAAGGTAGGAATAGCTCAAAGTCAGTCACTGAAACAAGGCTTGTGATTTTAGAGGGCTTTCACTGAAAAGTGTTATGCTTTTCACACTTTCACACCAATACACAGGCTTATGCTCTTGACTTTTTTGTTCCTTTCTCTCATCAATTCTTTTTTCCATGGCAGTCCTTGGCCTTACACCATCTTCCAGCGTGGTTTTGATCTTGTGATGGGAGAACAGCCCTCTGATCGCATTTTCAGGTAAGGGAAATGTTGCATAACTATTTAATCTAATGACATGCACTGTGTATGCCACACATGGGTCAAATAACTTTGTAATTCAAGTTCACTGGCTTTGATTCCTCTCCTTCCTCATTAAGGGAGGGCTGTGAGCGCTTGTCTTGGAGTGCCTTTTGCAACTGCATCTGACACCTTTATATAGTTACGTAATGTGGAGAGAGGGTTTCAAATTCAGTGCACTCTGGCGTTGAACTCTGTGAAATTATAAAAAAATGAATAAATAAGTAAATAAATGAATGAAACGTCATAAATAATAAGAGAAAACAGCAAAAATGTTATGGGTTTGCATCTGAGCATCATTCGCATGGAGCATAAAATTGACCGCGTTGCGTGCTGTGACATACAGCACTGTTGTGGAGAAAAGAGAACAGAGCCGGAAAGCTAATCTTTACAATCGTTAGGTCTGTCAGTGTTCTAAATTAACACTTGCCAACCAACCAAATGCAACTTAAAACACACCTGGGCGAGAATCAATAAAAAATTACCAGTCAGTTTGGCCGGTGAAGAGCCAGTCAGGAGCCATTTTCTCTACACATCTGTTCCTTGTCAGTCTCCCACAACATTTGACATGTCTAATGCTTATTGGCTGTGATTTAATTTACACTGGGAAGTGCACATTTTGCCTTTTGTTGGCAAGCTGTGGCTCTGGAACTTCAAGCGGCTCTTCTAGTAGTGGCTCCCTCTGGCATGTGTTCAGCAGCAGCCATTGGGCCAGCATTGTAATTTTTGATTTTTTTAATATGACATGGACAACTTGGATAATTAACTGCAAGGCTTTCCATAATCTCAATGGAATAGTATTTGGGGAAGACCCCTGTAACTAACCATCTGCTGTCACTAGCGCATCACTGGATTCCATTTAATTTTGTGATTTTTTTTTTTTTTTTTTTTTTTTGTAATTTAACCAGCATCTATTTTTTGTGTTTAAAGGTAATGGTAAAAACAGTGCATCAGCTAAGTGATGGACAGACTCTATCTGTTCATGTTTACCCTCCCTGTCCATAGCTGCTGCCATCTCCATACTGATTCATTCAGCTCATTCATTCAAAAAGCTCCTAGTGGACATTCTGAATTGCTAGTTACTTAAGCAACTTACCAGCTACATTGGCTGGGATCATAAAATGTAATTTTGTATCCTTGGTACAACCTTCACCTTTAGTCATGAGTGAACAGTGGTGGAGGAAGTACTGAAGTTTGGTACTCAAGTAGAGGTACAAATATCCTGCAAAATATATAGTCAAGTAAAATTAGAAGTACACTGACAATGTTACTTAATTAAAAGTACAAAGTACTTGCTTCTAAATTTACTTTACATTTACTTAAAGTACTTACTTTAGTAATGCACGTGGTTGGAAAAAGCCTTTACCAGGAATAGGCCATCAAATTTTCACTGTCAGTCACAGTGGCAAGTGATATCTATACACAAAGTCAAAGGAGAGTTGACTGGAAATCGCTTTTCACATCACCTATGTATTCAGCAACGCAACAATGGTATTGGTATTGGATTTTTTTTCATGCACGATTTCTAGGAAAATTGTGCTGCTAAAATGAAACGAGTAATTGCAGTAATACAGTGGGTAGAAAGCACAGGAAGTAACAAAATAAAATACTTTGTTACATTCCACCACTGTGAGTGAAGGGTCATGACTAAAGGAATATGAAATATTTTCTCTGCTGCGTGGCTGGAGTCCCTCTTAGAGCCACACCGTTGTTCAACTCTCCGTGCCTTGTTCCTCTTCCTGCTCTAGCCTTGGTCCTGTTCCAGTTTGCTCTATAGGCAAAAAAGATGGTGGCGAAAATGTAGTTTTGTTCATCAAGAAATTGTCTGTCTGCAAGTGTTTCTCGTCAGTCCACGTCGGAATATGTGTACAGTCGTCAGGCTCTCACACATTCGGAGAAGCAAGATCTGCAAGTTTGGAACATGGACATAGAGATGCTAAGTGAGATGGGACTTGTGCGCCGGCCTGCTCGCTGGCCTAGCAACTCACCAGACTCACCTGCTAACCCCCCTCCTACCACGGGCAAGAAGGCGTCGAAGCAGTGTGGAAGGACAAAGAATTGGGCATGCGTGGAGGAGTCTGAGTCAAGCTCGAGGCTAAGCCAATTTGCCCGGCCATACCATCGATCCTTCTGGCCAACGTACGAGCTCTGGACAATAAAATAGGTGACTTCTGAGATCAGCGAATCGCAAAGTGAGTGACTGTTGTGTGCTAGTTTTCACTGAGACATGGCTTAATGACGACATTCCAGACTCGGCTATACAACTGGAGCAGCTCGCATGCTATAGAGCCGACAGGGCTTTCGTAGATGGTGGAAAGACCCAAGGTGGTGGGGTCTGTGTTTATATCCGCGACAAGTGGTGTCACGATGCCACTGTAATATGCAAACACTGCTCATCACTGGTGGAATTCATGATCGTGAAGCGTTGCCCTTTCTACTTGCCCAGGGAGATAAGTTCAATCCTGTTGGTCACTACTTATATACCCGCAACCAGCAACAACAGCGATAGAAATGCGATGCATGATGAACTGTATCAGGCCAACAAACAACACACCCGGATGGTTTCATCATCGTCGCAGGAGATTTTAATCATGCTGATCTTAAAACTGTTCTCCCAAAGTTTCAACATCATGTACATTTTCCAACAACGGGAGACAACATATTGGACCTTGTCTACACATCACCTCACTGTTATGCTAATGCCAGCATACAGACAGAGAGTGAAAGTCATCAAACCTGTTCAGAAAGAGCCACTTCCGTTCTTCAGGACTGTTATGGTTCAACATAACAGATTGGGAAATATTCAAATATTCAGCCACCTACAACAACATCATAGACATTGAGGTACACAGACACTTAGCTCATACATCACCAAATGCATTGATGATGTGACCCAAATGAAAAGCACTACCACTCGAGCTAACCAGAAGCCATAGCTGAGATGTCCACAGGCTGCTTGAGGCAAAGCCTTCAGAGCTGGGGACGAATCAGGCCTGAGAACAGCAAGAGCCAACCTGTCCCCTGGCATCAGGAAAGTGAAACAAGACCACACACACAAGATAACCTCCCACTTCAAGGAGAGCAAGGACGCCCAGAGCCTATGGCAAGGCATCCAGGCAATAACAGACTACAAGCCTGCAGCGCGAAGCTGTGAGAGAAACACCACTCTGAAATCCACTCTGCCCTCCACCCAGTCCTCACTCACTTGGGCAAGAAAGACTCAAATGTGAGAATGCCGTTCATGGACTTCAGCTCAGCATTCTTCACCATAATACCAGAACAACTCATCTGCCAACTGGACAGACTGGGCCTCAGTACCTCCATCTGCAACTGGCTTTCCTCAGCTAGAGGCCTCAAGGTGCGTGTGGGCAACAATGTCTCAAACAGCATCACCCTGAGCACATCAGCCCCACAAGGCAGTGTCCTCCGTCCTCTGCTCTTCACCCTGCTGACGCATGACTGCACACCAACCTACAGCTTCAACCACATTCTGAAGTTTGCGGACGACATTCGGCGATGAGACCAAGGGCGATGAGAATCACTACAGGAAAGAGGTTGAGCTCCTGACCATGTGGTGCAGAGACAGCAACCTCCTGCTAAATGTTAGCAAGACCAAGGAGGTTACTGTCAACTTCCAGAGAGGCCACACCCGTCACCCCCCACTGACCATCGATGGCGCTGCTGAAGAGAGGGTGAGCAGCACCAAGTTCCTGGGGGTGCACATCAGTAAGGACCGCTCCTGGACCACCAACACTGCATCACTGGCCAAGAAAGCACAACAGCGCCTCTACTTTCTGCGCAAACTAAAGCGGGGAAGTGCTCCACCACCCATCCTGACCACATTCTACAGAGGATCGTAAGCATCCTTTCCAGATGCATCACTGTGTGGGGCGGAAGCTGCACTGACTACAACAGGAAAGCTCTACAACACATTGTGAGAACAGCTGAGGGGATAATTGGTGTATCACTCCCCTCCCTGCAAGACATCGACACCACCCGCCTCACCCGCGAAGCCATCTCAATTCCCAATGATGCAACCCACCCTGCACACTGTCTGTTCAGCCTCCTGCCCTCTGGAAAGAGATATGCTCCCACACTCTGCCACTGTGGCAGGGTTAGGGTAAAAGCCTTGAGCCCACTTGCACTTTTTATTTAATATCACCTTAGTGTTTAGGACTGTTCTTGTTGTGTATCTGCACTTTATTGTTGTCTTGTCTACGCATGGGACAGTGTGAAACGATCTCGATTCCTTTGTATGTCAAGTACATTTGAAGAAATTGACAAATAAAACTGACTTTGCCTTTAGAGGGTGAGGAACTCCGTCATCCTGGAGAGATTAAGAGTGGAGTTTATGCTCCATTGCCTGGAGAGGAGCTGTTTGAGGTGACTCTGGCATCAGGATTCCACGATGGAGCCTTAGTAGGGAAGTTGTCTATCCAACTGGGAGAAAACCCCAGGGCTGACAAAACCAAGTGGAGAGATTATATCTTCTCATTGGCTTGGGAGCACCTGGAGATCCCCTGGTCAGAATAATTTGATGTTGCAGATGAAAGGGAAGTATGGGACTCCTCATTTATACTGCTTTCCTTGCGATCCAACTGGTTAAGCGATTGAAGATAAATGGATGGATGATTGCCAGAAAATGACATGTCAGTCATAAAGGAAAGCACAACCCCCTACATTTGAGAATGGCTGATGGACAGCCATGATGGACTATCTGCTTAGCATCAAGGGTTAACGATGGAACCAGAAATTGTGATATCACATTTGGCTTTTTGTCAGGTAGCCACAACAGAACATTCTTGCATGTGTTTTAAAAAAAAAAAAGTTAGTTATGGCTATTAAGTAGCTTCTGTTGCCTAAACCGAAAAGATGTATATCAGGTTTCCCTTAGGAAAAACCAAAAGCACACACAGACCAGAAACAGAAGTTCAACAATTCATTAAATAAAGTATCAACACAAAATAATTCTGGGGCCTATGGCCTCCGTAGGAACAAACGAACACAACACGAGAACCTTTCTAAACTAAACAACAGAAATAAACCTGGGGCTATCGGGCTCCGCAGGTAAAACCTAACGAATCTGGAAAAGTAAGCAAACAGAAAATCACCTGGGACAAAAGGCCTCTGCAGGGAATAAACAGATATTTCTACTTTAAATAACAAAAAAGCGAAAACATGGGTTAACGGGGAAAAACCGAGAAGCCAAAGTAACCAAGAAAAAACAAGAACAAGAACAAAACCAAAAGCCAAATCAGAAACAAAACGTGGTCGAACAGAAAACCAACCCAGACAGGAATCGGAATGGTCAGGACAGGAACGAAGGGCGACATGAGCAGAACAGGAGGCATGGAGAGTTGCAGGCAAGATGCAGGCACGGTCTGGCAATTGACTCACAGCGCAGGTGAATCTCAATACCCAGCTGATGAGCCAAATGCCAGCCAATAGGGCGAAGGAGCACAGGTGCAGAGAACAGGCAGAAGCATGAGAATGTAGCTCAGATAGAGACCCAGTCAAAGTTAAAACAGGGAATTTAATTTCACAAAATCAAAATGTTGAAATCTAAGGCATCAGTGCATATTTGAATGGGCAGTAAGAAGTTCATGAACAAGAGATGAGCCATTGAAACACAGAGGCCAAATGAGGAATAGGGGTGAAGCAGACCACCAGAGGAAGTCATGGCAGACAGCCCCCCCAAATGAACAAAGGTAAAAAAAAATCCTTGAATTGGACAAAATGTTATATCCAACAAGCTACAAGTGGATTTGTGATGAGAGGTGAGAACCATGGGGCCATGTTCTGATTGAGACAGTCAAACAGTCATCACGAAAAACAGCCAAGTATCTCAAGGGGAGGCAAAACAAACAACAGTGAGGAAACCATAAATCACAGATGCATGTTTCTGCAAGTGGCTAGAATCATTTTGCGCTGCTTCAACAATAAATAAATACAGTAGTTACAGCAGACTTTCCTCCCAGAATGATTCATTGGCTGACTAAAGAAAATGCTGCCGAGGACATGCTTTCACTACATGTCTCAGACTCCATCCATGTCAGGTCAACATCGAAAACTGAAAACAAAGGCGTTTCTGTTTGCACCTCTATTGTGGCTGTCACAGCATTTTTTATTTGCACAGATAGAGGAGGTTGGCATGGCTCTAATGTCCTGTTGAAGCACTGAAATCTGTCTCTCCCTGCCAGCATGTGGTCTACAACATGCCTTCCTCCTCTCACTTGGTCCAGGCACACAGTTTCAGACCTCTATTTCTTCCTGCTCTCAGCCACACATCCATCACACTATAACCAATTAACTCAAGAGTGCTGAATGTGGAAAGGGGGGAGGGAGAAGAGGAAGAGGGAGGAGATCTGGGAAATTAGCAAGTAATGAGAGCCATGCAGCATATCAACATGTTTTCATAAGCAGATACTACCATTAAACACACGAGAGAATGTAACAGTTGCAGTGGCACAAAAGATAGAGTGAAACAAAGCTGTGTGCAGAATTCTCTTCAGCTGGGGGAGATGAATGCTGAGAGTGTGCATTCATACAGAAAGACTTTACTGTTGGCAAAATATCAACTGCCAGGGGCTCCCTCCGAGAACTGCAAACATGTTTTCTACCCAGTGACTGCTTCTTCACCCCCAGTTTGTCTCAGGGTGAACCAGATAAGCCATGCAGTAGCATACCAGTCCTAGTTGTCCATTAGTTGTGCTTGCTAAGTGGCTTTTGATTTGTCTTATGGTCACTCATGTATGTCACTCTGCATCCCAGGAAATGTCAGCCCGCTCCCATAATAAATACATCAGTGAGCAATAGGGCTGTTACAAACTGATGTCTTTGTCGGTTATTTACTCGATTTGCTGTTTGGTCTATGAAATGTTGAAATATTTAAATCTGGAAAACCCAGAATGAAATCCTGAAGTACCTTGTTTTGTCATCCTACAGGACAGCAGATACCATAGAATATTCACATTTTCACATTTTTGAAAACACTCCAACACAATACACAACAAGCTATTTCTCAAATTCTCAGATCCACGTACCTATTTTACAATGTTGTAAAAAAAGCAATTATTAGCAATTATTTCTACTGAGCAGTGAGGTTTTGGTACATACACGTTTCTCAAACACGCACACGCAGGCACATACAACAACAACTTTATTTGTATAGCACCTTTCAAAATGTAGTTACAAGGCGCTTTACATAAAGATCAATACTCAGAATAACTATATAGTACATAGAGTAATTTCAGAGAATAGAATAATTCATACAGTCACACAAATAGGATCAGAAAAATACAAAATAAATACATCTAAAATAAATAGTGCAATAGAAAAAAAGCAATACATAAGAGTTATAAGTACTTAGAAAAAGCCACACAATAAACTCTGCAGCTCAGGCTGCAAAGGCTTGGTCACCTTTTGTGATTAGACGCATCTTCAGTATCAGCCAAAGGACGACTAGAAGATCTCAGTCTTCGATCAGGATCATAGAGAAAAAGTAAACCATGAATGTAAGCAGGACCCTGACCATTCAAGGCTTTAAAAGCAAGCAGCAAAATTTGAAAATCAACACTAAAACCAAAAGGTGAAGGGCAGCAGGGACTGGTGTGATTTGGTTGCTTCTCTTAGTGACTTGCCACAATCTTGCCGCAACATTTTGAATTGGCTGCAGGCTCTGAAACACTGGAAGAAGAGTCACCAATCGAAACAGAGAAGAAACTATTTGATACGTATGAGATGAACCAGTCCAGAGCCACATTGCTGATGCCTACAACCTTTTTGCCTCAGATCGTTGTTCAAGATGCCATGGTTAATGGTATCAAAAGCTGAGCTGAAGTCAATGACAATTAATGAAATAATGACAAAACAATAAGTCATTTAAAACTTTGACCAAAGCAATCTCAGTTCTGTGCAATGAATGGAAATCTGGCTGAATGTTTAAAATGTCATGGAATGGTCATTGAAATAAGTGAGCAATTTATAATACCTGGAATGTCTGGATCCACTGTATAAAATACAGATTTTACAAATCAAGTGGAAATACAGTCAGAGGAGCAGGTAGAAGATTTATAGTGCAATAGTACATTCTAGGGTTTAGAGAGAGATTCACTGGGCAAGCTTCATCAAGAGTGTCAATGCCATTTGAACTGAACCGCTGGAATTTTCCAGGTCTCTCTGGGTGATGACGGTTTATAATTTGAAACACACACACACAGCTCTTCTTCAATTATGGCACTCCTTCACAAAGCACAATCAAGTTTTCTGACTTGATTGCTGAAAGATTGCTGTTAAAGACATTAATAATTTTTTGTACCCCTCTGAACATTTCACCACAAATAACAAATGATTCAGTTGAAGTTGCACAAATTGTGTAAAAAAAATAAATGGCTTAAAACTTTATTATTTTGTAGTAAAGAAAAGTATACTAATAGTATAGATATTTGACTAATAGAAAATGTGATGGTGAAACAAATGAAGGAGTTTGTGGATGTGATTAAATGTTCCATATCCATGGTGGTCTAATCTTTCTTTCCTTAAAGTGACTGAAAATACATGCAGTCCATGCAATCCACTGCCTTATCCTTATGCTAAGTTAGCATTTTATAAAATGCAAATTAAACAACTGTGAACGAAGAAACTTGTATAGTTTGCATAAAAATGGTTGTTAACCATTTAATCAACAACTTCCCGTCTTTTGTACTACAAGTCCTCATGCATAATTCAACGGCAGTATTAATACATTTGATGCTAATCAGCATGCAATGTTTAACTCCGAGTTGGAAGCAGTGCATTTCATTTATAGAGTGTTTAAAGATTGATGATATTAATTGTCTGGCAAAAAAAGCATTGTTTTGAAGAGCTTTTTTTCAAAACATCTGTTGTTTAGAGATGTTTTTTTTTTTCAACTTGGAGGATAGTTAGATTGGCCATTCTTGGTCAGGTTATTCACATTGTTCACACTGTGCTTGCATTATAGTCATGAAAAATATGGTGTTTTAAGATAAAAAAAAATGAATTACATCTATCAAACTCAGGGCTGTATTCAGATTCATGGATGCAGCAAATGTTTGAATGTTTGCATGAAATGTTTGTATGACAGCACAAAAAAGATCTGTGAAGGAACAGACCATAATATGCTCAAACCAAACTTTTTGGATTTTAAAATGGCTTGGTAGATAGCGTCTGAGGCGTCTGAAAATAAAACCGATGTTCATAGCTTCTATGTTATAACCAGAGAACAAGGATAGTTGTTCCATTTAAAGATTTTAAAAGGACGATGCCACTTTTAATCTCTGAAACCTACGCAGAGGCCTGCACCTTGAACCTCACCTGTCTTCTCCACCCGTCTCACTTCCTGCAGATTCACGTACACCTTGGGTGAAGGAATGTGGCTGCCGCTGAGCAAAAGCTTTGTCATCCCGCCTGCCGAGCTCGCCATCAACCCCTCAGCCAAGTGCAAGACGGACATGACAGTCATGGAAGATGCGGTAGATGTGCGGTGAGAAGAAACTTCCCTCAGTGTGACTTAGTAGTGGAGATGTTTGCAGGCAGTGGAGACAGACGAACAGAGGCTTGAACTAAGTATTATTTTTCCCGCAATGCTGAAGTATTGACAAGAGGTCTTGTCTTAGTACTCTTCACAAAAGAGTACAAAAAAACCCTTCACAAAAAGTGTAAATGAGCTGCTGATGAATATTTCTCACATGTGGTTTCTTTCATGTGGTTTCAGAATTGTTCTGAATAGTTCATAACTCAACAAAGAAATTATGCTCTGTTTGAATTGGTTATGTTTGTTTCTGTGATAGCCATAATTGCCCTTAGTCAAACAGCAGAATCCTTTTTGCATTCAGGTTTTTTTTTCATATCTACTCTGGTAATTTCTTTTTTCGTGTTATTTGTTTTGTGTCATTTGTGATTACTTTTTATTATTTTTAGCCCTTGTGCACAGCCAACGGCCTAATATAAAGTCTTATACAACTGACGCTGGAACAAAGTACAAAAATTACAGGGTACACAGTCCACCATTACCTAGCATCCTGCTAGCCAATGTCCAGTTCCTAGAAAACAAGGTTGATGACCTGAAGTCCAGAATAACCATAACCGCTGACCCCCACCACGCCACCGGGAGAGTTTTTATCAGTCCACATGGACCTGGGCCACACCAAGTTGAGAGGGGGTCAAGTTTGCTTAATGGTCAACAACAGATCAAAGAATATGATTACTTTGATGTGTTTCTGCTCATCTAAGTCCAGTTTGGGTGAGAATGCATTAAAGCTGCTCAAATTCTAGCCATTCTATGTCCCCTGAGAGTTCTCATCAGTAATCTTCAGTGCTGTTCAAACTCCACCAAAGGTGGAAGCAGACACTGCACTTACTGAACTCCACGAAGCCCTCTCCAGATATGGGATCAACCAAAATGAAACAGCTCTCATTGTAGCCTGTGAATTGTAGCCAAGCTAATTAACGGACAGTAAGACAAGACCTCTGGTTCTACCATCCTTATCCCCTCACAGCGTCCACAGAGCAGTCTGAGGCTAAACAGCAATATGGAAGAAAGCTTCCATCCAAGCAGCCAAGGTGTGAGAACAAACTAAAATTTCATCAGTGTAGACAAAAGCCAAAGAATGTCATAAAGAACATCATTAATAAAAGCCTGAAAAACTGCAGGTGCATTAGTCAAACCAAAAGGCATGACCAGATACTCAAGATGTCCAAGGGGTTTGTTCAAAGCAGTTTTCCACTCCTCTCCCTCACGGATTAAGGTGAGGTGGTATGTGTTGTGGAGATCTAATTAAGAGAACATGGTGGCTTGATGCAACGAGTGGAAAGCCGAATCAAGGAGGGGCAGAGGATATTTATTTTCAATGGTTATGTCATTAAGGCCACAATAATCTATGCAGGGGTGCAATGATTTGTCAATGATTGAGAGGATGAGGATAATAATTCCTGCGGCTAAAGACTCCTCAATGTACTTCTCCATGGTCTTCATCTCTGGCACCAAGTATGCTAGCTATGTCTGGGGAATTGGGTGGAGATGTCACTGAAGAAATCAAAGAAGGGGAAGCTAAATGGAGGCAGCAGTTGTGACAGTTACACTCAAGCTAATAATCGCCCCCTTCCTCCAATTTATGAGGGTTGTGTTGAGACCAAACACTGCAGGCAACAAAAAAAAGAGATCAAATCACTGTGATTGCCAGAAATAAACAGAGAGAGGCTAAAGGTGTGGTAGGAAATTACTGCCGGTAATCTGGCTGTATCCCATAAACACTGGTATAAACGCTGCCAGGTTCAGGTAGAGGAACAACAGAAATATGGTGAGCCTCATCAAAGCAAGCAGCCATAAAGTTCAGAAGCCCCAGAATCAACCAATTGCTTATTGGCCACCTCTTTAAAGTTTTACCGGGGAACAACTGAGAGCTGACTGTGTAGGGAACAGCCTAGGTATGGCCCTACTCTCCCAGGGTATGGTAGAGTAGCTCTGGGCAGAACTTTCCTACAGTGTCATTATATATGTCCATGCTAAACCTATGCCAATATGCACTACATTACCTTTAGATGGCCGTAGCACCCAAACAAGATTCCATGTGCTTTTCAGCCTGCCTAAATGCTTGTGAATGAGATAATGAGATTAGCGCAAAACCCGACATTGAGTCGTCCAATCAGGACGGACCAGAGCAAGTCCATGCACTTGGTAGAGCTGGCGAGTGCATGGAGAGTTCAGAGATCCCTGTTTGATTTCCACAGTTGTTTTTTGGTTGAGTCACATTGTCAGCATCCCTGTCACCTGTTAGACACACAAACAGTTTAGAGGTGATGAGCCTGAACACACCTCCACCTGGCTCCACTCATAATCTGGTGTGCCTGTTTTCTTGTGTTGATGCGGAGAAAAAGTATGGCTCCAGATGCAAATGCAGTGGCTGTTCATATGGGTGGGGCATGCAGGAGCTTGTAACCATTTAAAGGGAAAGGCACTAAAACCGAGTGTTTAAAGCAGGGCGCTGAAACTGATGTGTAGAGAATTCATTTGTTGTTCATCTTTTGGGTTTTCTGACCAAAGCTATTACTACCATTACCTTTAGATATTAACGAATGATGCAAAAGAATCATATCACCCTCTGCATGTACTCAGTGAGTTAACAATCAGGATAGACTTGCGCATCCTGGCACAGAGAAGGGCGAGACATCAGGATGCTCTAGACAGGCAATTCTCCATACCGGTGGGGGTGCTGTGGTCTCCACTTCTTGCGTGCCCGACCGACACCTTGAGGAGCCGGAATCCATGCAGCTGTGGAGGACCTCTCCTTTTGCTCGTTTGTGTCTCTACTGCTGAGGGACAGGACATTTTGTTTCTGCGTGCCCTTGAAAAGGCAGAGCTCAGTGCCAATCCCAGTGTGACGTGAGCATTGGACAGTCATGCAGACAGACATCTCCACACATCTGGAGATCATACAGACCCTTTCCAGTTCCACCTCCTGGATACCGTGTCTTCATTTACGCAATACCCGTATGGATTGGTTGTCGGGATCCATTTGGAGTCCTTCGTGTTCATCAAAGTACCCACAGAGTACCATCATTTTTAGCAATCATTCCGAAAGACTGGACTACGTCACTGTCTGCACACACCTTATAGCTGCACCAATGACCTTCATTCAGTGACTCATCCCCCAAGTGGTGCCTGTACTCGCAACCAGAGAGAAAAGCTCCCTAGCCCTCCTTGCTAGCCAAATTTTTCTTTGGTAAAAAGAGGTATGGTATCCTAAAACCCTGTATCGACTATTGAGCATGAATGACAATACAATGACGTCATGGGAATTCTGACCGCCACTGACTTCTTCTAAACTCTGTCATTTTGTCACTTTTTCCAAGCTTCTATTGGCAAAGGTGTCAGCATAGCTGTGCAATGCGTTACCCTGTGGACATTGTGTCTATTACAGACCAAGGCAGACACCCAAATGCAGACAACACACACAGAGATCATTTCAGAGGATTTATTGAGAAACACACGGGCAGATGGTAATTTGCCTAGTAGGCCTAGGGCCAATGTATCTAGTTCTAAGACAGAGTCAAAGCAGGGAAAACCAATCAAAAGCTGGCACACAGGCAGGACCTGGTCAGGGGCAGAAAGTGGGTTGAATGAGGTGGACAAGAGAGCAACAAATGTCAGAGAACAAGCGCTAATCAGGTTACCAGGGAACAGGTACAGACAAGTCGAAAAGCTAAGGCAAGTCAATCTAGGAAGGTGGGAGGTACTAGGGCAAAAGTGAGATCTCAAAGAGGGTAACTCAACTGGGAAGGAGAAACAATCAGAAGTCTAAAAACAGGCAGTTTAAAGGGTGGGCCGATAAAGCAGAAAGGAGTCATGAACTGGAGTCATGAACAGGGCTTAAAGACAATCTGGCAACTAGGCTCCGGAACAGGTCAGGTTAAATATTGGATAGATTGGTATTGTTTCCACTGGATTGGCTGAAGTAAACAGGTAAGACCAGGACAGGATTGGTGAACTGAGTTGTGGGCGTGATCGGGGGAAAAGAGGTAGCAAACCAACAATCAAGACGGAGGCTAGGTTTCTCATGGGCTATAACAGGTTTGTGACAATGGCGGAGTTCTTCTGGAGGGGGCCCTGTGGACTCTTGGGAGCCACTCTCAGCCCATTGCCAGGCTAACTGTACGAGCCTAGAGACCCCATTTGGCAACCTGCAATGGTGGAGCGCCATTGGCTGGTATGATTTGACTTGGCATGATATTGTTTTTTGAACCTGTCAAAAATATTAAAATAATTTTATTCAGATTAATTTTTTTTTTCAAAGAAATGCAATAGCTTTCTGCACCACTCTAAATACCCTATGGATGTCTTTTATTTTAAAAACAGCTTTTAATAAAAATTCTACATATCTACCTTAATTGATGTTATATAACTAAGAATAATAAGAAACTGTGGTGTTCTCTGCTCCCTTAATTACCCCACAAGGATAAATATAGTTTCTAGTTTCTAGATTATATATAGTGTGTGTGTGTGTGTGGGGGGGGGGGGTATCCTTGTTCATACATCTGTCAGCTAGCAAGATGACAAGTTGATCATCAAACACAGGGAAGAACAAAGCCCAAAAGCTGAGCAGATTAACAGCTTCAAGGAGGTGTGAGCAGTGTTGTGCCTGTGGTCCCTGGGGAAGGCATGGAAGAGAGCATTCATCAATCAGATCGCAGATCACAGAGAAGTGAGTTATTTACACAGCCTCCTCAAGAATTCTGCCAGTTTATAATAAAATGTTGAAGAGGAAAGGGGAATTGAAAAGTGTAACGAGAGAATGGGTCAAGACGGCATTCTCATAACAGAATACATTTACAGAGAATGCAATGAGTGGAATTATACATAGTGGAATTTGTAAAGGAATTTAGAAAAACACATTTATCGCTTTGGACTGTTAACATGGACTTTTCTCACAACAACGACATCTCGACTCCTCATGGCACATATTGTCACATTGTGTGTTTCATTTCCATTTTATTTGGACTTTTCCTTCTTTTCCCTCTTGGTTTTCCCGAAACTTCATATTATCTCAAAAGTTGCATAGTCGCTGATTATGCTTTGTCTTTGAAATGACTCAAAATTTGTGCATGTGCCTAGGAACATGTAATGAAAACGCCTCTCGTCATAAAAACTACTGAAAAATTGGTGAAGGATGCACTTTTTGAGACCAATCAAGAATATCCAATTTGACCAATCAGCTGTCTGAAGGCTGACATCATTTAATTGAAAGACTCAAGTCAGGTGTATTTCTGCTTGGTTGGAACAAATACCTGCAACCTGTCAGCCCCTTGTGGAATAGTTTGAGGACCCCTGCTGCACAGGACATAACAGACCGTCTTTAGTATAGTTCCAGGTCTGGTAAAAGTGAGGATGATGCAACAGGGATGCAACAAGGTTTTTAAACATTTAAGCATGGTTTATGCCTGTTATGTCTACACCCAAATGGCCTAGGTGGCTCCGGGGGGGGGGGGGGGGGGGGGGGATTATGGCTCAGCCGTTCATGGGGAAGCGTAAACTAAGCTTGAGAGGGGCAAATCCCTTGTCCCTTTGTATTGGCTTCTCTATTTTAACTGCATTACCCCAAGTGTTAGCAGCTACATTGATTGATACATCTACAAGATTGATGCTGAAATCACCATATTAAGCAGTAGGCAAATTATTTTTTCCAGTGTTGTAGGAAATTTGTTCTCATTCATATAATGTGAAGCCATGATTCTCTTTATACACAGCAGTGCATTTTACGCTCGCTTTGATTAAAAGTTAAAATTTACAATTCCACTCACGACTATGCTCTCAATTTTCATCATACAGGCACCAAATTGTGTCAGGGTGTTTCTGAGACTCGGCCCCGGTGATGTGGTTAAATTCCAGATAGGCGTAAACGTTCTCTCCCTAGAGCCAAGTGTTTAGAATTTACACAATTAAAAATTGGAGTGGGAAGAACGAATGGAAAAAACTGATCCCCCATCATCCACATCCACTCCGTCGCCATACTTCGGTGCATAAACTTAATTGCAGCTTCGAAAACCGCAGAAACTTGGGGTCTAGTTTTGCAGTTGGTAGGTTCATGTCGGTACGTTGTATTGTTTTTCAGCAGCGAAAAGCTGGGCGGCAGATGAGAGCCGTCATCACTCTACTGCTCTAGCAGTATAGGGGGCCTGTGCAGGAGGCCTCAACAGAAGAAATGAATTTGAAACGCTACCTTTGGGGCCATGCCAGGGGCCCCCTGTTAAGTCTGTTAATTTGTCCTCTTTGTTTGATGGGTATATTTTGCTGCTGGGTTTAACTTCTTGAATCAAACTGCCTCTGGTTAATTAAGATATGTTGACCTTGTAAGCGTGTATGTTATAGATATATCAGTGTCTGTCTACTTTAAGGCATTAATGGAAAAATCAGCTGGTCAATTTCAGTGGCACAAGTTGGCCCTGAAAAGAATTTTGACTCAAGTTCCTGTCATGTACTTCCAATTTACTCTGGTGATCAATAAAGTAGTACGTATTAGACTGCTCTTGGGGAGGTCACTGGTGCGGCAATGTGCGCGAAGCTGGACCTTGAGAAATAATATTAGTTCTATTACCACTATTGCCAATTCTCTTTCATCCGTCTTTCGCCATTTTTCTCTGAAGTGACATCAACATCAAGTTAAGCTGCTAACTTGGTTGGCTCTGCTCGGTAGGTTTGCAAAAGAACCAGAAAGCTATAGAAACTTTTGATAGAATAATAAGGTTGTAAGAAAATGTCAAATTGGAGGAGGGGGAAAAATGTATTTTGCCCTTTTTTTCTTTTTAACAAAGCAGGGTTCATGGAAACACCAACACACATGCACTTGCTAGTGACATTCCTCAGTAGAATCAGTGATGATTTAGACTGAAAAGAAGAACACTGAGCTGCTTTGCTTTTTGTTATTCACCAAATACAAAAATAAATGTCCTTCTGTTAGCTCATATACTTGTGGCCTTCCAAATGGTTTACAGGTTTTAATCCTAGAAGTTGACTACTTTGCACAGTAATTGTGCTGTGAAAAGTTGTAGTTCTTTATAATTGCACATTATGAATTAAACATGCAGGTATTTGTAATTCACAGACTAGATGCAGCTTCAGTGAGATTAAGAAGACGATGTCACAGGCATGGCGTAATGTTGGAGACATTACACAAGTTATGTTGAGCGTTTCTTCACCCGCGCAAATACACTGACACATGATCTAACAAAATAACATTTCCAACAACATCTGTCTTGTTTTTTATTATTTTAGTACAATGAAACAACCTCCAACTGTGTGCCTTCGACAATAATTGCATATGAAAATCTTGAATTTCCTTTTGGGCACCTTGATTTTCTTGATGGGAACCTCCCATCAGGAACCTCCCAACCTCCCAGAGGGATGGCTTGCCTTGCCCTGCTTTGACTTCATCTATCTGTGCAACAAGACAGTTGTTGTTCTTTGTTGTTATATTTCAGCATCAGTGAAGACAAAAACCTTTTTAACTTTTTTAGGAATTTTATTGACATGCTTCAGTATAGGCCATAGTGCCTTTCTGTACGGTGTTTGCCTTTGGGTTTTCCTCTGTTTTCCTCCCACAGTGAAAAATATGTATGTTTAGGTTGTTGGGTGTTGATGTAAAGGCTCATTTATGCAGACATAGGGCCTGATTTATTAAGATCCCAGATAAGGGGCGCTAAATTGCGTGCTTCTGGTAAGATTTTGCGAGCTTGGTTTGGGTGCGTTTTGCGGGTGATCTACCAAGGGAAATTGCAGCAGTGACAACAGGTGCAAACAGCCGTATGCAAATGAGGGGTTTGCACACGGTCAGTCGTTATCATCATAGCGAGTGCAGAAGAAGGCGAGAGAATAAATATGATTCCCTGGAGTTGGAAGTCCTTGTGGCTGAGGCAAACAAACACATCTGGCAGAAGAAATTAAAATGTTTGCTGCTCTCGATCACGGGCGAATTGCACAAGAGGTACAAGCAGTGACCAGTATGGCCAGTATGGCCAGTATGGCTTGTGCGCTCCGGCGGGACACTCAGGCCATTGCTGCGCACACCGGGCAGCTGGTCAGCGCCGTGTCTAGACCGGCGATGGCCACACAGTCACTGACTGGAGGAGTGGAATTTGTGGTGCAGGCAGTGGCCGGTTCTTCCATCAGCCTACGAGCTGAGGGACTGGAGCAGGCAGGAACGGGAGATGCGCAGGACCAGTATGCACGTACTGTACACTGCTTAAAACTGCGGTTAATTATGTGTTCGGTTCAAAAAAACAACCAAGAAGATAGAGCCGCATTTCAGATTTTCTTCTGTTTATTCTTAAAAAATGTGTTTAATCACGTTCGCCATGCGTAACATCTAATTTCTCTGTATCCATTCTCTGTTTTTGAATGAAAATACAACGCACCATAAACAACTCGCAGTAAATAACTCCTAATATCTCCTCCTAGCCACGGTGATAGCAGCGATTGTGCGCAAGACTGGGGGGATTTGCACCTTCCTTTCAGACGTGTTAAATTGAGCCGCAATCATAGTCACCGCAATCGTTTCCACTAAATTATTTTGCGTGTGCTAATATATCCTATCTGCATATTCTCCCCCCAGCGCACATGAGCAGGAACGCTCCATATTGCATATGCATTAAGGCCAAGGTGCTAAATGGTCAGTGCGTGCAGTGCACAGTGCACACCGTAAGTAGATCAGCTTGCACATTTTTTTGCGGGTGACATCGAGTTTGCACACGTTTTTATACATGCAAAGCGTTAGTAGATGAGGCCTATAGAGAACTCCATATGTACTTGGCACTGGTGTGGTAGTTAATACACTGGAGGGCAGCACTAAGTTCAGAGTACACTATGAGGATGGTTTCACTCCCAAACAAACGGAACGATGATGGAAGAAATCATGGTTATTAATGCTCTCCAAAAGAGGTTCAGACAAAGGCAACGCAGGATACGGCATGTGTCTGCTTCTGTTTCTGTCTTCTTCCTTCCTTTCCAACCGCATGAGGGCTACAGCACCCCGACAGTTTTTGCTGGTATAGCCCTGGCTTCATGCATATTGACACATCACTAAGCTCTGTGAGAGCAGACCAAATTATGCATAAAAGCTACACACAAAGCCGAACAAAGATGAAGCCAGAAGAGACAGTTGAAAAAGGCACTTCATAGATGCATAGAACATAAATAGGCCTTAACAGTGAATGCTGTGTACAGTATGTGTGTGTATAGGTCAATGGCAGGCACACGGACTCGTGCCTGTCTAAATTGTATTCCCTGCCTTAGCCATATGCACACTGGCGATAAGAATCAGCAGACCCCTGTGAATGTCCAAAGTGAAGTATGGGATAAAACCGTTAAACCATATGAGATCAGGCAGAGCTCTCATTACTTGTTTGGTTGTTCTGATATCATGTAGATTTCTTTTGTGAAATGTTCTGTTTGTGTATGTTCTACGCTCAATTCATCACTATTAATGAATCAGGGACATAGCCAGTCTCCATTTAGATTTATATTTAAATTTTATAGTTTTCATCTTATTATAGTAAAGGAAATGTCTCCTCTGACAGAAGGTACTGATACTCAGCACTAACATACCAAAATAGATGAACAAGAATCATGTTTTTCCTCCCTTGCTTTTGCTCTTACAGAGAGGAGTTGATGATCAGTTCTTCATTTGACTCTCTGGAAGTTCTACTGGACTCCTTTGGGCCTGTTAGAGACTGCACCAAAGACAATGGAGGTTGCAGCCGCAACTTCCGCTGCATATCTGACCGGAAGCTGGACTCCACTGGATGTGTGGTGAGTCACCACCTCATAAATCTCTAGTTGGAACGAGAGTGACCTTTTAATTAAGGTCTGAGCAATGACGTTCCAAGGAACCTATTGTAACCTATTGTGTTTTGGTTCTTTTAGTGTCTCTATTGGAATCAAACTGTTTCTTTTCATTAGGGTTCATTAGAGTCTAGCATTATGATTTCATTGATAAGATTTCAGCATTTTTCACACTCCGCATATGAAAAATTTCATCCTAGTGACTTCACACTGTGTGAACCTCATCTACATGGCTTTGCGATCAAGAGTTATCGAAATCTTTTTACTGTGTCAATGGTGTGTCAAAGGTGTGGCTGACATTTCTGATGCACCGCCGTGCATATGTAAGCAGCTTTCGATGAACAACATTTGATACACAGGTCAAGAATGACAAGGCCTTACATCTGATAGGGGCGGCACCCATGCTGTAGGTGCTTTCACATGCCTCAATAGCGCCACTGTAACACTTTCAAAAACCTCTCAGTGTCGGGATTTTATGGGAGTAGGAAGATGGAAATAATGCAGAGTTAATTATGTCTTGATGCACAAGAAAAGGTCCTCCTAGGGATTTCATCTAAGTTTTGCCCAAGATGTATGAACATGAACATCATTATGAACATCATCTATATGACTTAGTGATAAAAAATTATCAAAAGCTTTTCTCTATGCCAAGGCCATTTCTAATGTCTCACCATGCATATTTGAGCAACTTAAATAAAGTTGTATCATTGTGAAATTTGATACAGAGGTCATGTATAGCAAGCTCTTTTACCTGATGCGATAGGATCCCTCTTTGATGGTGTACAGGTGTGAGGTCCTCTTCAGAGCTGCTTGCATCTTTAATTTAGATCACATTATGATATGAATCATATTCAAAAGTACTTGATATCTTACAGTCTGCACACATCCTCTTATGATTGACACAAAATGAGAGGATGGCAGTCTTTGCCACCAACACTGCTGAACCAAGCCTCAGGGATGTCTTACCTCTCCACTGGTTGATATTCAAATGTACAGCCCTCCTGTTGTGGCCATCTATCTATTATGTCTATTTATCCATTTTTAAGTCCGTCCACCTCCATAAATATTCATGAGCATACCCTCAGGTTAGAATGATCTATATCAAGGACAAGCACCAGACTAGGCACTGCAATGTCTGAGTAGGTTGTGTGAGATCGCCACTTATCTGCTTCCCAGGCCAACAGCATATTCATTACATGCAGGTGGTGCTTAGCAACAAGCAAATGTAGCAGCCAGCCTTGTTTTCCTTCCATCTGTCAGGGAGCCTGGCAGTCTCACTCTTGTTATTTATCAAATTTTAGCAGCGTCTGCTACTGTTTCACTTTTACTAAAGCTTGTCTTTCTATTGATAAGCTGTCAGAAGCCTCGCCCCTACATTCCCCAACCTTCCCCAATCCTCCAAACAATTTAATTTACTTTCAAACACTTTGATGCACTTTTCAGGTGAGCTGCAGCCATGTATACAAACAAATGGTGCAGAATCATTTAACTCTAGAAGGGACAGAATTCCAAAACTACAAGAATTGCCGAGACGGTCATTTTGACCTCGAGAGAGTGCTAGTTTGATTTACTCCATAAACACTCATCATAAATTTCCAATTGAAAGATTGATGGATCAATTGTGTTATGACAACTTAAAAACAACAAAACAACACACACACACACACACACACACACATATATATATATATATATATATAAAGAAACAAATTTATTATTCAATATTCACATCACCATCCTCATCATTCCTATCATTCCTACCCTATCATTCGAAATGATATAAAATCAAGTGCAAGATAAAACTATTTACATGACATAATTGATTATAAAACATTTGATCTAAACAATAAGAACAACCACTTTGAAAACTATAAAAAAAATAGAAATATAGGAGACAGGATGCAGGGACTTGGGCACGGGCCGCGACAGGGGTGTGTATGCGCGTTATTATTATTGCTGTGCGCTTCATAGCGGTTGGCCAAAATGAAGACCTGTAAGAATCGCACCAGCCTGCGTCCTGTCTGCTCATTCTGGGGAGGATCCCCGCACACCTGCAACAGACATCAGACCAACACAACACAGGACATGAGCGCGATGCAGCAGGACACAGCGTGACAGGACGGGACAACCGGGCGGAGCAGCGGTGCTCTCCGGTGGGTCAGATGAACGCAGACCCGAAGTCTGAGTTGGAAGCTGTCCTCTCTTCTTTGTGGGCTCAAAGTCACTCGCTGATGAAGAAGTGCTTCTTTCATAAGCCCAGGAATAAATAAATAAATAAATAAATAAATGAATGAAAAGTCTAAAGTCTAAACCTGCTGTTCCTTTCTTCTGGAGCATCCCATTCATTCATCTGATCGCGCTTCATCATCTGACAGCGCTCCATCCGATTCATCAGATGGCAAATTGTGGTACAGCTCCCTGGCTTGGGCTGCGGTCAGATTTCTTCTGTCACTCCAAAACACCAAAAAGACTCACGAGTGCCTGTATGTGTGTGTGTGTGTGTGTGTGTGTGTGTGTGTGTGTGTGTGTGTGTGTGTGTGTGTGTGTGTGTGTGTGTGTGTGTGTGTGTGTATATATATATATATATATATATATATATAACCACTTTCCCACTCCGTATTTGCAACACAACCACGGGAATATTTAATTTTGTTAAGGCTAGGGCTGCATACTTTCATGACCCCAATCAATAGAATTTCTAAACATGTAACTTACAATTGTGAATCCTCTCTTCTGCCATTGCTATCAAGAAGTGTATTCTGGAATCTGAGATAGACATGGGAAAAACTTAATTGAATAAAGAACAACTTAAACAGAAGCTTCCAGTGTCTTAGACTTTGAAAAGGTCCCTGCAGGAATGCTCCTCATAGGGTGGAAATTAGCATACTGGTTAGCGTACTGCCATAATCTCAGATTCTCAGATGGTACCTGAATGCCCCTCATATTTCCTGTGGTACCTGAACACCCCTCATTCTGGACATGCTACTGAGTGGGCCCTTGATGAAATATTTATGTTTTTTTAAGGACTGTTAAGGGTTGGGGGGGTTGTGAAGCATAGGAGCAGGCCCTCTTCTGCAAGGGCATACCTTACAGCCCAGCTGGTATGTATGTCAGGGCAGCCTGGCAGTGTTTACACATTGTCCTGTATTTATCCATTTCTTGTCTCCTTTGTTGCTGTAGGAGCATCCAATGATTTCAATTTCTTTCAATTTTTCTGTCTCTGTGTTGTCATATGTCTCACAGCACTCTTGTGTCTGCAAGTTTTCTTTTTTTTTTGCAGCAAGGTCTGCAGGCAGGACCACAAAAGATCGCAGTTTAGTGCTAAGAATCATGGACCTTGTAGTTTTTGTCTTCCAGTTTTTGGCTAGAACCCTATCTTTTCATATTGTTGCATGTCCATGGTTATTCTGAAACTCCAAAATAACACCAACTAATACCAAATAATAATAATACCAGAGCACTTTTATTATCGCAATGCCGCTACATTACTGAAACCATTACATCCCTAGTGCTGGATTCAGATATGGATGTAAGCAGTTCTTCAGCTGACAACAGACGTTTTTCCACATCCATACCATCAAATATGCGGTGGAAATGTTGCAAGAACTGAATAAATGAATAACATGAAATTCCTCATGTTGCACTTTCATAAAAAGTTTTTTTTACGTCAAACACATAAATGAATATGCGTACTTCATCTCACAACATTGAGACTTTCAAAGTTGCTACTGATTTAGAGAAGACTGGGAGTTTACACTGGCTGAACTGTTTTTCTTTCATTAACAGAGGGGTACCAACCATTTAGTTAACAAGTCTGCACCATCTGATAAATTTTCCTCTTTGAGTTGAATTATATTAAACTGACCTCAGTTTGACTGAATGTCAAAATAGTCCACTAGTCTGAAGGTGGTTGAGAATGACCAACTCTGGGACTTCACAGATAAATTGACTGAGAATGAATCCATGGGGTTGCAACAACATTCTAATTTATGTCAGGACCAAAATGTTGATCCAATGTCAGTTTTGTACCAATAGTTGACAGAGTGGCGAGTGTGAGCTTTGGCTTTGACGTCTCACAGGGATTTGGTCTTCTTTTGTAGTTAATGCGTTTCCTCGTTTTCACTCTTTCCTTCTCGTAGGAAAGCACACCAAGATATTTTGTAGTAATATTCTGACTTTAAACATAAATACTGGGTGCTTTTAAACAACTTGTATTCTTCAGCATCTAGAGGGCAGGCTTTTTATGTTGCGGTTTGTTGCAAATCTTTGCCTGAAGCATCTGTAAAAGAAAATCAAATTTCTTCCCACTGAAATTAGTCTCACTTGGATCCAAAAAGAAACGGTAGAAAGATTTTTTTCAGTACTTTGAAGTTCATGAGACTCTCTTTTTGTGTTCTCTTAATTATTTATTGTCCCATTATATTTCCATCCCTTGAGCATGGAATACTGTGATATTTTTCTAAGAACCATTTGCAAATGAATGAACAAAGTGAATGTCTGTACTTCATTTCTAGTATTTATCCCCTAATGTTTTTACTCTTTTCCCATCATGTGTGTATATTTATTTAGCTTTTCTGCAACCACATATGAAACAGAAACTTCAGAAACAGATCTTGTTGTTTCACATTTCAACAACATAGCGAGGGGGCTTGACAATACTGTATGCACATATATGACCAGCTGAAATTGAGTGTGAGACAGTACCAAAGAAACCTGGAAGCTAGCTTCTGCCATTAAGTATGTGAGAAGTAGGGCAGATTGACTCTGTGAAACTGTATTTTTCAAAGTCTCTTTGTTTTCCATCAAGATCTGTGATTTGTGAATCTAGGGGCAAACCACCGAAATAATATATCTATAACATGTGTAATGATATGTCAGTTGAATTAAACACAGTGTATTACTTTTGTACAATGGTGTCAATCCTTAGTTGACACTAAGGATCACCATCAAGACATTAACTATCTTGGAAAAGATATCTAGGAAAAGCCAGGCAGAAGAGAGATAAATTCTGGCTTGATGTCTCCAAAGTTGCATGCACTGGTCAAAAGAATAACACAAAGCAATAAGTATCTTGTGTCTCTGCCCACACTGAGTGCCCTTACATGGCATTGCTCAGGTGTTGCTCCAGGGGGTCGGATTTTCTAGTCCCATGGACTCCATGTTTGCTAAAAACTGTAATCCTAAGAGAATAAAGAAATCCCACGGTGTCCTGGACATGATGGTGATATTTTTGCTACCTTTGACAGAGTGCCAGGTTCTGCAGCAGTTCCAGCATACTAATCACTGTTCATTGAATAAAAGTACATTTAGCTCCCACTTTTGGATTTCATCAAGAAATTAATAATAGTCATTTCCTCCGTTTGCTTCTTTATTGGTTGTCTCATAGTTTTTAAGGAGGGCATAGTATATCTTAATCTAGCTAGAGCCTATATATTTCACAAGCTCTTATTTTTACTTGAGAGAGGGAAGAGAGTTACTATATCTGACAGAAAATCTCTGATTTTGAAAGAACTTCATGAACAACCAATTTAACTTATTGTAAAACCAACTCTGTTCAACCTGGAATAAACAGGTTATTGGTTTTATTTCCTCAGTGAATACTTTCATGCAAAATCCCTGCATGTTGTTGTATGCTGTGTGCTCTCATTTCAGTGCTGCATTCCACAGAGTTTTGCTTTGTTACTTGAATCAAACTAGAAGTCAGAACCAGATGCTGCTACTGCCTTAGTAAATCAGGCAGCAATTACACAGATTGCAGGCATAAATTGAATGAAAGAGGCAGCACAAATTTTCTCTGCGCTTTTATTTATGTAAATCTAGCCCTGAATGTTCATAATTATCAGTCACAAAAGACAAAATTGGAAATAAATTGGAAGTGGGTGAGTTTTATGGATTTTTTTTTCAGATTTTTTAGACAGCATGGAAACCTGAAAGGGAACAACCTTAACAAGTCCTAACTGACAAACATGCACACATATACACGTTTTCATAATCAAGTGACACTGCTGCAATCCATATATTACTACTAGTAATTATCTTGTAAGCTTATTAATTATGGTGACCAAATGTCCTCTTTTCCCCTGGCATCAAGTGAAAGAAGATATGTGTGTAAAGACACACTGGACAGGATGAAAAATTAAGATGTCTTTTGTATGGCCCTGCGAATCGCAGAGAGGGAGAGAGAGGCAGAGAGCGAGCAAGTGAACATAGTAGACATCAGCGTAGTAGCACCCCCTCCTTCTGGAAGATCAACTGAACATCTATGATGCGGTACTACCACCAGTAGCACTACACAATCACCTTTCACAAGACTCATTGAGGGGACGATCGGCCCACCCGCAAACCCCGTCCTATTAAAAATGAGTTTGTCATGCTTCAAATCACGGTGGCAATATGGCTGTGGCCTAGCACTCCAATTACACTCTAATCAATTAACACCTTGTCTGAGGCAGGACTGCCAGTAGCTGCCCTGTCTGCTTTTTATATCTCTCCTCACATGTGTTGAGTGGTGCCAACACAGGGTGCTGACCAAGCTGCTCTGTCTGTCTGGTGCACTCCTGGGGAGACACAACACTCATTGCCTCTGGAAGTGAGAGCATGATGATGACAGGATGATTGTGAGATTAATTAGCTCAGTCTTGTCAGTTGTCCCCCCACTGCAAAATGGTGGAAAACCAGGATGCTGCTGACAGAGCCAGTGCTTCTAGGTTAGAGCAACAATGAAAGCTTGCCAGCATCCAAACAGCTCATATAGTGTATAGGCCTTAATACATAAATCTGAAGGGAAAAAGAGGTGTAGGTTTTAATGAATCTTAGTTATATTTGCGATTGTTTTATATGTTTTTATAGAGGGAGAGAATTATCTGTAAGAGGCATAAACAATTGTATAGTTAATACCTGATAATTGTTAATACTTTGAAGTACGAATAGTGTCCTACCTATTTCCAGTTCAGATATGAAGGGGGGTCTGACAACCCACACATTACCTGTCGGATTGCCAAGGAAGTACTACTTGACATGGGCAGGACCGGCTCGTAGCATAGGCAAATCATAAGGACAGTGACTGTCCAGAGGGCCGCTGCACTGCCTGGTCATCAGAAGCTGCACTGTGATAGTCCCAGCGCACAAACAAAAGCGTGCTAGTGACCTCAAAATTATACTGCACACATAACTGCACCATGACAGTGGGATCTAACAGCAGTGCAAACTGTGTGGCGTCAATTTCTACCAGATGTGTAACGTAACACACAGATGGTGCTTTTATTTTGAAAAATGACCGGATGCTTTATGTTACAAGTTTTATATTGTACCAATGTCAGTACTCCATAGTCCATCAAAAATAGAACCACACCCTATTTGCAGCATATCTGCAAAACTGACGATGGAGTGACATTGCTGTTGGCGGTGGAAGTAGGCTCATCATCAGTTACAGCACAGTTACGCTTGCGGTGTAATTCTCGGGTGAGTACACATGTGACAGATTGAACTGGCCAGGGCTAGCCCTGGATACGGGAATGTGTTTGCATGCATTTGTATCTATGACATAGGACACCAGTGACTAAGTGAGACATGTATATATGCACTCTGTTAGTACAGGCTTTTAGAAGTTGTCTGTGTCAAGTTGTCTGCTCCATCTATGTTAATTGCATGCTCAGGGTGGCACATATCATCATTGTGCCATCACCTACCAACAGTTTACGACACATCATACACACAGACACACAGACACCCTCATATTTATTTCATGTTTGTGTGGATTTGTCAACATATGTCGACAGCACTCATCTTGTGTAGTCAGTTTTCTTTGTCTCCACTGCACTGTCCACTTCACTCTGGTGTCATCTAAAAAGTTTCCGTTGTGGTAGGGAAAAAGGCATGTTCTATTCTGAATATGGACTCGAAAGCTACCACTTAAATCTGAAAATGGCTTGGCCTTCCCTGTTCTCTGTCTTTCCACCTCCACTGCTGATGTTTCCTATGAAGTCCATAAAGGAAGAAGAAGTCAAGGCTTGTATTTCAATTAAAAGACACACCCGATTCATCTCTTCAAAATACCAAGACTGAAGTCCGAATAGGGCATAGAAAACAGTGGACTATGGCATCATGAAACATCAGAAGATCGGGAGTGCTGGGAATAATTGGCTTTGGATTAGGAAATTTATCCCAGATACGGCCCAAAGCCATTAGAAAGGAGAGGAAAAACGTTGTGTTTTCAGAGGTAATGAATATGGAATAAGAGTGCAGCCAAATCATTGACTGGCTGTCATTGATAGTTCCTTCACATGGTCAGATATGTGGAAGATACTCTAAGCAAGGATCACTTTCTGGGCTATATGTGTCACCATTCCCAATCCAGTTAAACAGCATCTTCTGTTTGGTTCATAGAGGAGTTGCCAAATTTCGTGGCCCCCAAAACCCAAGTATGCAGTGCATCCTTCCAGGGTGTGGGAAGAATGAACCCAGGAAGGATGATGACTGTGTCTTTTAAAAGTTTCTGTTTAAAAGTTCCCTGTTGTGGCACAAATAAAGGCATATTCTTTTCTATTCTTGTGCAAGCTTGCCAAATAACTGGAGGAACTTATGCTGAATATAATAAAGGCAGATATGCATATGAACAAGATCAACCCGATACCTCTGCAGCTGATCCAGTTTGTCATGCAAAAGGGTGAGGATCAGAGCAGCAGTGTGAAGGTATGGTCTGTTAACTGGCTGTGACTTAAATATGACCACTGATCTTAGCCACCACTTAAGTTTTCTATGGAGGCGACTTCAATCCCTTCAATCCCAACTTGTTGCCCTTACCAGCCTGTGTTCAAGGTAAGTTCTGCGCCTCTCTTTGTATTGGCACAGTTCCTCTCAGGCAGCAAAAACAATCTTGTGTGGGATCACATTCTGAGACACTAAGCACTGGTGAGCAGAGTCAATATCTGGCAGAGATTTTGCTCAACATAAGCTGGAAGAAGGAATATAAGTACATTAAATTGTCACTAATAATGCTTTCCTTCCAAAGGTCACTGGATTTATGTACAAGGCTGGATTGGGACAAAAAAAAAGAGTAATTAGTAAAATTTGCACACACTATGCTGTAACCAAACTTATAATAAATCTCAGTTGTGCCGAGCAAAGTTCTTGAACTCGGGAGCACTAATGAGTGTATGTGTATGTGTGTGTGTGTGTTTCCACCTAGCCTTTTATCAAGAACATGATCAGCCCGGATCAGTCACCGAGACAGCTCTGAATCCATTTTGGAGAAATTATGGAAAAATGTAGATGTTTTCCCATGACCATGTAACAGTTTTCATTTACTATAAAAAGTGTTCACCGTGAAAATAGAGGAATATTAATGGCATCATATTGATTTTATTTCCCACATAAAGAAAAAGAACTCATAAAATGTTTTTTTTCAAGCTTCATGTTTTTGTCTTGGGGACACAATCTAGCTTTTCATACAGTGCGGTGTTAATGAAGCTGTCTCTCTGGAGGGAGAGACCTGAGGCTAAAAGACTGTTAGCTAGGAGATGAAGGGGGGGCATAGTGACAATTCAGCATGACTGTATTTACGTAATTTTAATAAATCCCATCTAAACAAGAACTAACTAAAACCTCAACAAGATACAGACAGACAGCTGGAGCAATGAGTCATAGCTCCACACACCCAACACACACACACACACACAAATATCTACTTGGGAAGGCATTATTCTAGGGAATAGAGGTGATTGCTCTGAGACAAGGGAGGCACAGCCCCCTTTAAAATTCACAGAGAACATCATTCACAACCACTGTATTAGACTTTACTCTGGCCATCTTTATAACATTGCTATTTCAGCCCCAGCACCATAGAATTAGATGTGCTCAACTTAGAGGCAAAATAATTCTGTAATTACTTTCACAATTCGCTTAATGTGTGCGTGAGTTTTTTTCCTTCTTCAATGGCTTTTGGAAATGCATGCTTTCGATAGCAAAATTCTAGATGCTTATTGGACGAAGGCTGAAAAGAACATCACCTGCGGACTCCCTCATTGGGAGGCAATGAGAGGCGTGGAACAATATTTTCCCAAAAGGAGGCTCAGTCTCTGGCAGGTGATTGGAGGAACTGTGAAAGTGGCTGTATTTTTTTTCTGATTAACAGCATTTCAAAAAATATAGACAGGCAGTGGTGGATTTCATGTTCAGTCACATTCTGATTGGTGAGGTGTTTTGTCCTGTGAGAATTCAGATTGTGTTTGATTGCATACTGTCTACGAGTTTCTTTGTACATTAACTTGTTCATAAATAATCAATCAGGCAACAAGATTCACATTGGAGGCCAGATTTAAGCCAAAACAGCCATTAAGACTTGTGTTGTGTGTGGGGCCATTACTTGGTTGGGGACCCATCCAACAATAGGCCAACTCAAAGGCTCGTGTGTGGGCCACAGTTGACAATTATTTTCTTTCTGGAAATATCGTAACTGATGAGCCTCCTCTGTTTGAAAGACTACCAGCTACCACTGCTAGGCAACACACTGAATCGTGTATAGTTTGGAGTTGGGCCCCCAGGAATCAGCCTGGTGGCCACTAATTGGCCAATTGGCCTACGAATTGACCCGCGGTGTATGAACTCGGCCCAATGACCTATGAAACTGTCCACACAGACATGATCCTGCCTGGTTGTGTTTCCACCAAGGCCCACCAGGGCTTGTGCACTGTCTCTCTCTTTGCAATCCCAGCTGCTTATTAAATAAGTACCATTGGCGGGGAGGAGCATCCATCCAGAGCCAATCAGGTGGGTGAAACTAGCCACACACAGGAGGAGCCAGCTTGAGCCAAACACACAAACCCCCACACAGTATTTGATAATATTAGATAATAAATACAGTATGACTTCACAACATAAGAAAACTGTGAAATGAAAAAGGGCAGGATAATGAGTGTTAATGGTTGGTTATTCTGATATTCACAAGGGGAGGGAAAAAAAAGGAAAAAACAATAGTAAAGGCTGGAGAGAAGGACAGTTTTAAAGCCATGTCATTGCAGTAGATTCCTTTGAGTCCAGCCCCGGTCAATTTGTTGGCAAACAAAATCAATGTTTGATCGATTCTCTTGTTTTAAGCAATTATTTGTGATAGAGGCCACTTGAACATAAATCGAGAATGTAACTGCAGAGCATTGTGTTTAGAATAGATGGAAATGCAATATTATTTATGGTAATGTCAAAGCAAAGCCTGACTTTAAAGCTACAGTGCAGTATTTCTGAATGTTTTCTTGTCTATTATTTTTTCCTTTTTTCAAATATGTGATTTGACTGTGTGAAGTTTGTTAAATTAGATGGTTGATGACAATGCGTTAATGAACTGTAACATATTATGGAAAAATAAAATAGCAGTTAAGAGGGTCTGATCAATTAAATATGCTAAATGCTACATTTAAGAAGGTTGAAGTCTTTTTTTCTAAATTGACCTGGTTATCAAAACATCATTTAGAGAACCCACACTGCTGTAGTGAACAGATGTGACCGTACTTTTCTTGTTCGTCAACATGTATCACCAGACCTCCATTTGATTCAACTTAATGACCTCAGAAAAACGTGTCTGGTAACAGACTCAGGGGTCCCTGGAAGCAGCAAAGGAAGGCTGCACTATCTCATTAAATCACAATACTTCAAATTAAATAATCAATTTTTACATAAGATTGTTTTTCAATAAGTGATATAAAGCTTATCTTTGCTAGGATTTCTGCCCTTAATAGTTTTCTTTAAGAAGTTAGCAAAGAAAGTTTAATAACTAATTTAGCAAGAGCAAAGATTTCTGAAAAACTCTCATTCCTCTCATGCATCAGGGTAAAAGTTACTACAAAGAGTTTTTGACTGGATATTAAATAGCCACCACATGCTTCTGCTTGGGCTATTTAAATAACAAGACCATCAGACGTGGATTTTCTTGGCTAAAATTGTTTTCAATGCCTGTCTAGGTTTATCAGCAGGTTTAAAAGCACACTGTATCTGTTGTTTCGATTTTAAATTACAGCAGTAATTTCAGTATTTCAGTACCAGTGCACTGAGAAATGTGCATCTGGACAAGAAGAATATGAATATGGACAGTTTCAGATGTAGTTATGGTGCCAGTATGCAATGATACACATCATACACATATCATACACAGGAACATTGTTTCTTGAAGAAAGGTCTTTAACTGTATCACATCTATGCAACACGTTTTCTGATAGCATTTTCACAGAGTAGGTGAGAGCGGTTAAAATGTTCAGTGTTTTTCTGCTCTATATTAGCTCACCATAACGTGCAGGAGTGGTGGGTGGATCTATCCAAAATATCAGTGATATTTTCTTAACAATTTCATGGGGTTTGGTTTTAAAGACAGACAGTGATTTAAAATTGGATTGACATATTGCCAAAGTGGTGAGGACCAGCTATTTTCACCTTTGGCAATCTCTGTCTCTCTCACCCCTGACCTGTGCATCATGACCTGCCAAGTTTATTGATTTTCTTTCTCCACTCAAAAATGTGTTTTTCATATTCTTCCTACACTTGAGTGTTTAAGTCTCAAACTTTTGGGATGTCACATATTCACATACTTCTTGATTCTGGATGCTTTTTTGTTTTTTTTGATGCGAGAAATCTATTCTATTTCAGAAGAGCTGCCTTCAAAAAAAATCAAAAACAAAACAAACGGAAATCAAAATAAACGTGTCAAATTTCAAAATAAAACCGAAAGCTCGCATAGATTAGCTTGATCAGACGGCTCGGTTAAAAGTCTCCTCGGGAGAAAGTTGCACTCTGTGCAGAGAGAGATATAGCTAGATCGATAGACAGACAGATAGACAGATAGAGAGATAGATAGATAGATAGATAGATAGGGTGTACAGTGGCTGGAGGTGCACCAGGTTGTGATCTGACTTCCCTAGTGGGAGGAGGGGAACCGCTCTGAATGCATCTCTTACATTTACATCTATTGTCTTGTTGTTTGTAGGAGGACAGTTAACAACCTGATTGAAAACGTCCAAAGTTACATGGTTAAAGTCCCCACCGTGATCACCGTCTGTAAACACAGACGGTGATCACGTGACTGAAGCCCCTCAGCAGATCATATGGTTGCAGGCTCACAGCTAGCAGCTTGAGGTCCTGGCAGCATAAGACTGTCTTAATGGAGATCTGCCCTGGGTTACAGCAGTGGTTATTCACCAACACGATTAGTCCCCCACCTTTATTTTTTCAGCTTGCTTTCGGGTCTCTGTCAACTCTCACAGCAGTGAATCGCAGCAGTTCAACGTTAGCATCCGGTACGAGGTGGTTTAGCCATGTCTTTGTAAAGATGAACAGGCTGCTCTCAAGGTAAATCCACTGGTTGTTCAGTGTGGACTGCTCGTCGATCTTGTTCTGCAGCGAGATCACATTTTCCATGATGATGCAGGGAATCGATGGTATCGCCTCCGTTTTTCCATTAACTTGGCCTTTAGCTTGGCCCCGGGCCTTGCAGCTCTCCTCGGCTCCACCGTGATGGGATGTTGTATCCCAGTTCATCCTTTTGTTCGCAGAGCCATCAGTTCCTCTCAAGAATATGTGAGGAAGCTGTGACTTGGGCGCATATAAGAGTTACACATGAGATATGTTAATATTCAAATAAAGTAAAGAGTAAAAAATTGGGATAAAAAGTGAACAAAAAAAGAGGTTGAAGAAGCTAAAACTGGAGAGCTACTGTAGAGGCCGTTGTCTTTCCCAGTGCCATAGCAACGTATGTGAAACTAATTTAATTTAAAGACTAAATAATGTTGTATGGATTAAAGAACAGATTTGTGGAATTCTCAATGTGATAAATTCATATGCTAAGATGGTTGGTGCAAATTCTATAGATTATTATCTAAGAGGCTGGAAATTGGATCTGAATTATTACTATTCTAGCATGTCAGGAGCCGATTATGGCAGTCAATACCTTGAGCTATCTGTGGCTGCCAAGCTACAGTGCAGCCGCTCATCAATACAAATTCCTCTCAACATGCACCACATATCTGCTGCGTCTTCACTGGGTTTTATTGATTTAAGGACACTGTGCCACAGATTCAATACCTGATGTGCTTTTTGCATTACATGTGATATATCATTTGTCACAACAGCCCCTCTCAGACTGACAAAATCAATATCACTTTATTGAGGGTGCAAGAGCAGGGACTGTTCACTCAAAATGTGTGTCCGCTCTGCTTTGGGTCCACAACAAAATACTGCATATAGCTACTCCAGAGATCATTATAATCATGTGGTATACACACCAAGGCAGCTCAGAATCAGATCCATCATCTCTCAGCATTGTCATTATAATCATAAAAAACTTGTTACAAATTAAAAAACAATTGACTATTGTACTCTGGCTCAACCCAAGGAGTTGGTGTAAAAGGTAAACAGGAAAAAGAAAAAAAATCTTCTCACTCTTTTGGGGTGGTACCTTTGTAATTCTCTCAAACTCGGGTCCTCTACCAGAGGCCTATGAGTTTGAGGGTTCTGCGCACTATCATAGCTGTTCCTAGGACTGTGCTCTTCAGATGTTATTTCTGGGATCTGTTGGAGCCACTCTCCCAAATTGTGGGTCACTGCCCCGAGCACTCCAACTACCACACTACACTATGACCCCGCTCACCTTGACCATCCTTTTCTGTTCCAGCTGTTCTTTCAAACCTTAGTACCAAACCTTTTCATGCTCCTTCTCTCTGATGTTGGTGTCAGCTGGTATCACCACATCTATTACCACTGCCTTCTTCTGCACTTTGCCCACCACCACTTTGTCCGGTTTGTTAGCCAGGAGTCGTTTGTCAATTTGGAAGATTAAGTCCGACAGAATCTTGGTCCTGCTGTTCTCAGTCACCTTCTGTGGTACGGCCCATCGGGATTTGGGTACTTCTATTACATGCTGGGCACCGATGTTCCTGTACACTATTCCAGTTGCTTTGTTGTGCCTCTGCTTGTATGCTGACCTGTCTAGCATCTTACACCCTACCACTATGCCCTGGACTGTCTAAGAGGCATCTTTGCTCAGTCTGCACCTTGGATCTAATCTACTCTGGTAGATCCTGTCTTCTGCAGCTCCTGTACCTAGGACGTGTTCTTATGCCACTATGATTAGTGCTTCTGTGCTATCTGTAAGTCCAGCTCTTCTTGATATATATGCACATTGTAAAATGTCTAGTCATTTTTACAAACATCACATTTGGAATTGGTTTCAAATTAAATTTCCCCAGAATAAAGTGTCCCTTCACAGTTTAATTATTTGATATCATTGTTTGTCCCGTCTAAAGTTCAGTTTGAATCCTCAGTTTGAATCCTTGTCTGTTCAGTGTGTATGTACTACCCACTTTTCATATTGACATTTTTAATCATCTCAACATGAACCCCCACTGAAATTTGTGTGCCAGTTTGACATTGATTTTGATCATTTCAGTCATCTTATTTACAATGAAATCAAAGAGGCACTTGTAAATTGTAAATTGGACCTCATTCACGAATCATTCTTCTGAACAAATTTGTTTTTAAGTCCCACTTACAAAGATTTTACGAAGATTGTGGCATTCATGAGCTTCTTCTTATCTACAGTGGTAGCCATCCAAAACTTGCCATTCCAGCTGGAAGCCAGCAGGTTTCCCTCCCCTTTCCTGCCGGTTTCCTGCTGAGTTCCAGCAGTTGGAGTCGCCCCTCCTCCTCCTGGGCGTGTGTATTTTAAATGCAAACCTTGTAGCTACAAGTGATAACCAGGGGATGGTGCCTCTCTTACAACATAGACTATGCAAAATACACAAAGCTCACCAGTGAGGGCGGAGGGATTGAAAGTGACAATCTGGTGCCATTGAAAGGCGGTGGTGTTCAGAGGGTTATTTGTGGGGGAGGGGGTAGAGGCTCTGTCCCCATTCAATGGTCCTCTGCTGCTGCTCCTGCTCCATCTGATTTCTGCTTTGCGTTAGACATTTTGTTGCTGTTTGCACCGTTTTGTTGCCGTTTCCTTTATGCTGTTTACTTGCCTGTCCACACAGTCTTGCAGTTTCTTCTACAAGCCCTTTTTTGGGCATTGATGAGGCGGTTACCTATGCTAATCCTATGTTAATTAGACTCAACTGGCACGCACTCTCAAGAAGAAATGGCATTCATCAAGTAAGAACACAGCTATGAACATTTCTGACGCTTACGAACGCTTTGATGAATCTGACGTAGGGTTTTCTTAAGAAACTTCTTAAGAACAACTAATCTAAGAAGATTCTTAAGAAGATATTGGTGAATGAGGCCCATCGTTTGTCTACCGGCATGCTGCGTGTGCTGCTGACACAAGACATAGCATGCTTCATTGTGATGTAACATGCTACATGAGTCATCATCCATTGCAAACATATAATCAAAGTGCAAAGATAAGCCCTGGATCAGCCGTATTATCTGATACCCAATCCAGCTATTTAAGTCTACATGAGGCCAATACCAGACACCAGTGTTGGATCAGTAAATCCTCATAACATCCATCAGCTGATTTGTAAAATCAAACCATCAACAATATTCTTAAAAGTATAATTATTCTTGAGAAGTTGTGATGCACTTGCTTATGCACTTCATAATTTGATCATTATGGTTAAACAGTAACTGTGGGCGATTAATTGCATTCTGTATGTATGTTTAAACTTTTTTAAAATTGGAGTCTGTGGCCAAATGAGACACTTGGACCCACTAACTAATACAGAAAGCCTAAATAATAAAAGAAGCAGTTGCAGATCCCTCAGCTTAGAAGAAATCAGCCGTCAAGTCACTGTTCTCAAGGTACCTTGTGCCTCGTTAAAATGTACTCCATCAAAATTTTCTTTGAAGCAGTAGCTGACAGAAAACATAATGTGAATTTGACTTGACAGGGTCTGAAAAAAAATCTGCTCAGTAGTTCCAGAACTAGACTGAAAAAATAGGAAATTTTGCTGAAGTCAGGTCTCAGCTGGAAGAATTCAGCCAATACAAGCGGATTTTAATGAAGATGCTGTTCATTACTTGACAAGCAGAACAAACAAAAAAACAAATTAAACAAAAAAACATAAAAAAAAAACATAAAAAAACCCACACCAGACTGTCTACATAAACAATACAGATATTGTTCATGTTTTGTATTAACACAATCTATCACACACATTGCATTCGTACTCACTGCAAAACGTAAGAATTTTGGATTGTTCAAATCTCAAGACGGTTCTCTTAGAAATGTATGGAAATTGAACCATAAAGTCACGGTAGTTCTTTATTCCACCTCACTGGAACAAAAAACATTTTGAAAGAGTTTGGTAGACGGTTCTGCTTGTCTGGCATTTCATTACTACTCTTGTCAGTCCTTTTCACTCTTAATAATCAAATGCTAGTGCTTTGGAAAGGCTCTTTTTTGGAACATGCGCTGTAAGAGATACCATTTTTAAAACTCCCTATGTGAATTGTGCACATTGAATATGTGTAAGAATATATCTGGTGTGGCTGGGTGTCACATGGAGAAGCATGGAGAAGCAATCTGTCTGCTACCTCAACAATGTCAGGATGGATTGACATAAAATGTTTTCTCCAAAGACTTTCATAATCACACATTTGTGGAAACCAAAGCCAACCTTGCCTGTTTGACAGATGACTTCATGAACACCTGTCACTACCAAATTATTTTATTGTGTACTCAGATATTCCTCCTTCATTCCTTTGTTTCAGCAGTGACAACAGCCTTTGCTTATGCTTCTCCTGTTTACATTTTGGTGATCATATGAAAAGTTAGCATAAAACATCTTGCTAAATATGGCTCAGCAGAGTTAGCACAGTGCTCACAGAGACAGCACTAATAGGAGCAGAAATCTGACATTCTGCGGCACAGATGTTATCAGATATGTTCACCTGTCCCATCTGGAATCAATGTTAATATGGCTGCTTCTCGCGGTTCAGGCATCGCTAAAAATGTCTCTCGAAATTAAATGAACATCTGTAATTACAAACATTTGTAATTTAAAAAAAGCATTTGTTCCTCCCACAGTGTCCTCCGGGGCTGAGTCCAATGAAGGATGGGACCGGCTGCTACGACCACCACATTGGCATCGACTGTTCTGACAGTTTCAATGGAGGATGTGAACAGCTGTGTCTACAGCAGCTGGCTCCTCTAGAGGATGACCCAACACTCTACAACATCCAGATGTTCTGTGGGTAAGAAACATAAAATTCACAAATTTACATTTTTAATTACTACAGAAGGGTAATTAGAGTCCTTTCACTATTTTACATGTCATCTAGTTATGTCAATGAATCTGAATCTAGGTCAGCTGTGGATTGCAAGGATCTTGACTTATTGACTAACTTAACCCGGTGACACTGAAGATAGTGCAAATCAAATCAGATTGTTGTTCAATGGCTGAGGACAGAGAAAGAACCTGGTTAGTCGATCATCATTTCTGAGACTCGCTTATCAGTAAACATAAACAAAATCAAGGAGGACATCATTACATCATAAAATGCATGGAGAATAGCACATGTACCATTTGTCATCCCCGCATTTGTGACTATGACTTGCAGAGTCACAAACTGACAAGTTTCAGACCACTTCACCACAGATCTACTAGAAACTTTATACTCGTATGCCCCACGGTCACAATAATGCTAGGCATTATGGTGAAGTTTAAATGGAAAGCAACGGCAGGGAGGTTACAGTGCGGCTGGTCATGGGGAATCATAAACTGAGCTTAACACAGCTGTGTCACTCCGCTGTGTAAATTAAGGAAGAAACAGGCAACCACAGAGGAGGGAATAGGCAACAGGTGATGACATAATCAGGAAGGGACATAAACAGGAAGGGAAAAATAGTTGCATGACCTATCAGGTGTGGAAAAGGTGTGACACCCACAGAGGCAGAAGTGGGTATGAAGTGGTCAAGATATTGGATAGATGGGCACTTTTCTTATTTATTCATACGTCAGGATGGGTGTACATTGTCACATGACAGGGCAAAATAGCTCTGTCGCAAAATCTGTACAATTTCAAAAACCCCATCCCATGGAGATGATTTTCTGTGCATGAAACTTTGGACATAATGGGACAAAGAATGACCTATTCAAAAGTGTCTTGCTAACATTTCCTAAAGTTAACAGAAAATCGGGTAAACCATGCGCAAATTATGATTAATTTTGGCTTCAGTTTTCCTAATAACATGATGTTGTTATACATTAGGAGCAAAAATGAACCCAAAAGCTTCTACTGTTCTGACTTAGGAGAAGACTGGCAGATGGATAACTACCCAAGCTTGGAAAGAATAAGAGTACAATGATAGTAAACTGCAAGTACATAATATGATGGCATTGCACAAAATAAACATGTTATACAGTACAGCTGAATAATAAGCTGTCAATAATGAAGTGCCAGCTCATACCGAACGTCATCTCAAGGCACTTTGCACAAGCAAGCAAACAGTATGTACACAGTAGTGACATAGCAAACCCCCCCCACCCTCCCTTAAACACTCACGAAAAAAATGGAAGACACCTCAGGGAGACAAAGGAGGGGATCCTCACCCAGGTTGAACGGGGGGGTAAAATAAAACAATATACAGAGATCTATGGTTTGATGTTTAACAGTTTAGATGTGAGTCATGAGACCAAATCAGTCCACACTAGCAGCAGTAGGTAAAGGGCCATGGTGAGTGGTGATGTACTGGCTCCAACTTGGTGTCTATGGGGTTTGGTGTGGGTGTGTCCCTGATGTCCCTGGGCTATGAAACAAATGCTGCTGCTGTGCTCCATCATTTGGAAGTCATGCAGCGACTATAAACCACACACACACAAGGAACAGAAATCATGAGTAGCCAGGCACCACCAGGACCTTATTGTTGCATGTTTTTTTTTCTTCTTTTTCTGACTGCCTCAGCTGCAAAAAAGCTGCCACCATCTGCTGATCCGATCCAGGGCCACTGAGTCCCGGTGCTGAGCTCCGGTGCTGCCCTGCCTCCTCCAATCACACAAATACTCATTCTATGAAGCGCGATGCACCTCTTGGCTCCCACACTGGTGTTGGACCATTGTTTTTATTTCGGCCACACTCTCTCACACCCTGTGTGGCCACATGCTGAATAGTGTGGGCCACCTCCAGCTACTCTACCACCTTCCTGGCATTAGTGATGCACACGCTGTACCCACCAAACAAAATTTGCTGCCTGCTTCATCCCTCTTCTCGGCTTTTGATCCATCATAATTCTCCAAAAATGCATATTCATTAAGAGCATCACATGGCCTTTATAGTCACCTCTGGATGGGGAAAAAGCACTGGCATCATCTGAGTTGGTTGTAATTTATATACAGAAACGTGCATGGGATGTGCATATGCACTCGCAGTTTTTTCTGGATTACCTACGTACTGCAATGGTGACTATTTATAAATGAGGCTCCCAGGTCTGATTATAGGCTTAGAAGTTATAAAGCTATTCTTGAAATATCTTTCCATCAATCAGGTCCCTCATTTGCTTCTTTTGTTAACTTTTTTGTCAGGTCACGTTTTGTCCTTGTGGCAGGTTTGCCTTATGTTCTTCTAGTGAATAGTTATTTTTTTTAACTTCTATTGGCTTGCTGTGGTTCAGCCCAATTATTGCCTTTGATTATCTGGCTCCAATTTTATGGGTTAACAGATTGTGATGTGATTTGTTTTGCATTTGGGTACTTCAAAATATGTTAAACGGAAAATGTAAACAAAAAGTGTCCTGCAGAAATGACTCAAAGGCAGGGTTTGTTCATATTTTCTGCCACAACTAGCAAAACAGTGATGAAATTCCTAAAAATTACATATCTATCCTGCAGTATAGGCAGAAATCTGCCTTGGTCCATCGTCATCCTGTGAGCAGCAGTTTATTCAGTGAACACAAGCATCAGTTTCATGCAGTTACATGAGACATGGTGTTCTGTTGTTTGTCAGTGACAGAATTTTGTTGTTGTCTCTCCATAGCGCAGATGTGACTAATACTTTGCTGCCCCCCCGGAGACATTAGCTCTGTTGCATTTCACATTCTCTCATTGTAAATACAGGGCCGATTGTCTTTCTCTCTTTTGTGCCTTCTATCCATTTTTTCTACCTTCAACTTCACCTGTATCAGACTCATGTCTCAGAGTACGTTCTACACCAAGCTGCCAAAACATCAAAATGAATTGGTCTTGAGATGAGTCTCACTGAATAAAGGAATGTTCTGTTCCACTACATGCTCTTATGTGCTAGTTGAGTGAAACTGATTTTTCATTGTTGAGTTGTGAAACTTGAATGGAGACTCCACAATACTTGAACCATGAAGGACATTGGTTACAATATTGAAAGACCACACTGTGTGTGTGTGTGTGTGTGTGTGTGTGTGTGTGTGTGTGTGTGTGTGTGTGTGTGTGTGGTACGAATAGTATTAATCACTATGGCCTTCAACATCATAGCACACTTGGGATGTGGCATGGTGAAAAAGAAGTTTTGTCACATGTACAGCTGGTCAGCAACTCTGTGACGCTATCATGCCAGTATGGATCGTGTCCAAGATGGTACATAGTTTTTCAAAATTTCACCCAATTTCATCAATTTTGCAAATAAATCACAAACTTTGTGTTGATAAGGAATGCAGGCATCTTCGAGGCCATGTTTTTTTATGCATGAAACAATTACAAATGAGCACCCTGCACCCCTGGAACAGCAATTTATATATGATCCACTTCAATGTCAGGGGTGATAAAGTCATTTTTTTTCCCAAGTCATTCACGGGTTGTACACAATACACAAATGCATGATCATATTAACCCAAGAACTTATGCTCCAAACTCCTGCTAATAGAATTGCAAGTTAGGTTAGAGTGTTTGGGTACCATCAGGCTAATTGTGCTTTCTGTCAGTATCAAGTAGATTGATTAAAAAAAAAAACTTTTCTTAAGAAAGACAAGGCTAGAGAGACAAGAACAACTAAAGATGCTTCTCATCCATTTTGATCTTTCATCATAAATCCCAGGCTGAGATCTTTAAACATCAGGAGCCCTCTTACGGTATATGCACCCTCTATATACACTATGGTGTCCAGTGCTCTGTTGTAGAGTGGTGTGCTTGGCAGGATGGAGCAGCAAGCAGCTGTGAGTGGGTCCTGCACTTTGCACCCATCAGGGTTCTGTAGTTATCACGTATTATCATAGGTTGGACGCATTCCTAAGATTTGCCTCTTTTTCTTAGCACACTTTGAAGTCTGTTCTGGGCTATGCAGCTCACATGTGATACAATAATAATGACAATACAGTACCTTTATGTTGATAAATGTGTATGTGTAATGGGAAGAATGAAAGAATGAACATGCCACAAAAGAACTAGAGTGCATAACGTTGTGTGTTATAAATTAATGGATGGGAGAAATAAGTGAATAATAATGTAACATTTGTCCATTAGGTGGCACATAGAGTAAAATCGAATTTTGACACGTTAACGGATGGGTTAGGGTTAAAATATCAAAGGAAGGAAAGATTAGGCAATGTTTCAACTTCATTATTATCTAATATCACCCAAAAATAATCTTCAGTCTTCAGTCCTTGTGTGGTACTGTTCTCAAACAGTAAAATCAAAGCTTGTTCTGTAAAAAGAGCCAAACTCAGGAAAGCCAGGTCTGATGACCTCGCTACTGTGACAAAGAAAAAGATTCACAGAGCTCTCATCTGCAGCCACACATGTTTAGTTTGAATACCTCCTCAGAATGTAATGACAAATGAATGTCAGAAATAATGGAGTGTGACTCATGGAAAAAGCTGTTAACTGCTGTTTCCTCACACTGACCTACCTGACATAAAAATTATGCAGTCATCTTCGCTGAATATTTCAAAAAATCCACTGCCAAAATTTTGAAAGATAATTTTTTATTAATGACTTGTACTTAGGGCAATACTACATTGAAAATGTGCCCAGCACACACTGACTCTGCTCTGTTATATTGGCTTACAAATACAATGTCTTATAAAAGCTGGACCTTAGTCTGCGTGACACAGGGACTGGGCCAGATGCAGGCAGGTGTGTTCAGGGACAGACCTACATTACACGTGACGTGAATAGAAAGTTGGGCTATGAAGAATGGAGGACTTGATGTTCCAGGGCTGGGTATGGCTAGGTCACATGGCCACAAAATGGAAATTTAACAGGTTAGGTCTTTCTTCACCATGGCCTTAAAAATTAAAATTCATCCTGTGAGCACATAGACATGTACAGGGTGTGGCTCTTATCATCCAGAAATTTTAAAGTAGTTTAGATACATCATATGGGAGAGAGAGCTGCTGAAATGTGCATGGCGAGGCGTCAGAGTTGGCAGTGCCATACACTAAAGCTTTTCAGGAGTTTTGATCACAAAACCATCTAGATGAGTCTGACTTGATCGACATGTGATGTGTTGAATTCAGCACACTTGACCACTGCAATAAAAATGGCAAACTTTCTGACCATTGAGTCACAAGACTTTTTTTGTGTGTCTGGACCACTTGGACATTGATGTACCAATTTTCATCTTTCCACTCCCAAAAAACCTGTTTGGGGAAGGGTTTTGAGGGGCACTTTAGAGGCACCACCCATATGCCAGGCACTAAATGGGCCCTAAACAGGCCGTTGTGGGGTGCGCCTCTGTTACGTTCAGCTTTTTGTTTTGGAGTTGCTAAGATCAAGTATGTGGGGTGAGAACTTTTTTAAATGTTATTGGCAAATCGGCATATTTTGGCATACCCTAGCAGCCAGATCCTTTGACATACAAAAATTCTTGATCTGTACTAAAAAAATCATCTTTTTTTTTATCAATCAACGACAAAGTAAAAAACATTGGTCAAAATTTCTAGGGGTGGAATGGCAGTGTTGCTCACCGGGTAACACCAAGGGCAATACCTGGCAAGGGACTGTAATTTTGCCCAACACAGTTTGTCACATTCTGGCACGCACTTTGACCTACAGAAATTCTTTTCACAACTTTGGAGATCATTGGTCTCTGGATGAGCTCTTCCTAATTTGAAGTTGTTTCGGCAAAAGCCCTAAGAGGAGGTCCTTCAAAATGAACAACATTTAAATCAAAATGGCTGACTTCCTGTTGGATTTAGGGCCTGGCTCCTGGACAATATTTTGTGCGCAGCAGCATATTCTATGAGCCTACCAAGATTCCTGACTTTACCTCAAAATCCTATCCATGAATATCACAGGCAGGATTTGGAACATGGCACAACCTTGGCAGAGGTCAACACCCACTGGAAACAAATCCAACATACTGCTGAGTATTTGAACACAGCTCTCGCTTTGGGCATAGGATTGGATGGCCTAATAAGGGACCTTCTCATTGCATACTCCGAGACAGCATCTCTGGGGGAACTGGTTATATGCCTTTTCCAAATCCACAAAGCACATGTGGACTCCCCTTACCAGGGATCTAGGAGTTTCCCCTTCCAACTAACCAAGCTCACCATCAGATTGTGATCGGCTGACAGCATCCAAAGCACGTGTGTGCAATTGTTTCTTACTGGTGCAGCTTAAAGCAGCACTTGGCTCCCACTTTATTGGTGTGTTGGTTCAATGTTGCCTCAGTTTAGTGTGCTACTGAGTATATTGTTTATCTGATTTTCTGGCCATGTGGTCCTCCTGGATCTTCGTGTAAGTCTGGAGATAAGTCCTCAGCCGTGACTGGTATGGATCCATGTTGCTCTTTCAGCCACCTTCAGAGCTGTGTGCATAGTCAGCTGGACTTGCGATGGTCCTCGCCACCTAGGCATGTGCCACAATTTCCTTCTGAAGTCTTTCACTACCACCTAATATCTTGGTTGGAGGCAGTGCCGTGGTATGTAAGCTGGTCTTGGAGGACTGCTTGATACCACTTGTCTGATTCTGGAGAGTCGGACGGACGTTAGGAAATTAGCATAGTATTTCAACATGCCATCCTCACACAGTGTTGTGGTTTGGGGTATGCCCTGTGGTGGGTGAAGTCCCATTGCTAGTAGTGCTGCAAACAGAATTTCAAATGGACTTAGACCCGTGCATCATCTCATTCTCATGTTCATCTGTGCCAGAGGCAATGCTTTTGTCCAGGATAAGCCTGTAAACATCTTCAATGTTTCTCTAACCAAACCTGCCCATCACCTCATTGAACTGCTGCCCTCAGGCAGGTGCTACACGTCCATCAGAATGTTTACACAAACTCCCACCCCTGTGCCAGGATGCACCACCTGAACTACAATGTGCATTAGCCTTACTGTGCAAAATTTAAATTGTGTGAATTGTTTTTTGTAATGTTGCATGGGATTGTTTTTGCTACTGCTGATTGTTTTGTTTTGTTATATAAAATCATTTGCCTGGCAAACTTCATGTATAATACACCCACGGATATGTCTGCAATTTTCCAGTTGATGTACCTGTCCCTGCATATTTACATTGAAGGAATATTTAGTATAAACTGATAAACATTACAGCTCTAATCCTAGGGTTGTGGGTACAAGATGGGCTCAGCTCTTCACCATAACAGGCTGCACACACCACACACCACTAGCAGAGCTACAGAAGGGCAACATTGTGAATAAAGGAGTATCCCGAAAGGGTAAATGGCTCTCACCACCTGGTTGAAGGGATACACCAAAGAGGCAGAGGCCAGGAAAATAAACAAGGTTTTCTCCCCTGAAGCTGGGAATGTGGGAACGAGAGACATTGCATAACCTAGATGCCCAAAGGCTAGTGAACCGAAGAGGGCATGAAAGACATAAGGCAAGTGTCAGAGCCACTGGCTCATAGAGTGTCAAGAACATGCAGGGGAGACCACACCGATTTGTGAAGGTCAAAAAATAAGTGTTTATTTAAAGAAACATAGCCATGTCAGTGGTATGATCAACTAAAAATGATGTGGTGCATAGCTGTAAATGAAAGATGTGATGCACGTATTGTAAAGAGGAAGGAGCAGGGCTAAACAAATATCTTCGTAAATCATATGAATTGATACTAAAACAACAATGATAACAATGGATAAATTGGATTGCAACAGACTCTTTTTGATGGGTTACCATGAAATGAATGGACGGCATTGCTTCAGGTAGTCTACAGGGTTTCCCAAAAAATGTATACAGACTTTAAATGATTGTAAAGTAAGCATCTACTAAGAGTAATTTAATTTCCGAAGTCTTTTTATTGTGTTGTCACCTCCTATTCTCAAACTGATGTCATTCTGTTTACGTCATTTTGTAGGTTTCATAGTATAGACTTTAGATTCAATTTGAGAACAGACAGTAACAAAACAATAAAACAACATTTTGAAATGAAATGAATTCCAATAGACACTTAGTGTAATTTTCCCTGAGGGAGTCATCCCAAAGGGATCAATAAAGTTAACTTAAACTTTACAATGATTTAAAGTCTGTATACATTTTTTGGGAAAACCTGTAGACTACCTGAAGCATTGTCTTCCATCTGTTTCCATTGCAACCCATAAAACACTGCATGGCGCAGGGGGCAGGTCCTGAACAGATGTCTGTTAAGAGTCTGTTAAAATCCAATTTTATTATTATTTCCTTTGTTTTAGTATCAATTCATATGTTTTACGTAGATATTTAAACACGCATTGAAAATATTGGCCTTGTTTGATGTGTCAGTGGAGATTTTCACAGTACAAAGCCATTTTTTGACGGAGATGGGCTCCCTCTCCATTCACTTACTGTACATTGACCACAGAGCACAGGTTCACCTATGTAGATGGTGGCCAGGATTGCCGTGACAAATTGGGGGGGGGGTGTGTCCACTGCAGTGTTTTTTTTCTATCTCTATTGCCCAACCCATTAGCCCTTGGATGGTCCCCATCAGGCCACCTGGAGGAGTGGAGATGGACAGACACGCAACACATAGCACAAAACTGTATACAACTTTAACCAGACTCTAGAGGAGCGAAAACAAGTGCTAATCAGCTGATTGTATTCATACCATAGTGGAGCAGAGGGATCTGTTTTTGATAAGCCCATTAAATTCAGATTTTTGGATTTTGAAAAACAGTCTTTGAGTCCTAGCTCCTCAATGAGACTATGGAAGATTTTGTACATATTTTGAAGGGCACATCTTTGACCTCAGGCAGTATTTCCCTGCTCTTTAAATAAGCTTAATCAGTAATTAATGGTCTTCCGTAATCTACCATGAATCATTCGATTTGTTCCTTATCTTTGTATTTTTGAACAACTACTGATATTCTTTGCTTCAGTTGCAAGGAAAGAAAAAAATCTGATCTAACTACAAATAACACATGGCACAGCTTGTCAGGTTGGTAATAAGGGAATATTTGAGCTAATGAAACTATGCTTTAATTTCAGGTGTATCGAGGACTACAAACGAGGTCCAGATGGGAGGTCATGCCTGCCAATCTCTGAGGCCTGCACAGATGGAATAGACTGTGTGGAAGCAGCAGACATTCCTGCCAACCAGACTGTATTTGGAGACCTTTTCTATGGATACAACAACCACACCAAGGAGAGTACCTCAGGGCAGATCCTCAAGGCCACATTCAGGTGAAATAACAGGCTGCTTGTGGAGCATGTTGGACAGTGTTGAGCCATTTGTAACTCAGCAGGTAGACTGGCCCAGGCATCTTTATGCTTGAGCTCATTCAGATTCTTTTTTTTTTCTTTTCTTGTATATTACAAGTGTCATTTTCAGTGTTTATTAACTTCTGCTGGAGATGTGAGAAGGCAGAGGATTCCGTTCGTCATGCACATCTAGTGTCAACGGTGACAGGTTAAGAGTAAGATTTATTAAGGGGTAAAAAAAAATCTTTCAATAAGATGTCATTGCTGATGAGATTTTATCATCATTTGGTGTGTACATAAGACAATGCATCATTGTCCTACGTATGAATGGTCCCACCCCATGTGGTACCATCTGCTTGTCTGGCAACCATTACAGATTGCTACAGCCCTCCGTTAGCAAAGACAAATAAAACAAGCACAACAGCAGTGCTTCTTTCCTTGACCCAGGACATAAATTCTTCCTGTCCACCTGTTTCTATTCAGTCTCTTCATCAAGGTTTAATTATTGGCTCAGTTTTGACAGTGAACTTTCCGATTCATCCTGGCAGTGCATATGTAGGTTCTAGCCTATAAGCTATATAGGCTAGACTTTTACTCTCTGGCTTGTACCAGGACCACAGTGACACATTTTGTTTCACCTCATGTTAATGTGTTGGAATGACAATAAAGCTCCTTGAATCCGTGAATATCCTAGCCTATAGCTGGATTTTCTTTAAAAGACCTTTATTTAATTATTTCTCAAAAAACACAGTATGTTCCTTTTGAATTTCACACAAACCTTTGTCACTGAGGCACTGTAGTGCATGCTGGAGCAAGATTCAGAGCTGGTACTAAATAAAACTGTGTAACATAAAGGAATTCAGTAAATGTGATTGCTAACTAGCATTCCATTTCAGTTAATGTTAGTTAATGTAGGACCTCAGTGTGGGAACACAGAGACATGTAGCAGGACAAGATCCTTGGTGGACAATCACACCATCTGGCCAGGCTGGTGTAAGTGATCTGTGTAGGTGATCTGCAGCAATCTGCCTGCTGCCAGTTTCTGGCTGATGATCTAAAAGCCACCCTAGCCTCTTTCCACAACCTCCGGGTCATGCTTCTGTCTGTTCTCTGCGCCTGGGCTCCTCCTCTCGGTCTGCTCCTCCTGTCTTGTCTGCGCTTTCTTCTTATTGGCTGGCAGTTGACTCATTAACCAGGTATTTATACCTACCAGCGCTGAGTCAATTGCCAGACCGTTGCCTGCAATTCTCCGTGCCTCGTGTCGTGCTTCCTTCATGTCGTGACCATTTTGATTCCTGTCTGTGTTGGCTTCCCCTTCAACCAGGTTTTGTTTCTGATTTGGCTTTTGGTTTTGTTGTTGTTCATGTTTTTCTTGGCTTCTTTGGGTTCTTGGTTTTTCCGTTAAACCTTGTTTTTGCTTTGTTTGTTATTTAGACTAGTTAGATCTGTTTTTTCCTGCGGATGCCATTAGCCCCAGGTTATTTTCTGTTGTTGCCTTCTTTTCTAGACCAGTTAGGTTTACCTGCTGAGGCAGATAGCCCCAGGTTTATTTCTTTGTTTTGGTTGTTTGTTTTTCTAGATTAAATTAGTACCTGTGGAGGCTGATAGCCCAGGTTTGTTTCTGTTTAGGAATGGCAGCCTCATTCTCCTGGGATGGGAATAGTGGTTGTTGAAAACTTTGCATCACCATAAATGGAGACAAACAAGTGCCTGATGAGGTGAGGGAGTTGTATTCCAATCATGTCAGTTTCCCGCTCCAAGATGCAGGATTGTGGGCACACACACAGCAAATAGTAGCCTCCAACTCCTGATTTGCCCACTCTGTCTGGCCTTTGGTCTGTGGGTGGTAACCTGTTGAAAAACTGACTCCTGTCCCAAGCGCTCCAAAAAAAGCCCACCAATCTTAGGAGGAGAACTGGGGCCTACATTCTGAGACCATCTCCACCAGGATACCATGGAGATGAAAAACATGGAGGGACAGAGGGACCGCAGAGGGGAGTTTGGGGAGAGATACAAAATGCTATGATTTGTGAGAACAGTGGTATTACCTTCAGTGGGAGGTAAGCTGGTAACAAAATAAACTGCGATATGAGACCAAGGTCAAGTGGGGGGCTGAGGGGGTTGAGCAGGCCAGTGGAAGATTGACGAGAGGTTGTCCCTCGGGCACAGACAGAGCAGGCTGCCATGACTTGGCGAGTGTCATGGAACACTGTTGGCCACCAGAACTGCCGGTGGATTAGATCCAGAGTGCGTGTTGTTCCAGGGTGACAGGCCAGGTTGGATGACCCTCAAGGACGAACAGGCCCAGTGAGCAGCCCCCACAAAACAGCTGGCCGGAAGAATGGTCTCAGGAGGTGTGTTGTCAGGTTGACTGTCCGCTTGGCGAGAAAGACCATCTGGTTTGAGGTTACAAGAACGAGGTCTTTTACAAAGAGTGAAATTACATCTGCGAAGAAAGAGTGCCCACCTGGCCTGCCGAGAACTTAACTGCTTAGCACTCTACTGGGGTAGGCCAAATTCCTATGATCTGTCCAGACCACAAATGGGATTTCTTTGCCCCCCAACCAAAGCCTCCATTCCTCTAAACCGATGACCACTGATCGGAATCTTAGCGGTTGCTAGTGAACGGGAGTTGGGATGGATCAGGGAGGAACTGAAATAAGGAGCAGAGACAACAGGGTTAGGCACAGCAGAAACTCGTGACTGGAACCAGAAACAGGACGTGAAGGGCTTGACTGTTCGCACCAAGGTGGTGGAATAATCTGGCAGCGGAGAGGAGTCACAGGTGGCTCTATGTCGTGGTATCAATGAGTTGCAGCTGTGCTCCTCTCCTCTCCAATTGGACGGCCACTACTGCCTTGGACAGGAAACAACACAGAGACAGACAAACACACACGCCCACCAAAACCTAACAACCATGGCTTAAAGCTCACGGTTTCCAACCTCAAAGTTTTGCTCTGCCCGAGAAAGGCGCCGATGAAAATAAGCACAGGGGTGTAGTTGGTTCCCCTCATACTGAGAGAGAACTGCCCCCAATCCAGTGTGGGATGCATCTACCTCAACAACAAACTGCTTGGTGGTGTAGGTGCAGAAGCAAACAGAGACTTACGCTTGTCAAAAGCCAGTGTGATCTCAGGCGACCGGAGAAAGGGGTGAGCAGAGGAAGTACGCTGGGTGAGAGGGCTAGTCACTTTACTAAGCTAAGAAGCTCTGAAGTTGTTTGCGGTTCTCAGGTGCAGGCCAGTCAACCACTGCACAAACCTTTGCTGGGTCTGAGCGAATCTTTCCCTGTTGAATTATAAAGCAGAAGAAGAAACTGACTAATGTGAAAAATGGGAAATGTGAAACTCACATTTCTCAGCCTTTACAAATGCTTGTTCACCAAAAGTCTCTGCAGAACTAGACTAACATCTTCAGTATGCTCATCCAAGCGGGAAAAAAATGAAATAATGATGTATACATAATAATGTAAACCAAAACAAAATGGTTTATAGTGTCACAGAGAACATCATTGACTGAAGCCTGGAACACAGCTGGTGAATTAGTCAAACCGATCTCCATCTTTGGCCGGGACAGATTCTGTATGCGGCAAGATGGAAGAAGAGACCCAAGCACGAGATCAATGCCACAGTCATGTGGGCAATGTGGAGGCAGGGACAGGGCTCATTGTTTGTTCGATGTCACACCCTGGTGAGGTTTTGTCTCCATATTTCCTGTTTTATTTTCAAAGTGTAACCCTCCTCATGTCCAGTCCCTTGCTGCTTCCCTTGCGTGACAATTGAGTCACATTCTTCCCTAATCACTGGTGCTTAAAGTCTAAGTCTCCCCTGTGCCTTGTGCCAGTGCGTTTTGTTTGTTCGATTGCGCCTGTTTGTACTCCGTGGTGTGCTTGAGCTTCTGTATGTTTGCATTAAATTCAAAATAATTGTAATCCTGCATTTTACGATATTTTTTTATGTAGGAAATTAATAAAATGGCTTGTCACATGATCATTTTAGACCAATGTGGTGGCCATATTTAGCAAAGAGTCAATTATGGACACATTATTCAGCTAGGGAGTGCAAGACTGCCAGTGTAAGTACCTTGCCAGTGCAAATCCTACAATAGACAGATTAAATTGCATACTGTCTGAACGGACAGATTAACAGACCAGCTTGCCTATATGGTCAATATAGAAATTACAATACACCACATTGCATTGGGGGCTAATATACCCAGCAACAGAGTCAATACAGCTTAATATACAATTATCAATGAGCATAATCTGTGCTAAATACAATCACTAGAGCTGCAGGGTTAGGGTGAGTACACATAATACAATGCATAAGTTAAGGCGACTGATCCATCATGGACATGATATGCACATTGCAGTGTTTAAGTACACATTTACTTTGTTTTGAAGGATTTTCAGGATAATGTCCTTCATTGCTGCTACTCCATGAATCCATGTTGGATTTCTTTCTGGCCACCACATTAATCTGCAATGATCATGTGTTGGCCGTTTCACTTCTCTCTTGCAATGCGCAAAACAACACTAGTCCTCACCCAAACATCAATAATGAAAAAATCATGAAAGCAGATCTTTAATTTTTAAACCAACATACCCTATTTTATGTAGTAATATAGTGCGTAGATGTCAGAGGTCGGAACAAGATGAAATGAAATCATAAACAAACACTGCATCAATGGAAAAAGTTGTGATTATAAACGTTCTCTGGAAGAGGCGGCGGTTTGTGCGACTATGAAACTTAAAAAAGTACGGCATGCAGATGAAGATCCTCCTCCTGTTTTTTGTCTTTATTCCTTTCTGGCTGCAATGAGCTACACCTAGTGGGATAGGTCCTGTTAAATGCGTATTGATGCATATGTAAGCTTGGACCAAATTATGCATGAAATGTATGTGCAAAACTGCACAAAGCTGGAAAAGTCTGCACAAAACATAGAAAAGGCACTATATGTGTAGAGTATAAATTAGCCTCTATGCCCCAATAAGTGGCAAGAGGAGAGGTTATATGGTATCTGGGAGAGGGGCACTGACTTTGATTGTCAAATAGAGCTTAATAGGTCAGGGTGAGGTTTGCTGTCTCAGATATAATAAATCTTTGCTCTTGCAATTGTTAAGATTTGTAAGTTTATTCATGAATGTAGCTACAACCTTAAAGTGATTTAGAGTGATGAAATGTAAGAAATTTGTTAAATTCATTTGGAATGCAATTTTGTTTTTTCTCAATAGAGTGAGTAGGAAAATAGGAAAAATTAAAACCCAAACATCCGCTACGTTGTCACATCAAAGTTACGGTCTGTTTGAAATTTTCATGTTGATAAGTTATATTGTATAACTATGACAACCTTGGTGTACTGCTGTAGTTAATTACGGGGCCAGGGCCCCACCAATCACACATACATACACTCAAAACATACATACACTCACTCACTCACTCACTCACACATACTCTCTCTCATACACACACAAACACATACGCACACATACACACTCACTCATTTACTTAGTCACACACTCTCTCCTTTCCATTCCGCTCCCCTCTACTCTCCTCTACACTCTCCCCTGTTGACAGAATGGCTCCTGCTCCAGTGTGCGACACAGGCACACCCACACCCATGACCCCACAGACAAGCACACACTTCATAGTCAGTTGTGACCTGCAGTGCATGTGTGCTCCGGGATAGCGCACATATCTGGGGGCCAGGGGCCCTATCAGAAGAATTTAATCTGAAATGACTGGGAAAAAGACACAGGCACCTATCCCAGTGCTCCCATCAGGGCCCAGAGTCTACATCAGAATAAATGAATGGAAATGCCACTTCCCAATGGTTTTTTCCATTACAAATAAATTAGAAAACATGGAAGAAGCAGATTTCTCACACAGTGTACAAACCTCTTTTGAATTTTAATGTGATGATAAACTTATGATATCTCTGCGCTGTTATCACAATGGACACACATACACTCACAGAATGGTGTCTTGTGACCAATCCAAAGGCAGAGAAAGTGCACACATGCTGGACCACTGTCGAAATTTCAGCATGCTGGTATTTTGTAGTTAAAAGTATAATTTGCCCTTGAAAAGGATAGAGAGAGCAGCAGTGGATAAGGGAGGGAAAGGATAGTGTATGTGTATTTTCACAAAAAAGAAAACAAAATAAATTGCCCTATATATGGAGTAAAAGTGGTGAAAAAAAATAAAGAACAGCGTCAAAGAAAAGCCGAGTTTGAATTTTGTGTATTTATCAATGGATGTTTGTCGTTTTGCCTTCCTGGCATAATTTTGGTGATCTCTGTGACCTGTATTTCCAGCTTGCCGTCTACAATGGCACCACCAACAAGTAATACTTTTCCTTGCATGAAACAAAGAATGTTTTTGCCTCTTCCTGCCTTTGCCTATATGATAGTGCCTTTATGACAGTGGCAGGGTGGCAGGGACACTCTGCCACTGTCACTGACTCTCCTCAAGTCTGCAGCCTCTGACTCTCAAAGCTAATATTTTATTAATTGGGGAAAGATTATGGCTTCTCTCTTGGCAAGTAATTCAAGCAAGTTCCCACTGGCAATGCATGTACTAGGATGCTCACATGAAACACTGGAAAACTTAAATGGGTGCAGGAGGTGTGCAAGCCCTCTGTCTGCTACAAACACACACACACACACACACACACACACACATCCATGCACAAAATCACAGAGCCAGCATTATTCTCTTCCCACAGCATGGCTCCCTCCTGGTTCATCTGTCAAGCTCAGCAGCTCTGAAACGCTTCTCATGTTTTGGGGAAAAAGTGCACCCTCCTTTTAGCAGGAAACCGCCCCCTCCCACAGGCAGCCTTGTTAACGTCATCTAAAAGGATGATAGATTTATTTATTTGCTTTCCCAGTAGGTGAAAGCAGATTCTCCCATGCCTGTCAATGGGATGGTTGTGGTTCCGATCATATTTTCAAACCTGTTCTTTTCCAATGCTTCTTCATCCAAGTCCAATTTTATATATCAGAATATCACTTCCTTGCTTGTTGTTGTAAAGGTTTTATAGATCTTTCCCAAGTACTGTAACTAGGGTAGTTGCTAAGGATGCTCTGTCCCCACTATGGTTCCGCTTGGTTGCCAACCCATTCTCATCCCAGCATGTAAAATACAAACTATTTGGCATGCCCCTGAACGTCTCATACTGATGCACTAGGCACCCTACACTGTCTGTTCATCGATGCTGTCGGTTCTGAATTGTCTCTTATGGAAACCGCTCGTGGCAGTAACAGACGCCCAGGGCAGAGGCTCCAGCCATGCCTCTAAATGTCTCATACACAAGGTTCCCTTCAGTGTCTATATAAAACACGATGGGTTATCAAGTAAATGCACTTGTGTCGGAAAAGAGACGCTGAGAGAAGAGGCTTACGCCATCTATTCATGTCAAGGCTCAACGTCACACCGCGAACTACAATCTCATTGGAAAGCCGAGGATCCTAGTGTTTTCCTCACTATTTTATGGATTTCTTTTAATGACATCTTCAACGTTTTTCAACACAAACACATTAGTATCACTGAAGTATCACTAATGGAAAATAAAATAGCTTCATGTTGTGGTCTCAGCCTTCGTACAATAAATACATAAAGTAATGAACCACATTTTCGTAGTTTTTCAAACTTTCTACTGCTTCAAACTGGATTGCTACCACCCATAGAGATAGAAAAAAAACCCTAGAGTGCATATGGCATCGACTGGCAGCACCAGCAAACGGCTGCATGCTGAACAGAGAACAAGCCCACCTCAGTCTTTGGCTTTGTCCTGAGAATATATTAAGGCCAATATTTGAAATGTCTGGCTAAATATCTAAGTAAATCATATGAGTTGATACTAAAACCACGATAGCAATTAATTGGATTTCAACAGACTCTGTTTACATCTGCTCAGGACCCACCCCCTGCGCCATGCAGTGTTTGATGGGTTACCATGGAAACAGATAGACGACATTGCTTCAGGTAGTCTACAGGCTTTCCCAAAAAATGTATACAGACTTGAAATCATTGTAAAGTAAGTGTCTATTAAAATGCATTTCATTTTCAAAATGTAGTAGAATTTATAAACATTATTTTATTGTGTTGTCACCGCTTGTCACCGCAGCCATTAAAAGTGAATGCACGCAAATACTAAGAGAACTGTGTGCGATTCACATTGTCAGCAGTGCCTGGAACAGAACAGACATCATGAATTTTGAGCCATGACGAGTGGGGTGTGTGTCCACTAGTGTTTTTTTCTATCTCTGTGCTACCACCAGGCCCCCTTCCCCCACTACCTGTGCTCTGTGCAACTTTCTTTCTCCCCAATTGAAACTGGGGACATTTTCGGGGACAGCTTTAACCGGGGACAGGATGGGCTAATCGGGCACATCTGGACATGCTAATATTTTTGGTGGTTGCTATGGAAGTTCTGACTTCCGGTTCCTGTTTGGTCCATGTTAGACTTAGACTGAATTTCATTGATCCCTTTGAGATGACTCCCTCAGGGAAATTTACATTTCCAGCAGCGTAAACAAAGAAGGGACAAAGACAGCAAGTAATAATCATTAAAAGATCTTATCAGGATAAACAGTATAAACTCTACATAAACAGTAAAATGTTAATGAATAAACGGTAAACTCTGAATGAGCAGTGAGCTTTTAATAGGCTAAGGTAACAGTAAACTCATAACAGGATAAAAAAAATAAGCGGTACACTTTTGGCTAAATGTGCAGAATAAATTGAATAAAGTAACGATGGAGATGAATTAATATAGAATAATTGGTTAAATTAAATTATTGATTATGATAATTACAATAATTATTATTATCTCATTCTCCATCTGACAGAGAGCTTGACAGAGAGAGAGAGAGAGAGAGAGACAGAGAGAGAGGCTTTGGAAGGTTAAAGAGGCAGCATTCCAGCAGGATGCCGCCGCGACAGACACAGGAGGCCTTACAGCCATAGCTTTGAACAACCGCGTCAACAATGGAGGTGGAGAACATTGTCCACTCGGACTCCATGTCTGCAGCCTCCCTTGGGATCTGGTCAAAGCCCTTCCAGAGGTGGCAGCTGAAGACCTCCCTGACAGAAGATTCTGCTAGGTGTTCCCAGCAGACCCTCACAATGCGCTTGGGCCTGCCAAGCCTGTCCAGCTTCCTCCCCTGCCAGCGGATCCGACTCATCACCAGGTGGTGATCAGTTGACAGCTCGGCCCATCTCTTTACCCGAGCTATAAGCAAACCAACACTAGCTCGCCGCCTCTCACCGTGGGAAACTCCAGAATAGAGTCCAACCTCTCTCAAGGAGTTGGGTTCCAGAGCCGTGGAGGTGAGCCCGACTATCTCTAGTCAGTACCATTCCACCTCCCGCACAAGTTCAGGCTCCTTCCCCCCCAACGAGGTGACAGCCCATGTCCCCATGGCTAGATTTGTTGTCCTGTGATTGGTCCATTGGGGCCCCCGCCCACGACGGCCACCCAGTTCGCATCGCACCCGACCCCAGTCATTCGCCCTGCAGGTGTTGGGTCCACGGAGGGACAGAGAGGATGGCGATGACCCGGCCACCAGGCGCTCGCTGACGGGCCCTCCATCCAGGCCTAGCTCCAGACGTGTGCCCCGGGCTTCCTCCGGGCAGGGTCACATTTTTCTCTTTGGGGTTTATGGGTCTCCTGAACCATTCTTAGTCTGGCCCCTTGCCTGAGACCAGTTTGCCTTCCAGGAGTACATGACTCCCGACAATATAGCTCTCAAGGTCTTAAGGCACACAAACCTCTCCACCGCGATAAGGTGATGGTTCCCGGAGAGGTTGGTGGGAATGCAAATGAATCATTTCAAAAAGTCACATAATGGTAGTTAGATCCATGATCACAATGAAACACTGAAATAGAGGTCTGCTCAGCTCCTGCTGGCTGTACTTATGAGGTGAGGAGTTGGAGCTAAGCTCCAGAGGGCTCAGGCCAATTTAATCTCTGCCTACAACCAACAACATACAATAAAGCTCATATACACTCATTGAAGAAAGGCTGTGTTAATAGATGACAACTTGAGACTGATCCAAGACACTGCACATGCATAGATTGAGTGTTTGATACGTCAGATGTAGCTTAACTGCAACTTGAATCTTAACAGAGTCAGAGTGGAGACGGAGCATCCTTAGCAACCATCCTAGTGACAGAGGAAAGATCTGAAATATATTTGAGCAAGCAAGTGATTATGTACATTCACTGAATGAATATTCCTAAAATAGAATAAAACAGAAAATTAAATCTCCTAACCTCTTAACACAGCCAGGATCTTGCCAGGATCTTGGACAGAGGACCATGGGAAAAACAGAAAAAAAAAACAATGTCATACTATTCAAGGGTTATTAGTGTAAACCCTCTACGTTTTTGCACTTTAGACAGCGGAGCCAGGGAAAATTTTTGAACTGGCCACAACTGCTATGCTGGATGATAGCAGCATCAAACTGTAAAATCTGAGCTATGAAGCAATTGAGTAGTTGTGTACATTCACTGAGTGAATATTCTGAAAATATATGATATATTTCTTACTAGAAATATGATCAACGTGCATTTTTCTGCAGAAAATATCCTAATATGGATTTTTCCACTAAAAATTAGAGAAATGTATGCCACATTTTTTTGGTCCTGGACCTTGGAAGTCACATGACTTGGATGCAGAGCCATAGCCAAGGTACAGTATAGGGAGAAAAAACTAGCATACAATTCATACAATTCAACAGGTAACATCCCCTCTACGTAGGGATGTAACGGTATCAGTAACATCACAATCTCATGATAATAAAAGTGCCTTGGTTACTGCGGAATGCATCAGCATCGGTATGTACACCTAATGATATGAAAAGGGTTAGGCTTAGGGTTAGGGTTAGCTCTAGGCTAAAACTATGGCATGAAAACTACTAATACTATGATCCTTTGCACTCAAGCCCCTAGACCAGGGGTAGGCAACCTGTTCCACAAAGAGCCGCTGTGGCTGCAGGTTTTTGTTCCCACCAGGCAGCAGCACACCTGATTTGGCTTCTTCAATCAACTGACCTGAGTCTTCAGACAGTTGACTGGTCGACCTGTGTGCTATGGACAGGTTGGAGCAAAAACCTGCAGCCACAGCGGCTCTTTATAGAACAGGTTGCCTACCCCTGCTCTAGACCTTGTGCTGCAAAAAAAACCCCACAAAGGAGTGGTGAGATCCGAACTTATCAGCAGTTGTGTTTTACAATCCCCAAAGTCCTTAATATGTATACATAATGAAACACGATAGCCGTTCAGGTAATTTGAGAATCTGAGATAAGGTAGTATGCAGGGACTTTTGCCCATTGTTATTTTAAAGCTTAAGACACTGGAAGTTGTCCAAGAAGTTATTTATTTAATAAACTGAGTGTTTCCCAAGTCTTGTTTTTTTCTTTAATAGTTGAATAATGGAATAAGTATCATGCTGTAGAGCTTTCCACATTATTACTACTGACATGCCTTACAATACCACAATAAATATCAAAGTGTTGGCCTGTTATTGAGTTATTGAAATTGGTGAGATTTTGACATCACTACACTGCTACCTGTACATTTTTGCACAGTGGCTCAATGTATCCAGGGAACGTTTTTATATAAGACTGGGTTGCTGTCATTATGTTTCTGTGGGAGCCAGTGGCCCCGGGTAATGAGATGTTAAAAAGCTAACGTCCTCTCATTGCTTCTAATGCTGTCCCCTTCTCTTCCCTCCTCTTCCCCACGCAGCTCAGGGCAGGTTTTAATGAATATTTTAGAGCCCTTTGTTCTTATACTGGTGGCTTCTTGGGATCTCTCATTAAGAAACCAGGCAGACATTTCCATCTGTATATTCCCTGTTGAGATTTTTGCTCACCCCTGCCTGCCATACCCCCCTCATAGCCTCCCCTGCTGGAGGGATGGATTGATTGATTCATTTCATAAACATATGAAATGAAATGTCTGAGAGGGTGGAGTGAGAGCCGATATATTGTGGCCCTGATTGGCTGCATTTGAAAACTGAAAGTACAGAGACAGAAGAAGAAATGTGCAAGGGTTTTTGTTGTGAATGTTGAATTTTGTGTATGTTTGTCTGTGTACTGTGAATGATAAGTAATCTATCATGCAAACTACTGTTTTGACCATTTGAACAGGCTGTGAACTGGCTGGCTGTGAACAAAGATAGAAGTGGTGTGGGGGATGAGAGAGGAACAGAGAAGATTTAGATTTGTCTAAGATATTGCCAAGTGGAAGGAGTTAAGTGATAAAGAGGGGTCTCAGCACAGGACCCTGGGCTGTACCTAAAGTGACTGCGAAGGGCTTGCATCTGAAGGATTTGAGTTGGATGAACTGAGTGCAGTCTGAGAGATATGAGATCCTCAAGAGGCAGATGGAAATCACCTTGCTCAAGCTTTCTCCAGCCACTGGTGTGTCCTTTCCTCGTCTTGCTCTCCCAGCCTAGCCTTCAGCAGGCCTTCAGTTGCCTTCCACTTCCTTTGCTTGCTCATCTCCTCCTCTGGCATCCTCACCTCCTCCTCCACTCCAGTCCAGCCCTGAGCTGATCTACTCTGACCTCTGACCCCTGAGCTCAACTACTCTCTCATCTTCTCATCTTCTTCACTGTTCCAAGCAGCTGGGGACATTATTCTCAGACCCCAGAGTGGCCGGAGCCATTTCTCAAGTATTCCAAGCGGCTGGAGCCATTTTTTAAGTACTCTGATCAGCAGCTGCCACTTCTCCAGTCGCAATCCTCTCCCCTCACTTCACTTCCTGTTTTATTATCTCATCTTTCACTTCCTGTTTCTCTTGTGCTTATTTCTACCTTTCCTCAGTCTGCTGCCTCTGTCAATTCATTTCTCACGTTTTACTTTGTCACACCTCTTAATTTGTGCCTCACATGGCAAGAACCTTGTTGCACTCCCTTGTACCGTGTTTTCCTGTCTTGTCTCACTTATTTTTATTAGCGCTCCGGGAAGGAGCACTATTGCTCTCCTTCCACTTCTCAGTCTTGCCGCGCAACGCCGTATCTCGAAAATGCTTCATCCGAAAAATCAAAATCAAAACGTGTCTGTGTCGCCTCCTGAGTAACTTGCATGAGTTGTGCATTTTGGTCCTTCATTCCATAGATATATTTATAGAAGGCTAGATACCTCAAGGTGGACTCAAGAACGTCCTCACAGGTTGGCCATCTTACCACAGTAAAGCTTTCTGGTAGAATCAGTGGAGCCTGGTGGTCGAGCCCAACCTCAATAGGAGCAAAGAATTAGATTTGAAATTCTGGTGAATTTTGTGATGTATTCATATTTTTTATTGAAAAACTGCAGTACGATGTTACAGTTACAGAGATAGCTGATCCTCAAGAGTACGGTCTGGGTCTTGTGTGGCAGTGCAAGTCTGATACACTGTGGTGCGAGGGTCACCAGGATTGTCGCAATTTGTGTTGCTTTCTTGTGTTTGTACAGTAACCACACACCCACATGCAAATTGATTTAGATAACCTAATATGTGTTCCTGGAGTCAGCCTATGATTCTTACACTCTTTCCTCAGTGTTAGTGTCCTGACCCAAACAACTTGAATTACTTCCACCCACCGATTGCTTCCACCCAAAATCCAAACACAGATTGTATATAGATTCTGGTTCCTTCTGATTCCTTATATTGTTTCAAAATATTGAAAACTAAGAGGTCAAATGTCTATTTAAATTGACTTTTATTAATTATCTAAGCATTTGAACCTTTAAACAATTCTCATGATATCAGCAATAATATTATCTTTATAAGCAGCATTAGAGCTGTTTGTTGTTCATCTCAGAGCAACAAAAATCCAAGGACTCCAATGACCCGATCAGTTGACGTTGCTTGTCGCTTGTCGCTTGCCTCTTGACAAATGCCTTTTCGCGGGAATGTGTCTGCTGTCATGTGGAAATTGGGCCAATAGATGGTATATGACAGGTGGCCTTGGCAGGTACCTAGCAGTTGGCTAGAACTGGTGTGGACCAGTGTTAATGCTTTATTGACCTCAAATAAAGTTAAACAGTCAAACAGTAAGTGAATGGTAATGTATATAGAATGCCCACTGCCCTGAATTCCATGTCTCTTTAATACCATCTTAAGTTTAGCTCCTTATTTCCTTCTCTGTCTTTTTTTCTCTCTGGATAAGATGTGTGTTACTAAATGAAGTCCCTTGTCTTTGTTAAAACCAGGCAGAAGAACTTTGCTCGTGGCATCGAGCAACAGCTCCCAGATGGTATGGTGGTGGCATCAGTTCCAACAGAGGTTCAATGCCATGAGGAGCTCTCGGACCCTGTGCCTGACCCGGAATACCTCACAGGTATGAAATCAGATTTAATAGCTCACTGCAAGCTTACAGCTGTATGATAGCGCTTCATCACCAGCCTCTCAAAAGATATTCATACTACTTCAAAGAACAGTGTTTGCACTTAAATGGTGACATTTTGGTTTTAACTATAATGAGACCAAGACATCAAAGTGCACAAACTGCAAACTCCATTCATGCAGATTCCAGTGGAGACATCCTAATGGCTACTCCTCTGATGAGAACTGAAACACACTTTATCTCACAGATGTGTCAGAATGTGGAATAGCCAAGTAAACCCAGTGGAAGCTCAGATCACGTTTCATCATCACCATGCTAAGTTGAAAAACGTAATTTTTTTCTCCCAATGTTAATTGGTCCAGGACAATGCTGTTGCCAGTGCTGGGCAATATGATAAAATTGGCCTTGCACATTGTAAAAATATGGGTTCATTGTTTGTTTTGGTTTGGTTTAGTTGTTTTGTCAGATCTATCAAAAATACTTTTGGCTAACAGTGACAGCAGACAGCAGTATAAGATACAGCATTGCTTTGAAACACACACACACACACACACACACACACACACACACACACACACACACACACACACACTTTATTTATCCCTGAAGAATTTTGTACAGTGTTACATCACATTCACGTTTACAATGTACAACAGTCCACAGAGAGAAATAACGCTGATCATAGTAATAATAGTACAGTGAAAAGAGTATCAAAACTAATAAGTAATGATAATAATAAAGCAGTGCAATTGCAAAATAAGCAAGAAGAAAACAATAACCTCCTGAGACCCGGCTCATTCATTTTTATGTCTTTTATAATGGACATTTTGCTTCCTTTGTCTTCCTTAAGTATTTGGAGTTACTCTATCAAGCCCCATATTGTATTTTGTAGAGGACATCCTGGGCTTCCCAGTGATGTGTCATCGGGCAGGTTTGCATGCTGGGAACTTTTTTTTTTCTCTATCAAGATGGCCAGCATACCAACAACCAAATTGTTGAAAGAGAAGAGAACAGATTTACACCTGTGCTACCTGGGCTTCCTACCAATCAAGACGACCCTAAAATCTGTGAAAACTAGAGTCCAATTTAGTACCATATTATGCTTCTTTGTTCTCATTTTCTAAATTGTGTTCTATTTTCACATGGGAATAGTCCCGTTGTGTTAAAACAAAAAATATATTTAGAAAAAATAAATTGTAAGGTGTGTTTTTTAGGCCCAAATAAATAGGAAATCACACAAAAACATACATTTACAGACACTTTTTTTCCTCGGTTCTCAGGAGAATAAATAACAAGCATATCGTAATAATGGCCATGTTTCTGAGATTCAATCACTCTTAAGCAGTTAAGAAGCCTCCTAGGAAGGGTTTGGATAAGAATGAGCGATAAATGAACACCAGTTTAACTGTTAAAGTAATAACAGTGACAGTGAAATAGCTTGACTGTGGTGAAAAACTGAAAACAGAAAAAGATTAAAATTCTACAAAATTTTACACTTGCTGCTGTGATGGACAGATAGTATTTTGCCAAAGCTGAGAGCAGTGAGAGCACCACTTGTTGTTTCAACCCCTGCAGCACATCTTCCTCCAGACATTAGGAATCTCTCTCTCTCTCTCTTTATATTAAGATTGCATCCTTTGCTCTCTCCCATATGGTCTCCATATGTGCATATAGAGTGAAGGTGAAAGAGCATTAGTCACTAGCTTCCTTTCCTAGAGCGAATGCTAACTGTAGTGATGACTTTAATACTAATATTTCTGGTGGGAGGGATGGTAAATGGCTGTTTACTGCTCATTCTTCTCAACATGAATGCAAAGTGATGCATTTCTGTGGAAATAAGTGTTTTGTTTGTACAGTGGGATGAACTTGACTGATGCCTGTGAGGGTATGATTCAGTGCCCGCCTCTCTACCTGTGATAGACTGCACTTTGCCTTCGGGATGGATGGGTTTTATTGTCCGATCAAAGAGTTAAAATAGGAATAGTTGGGGGGTGCCGTGGTGTAATGGGTTAAAGCGTCATACCCTGAGGTCATTTCCCAATCCTCCCCATCTCTCTCTCCCCATTCACTTCCTGTCTCTCTTCGGCTGTCCTATCTGAATAAGGGCAAAAGAAAAAGCCACAAAAAATATCTTAAAAAAAATAGGAATAGTAAAGCAATGGCTATTCTGATGGAAAAAATAAAACAAAATTAAAAAAAAATAGGAAGTCAAGATAAAAATAGAGCTTCTTGTTAAGGATGGGCACATATGACTCACACAGCCCCAATGTTCACCCATGCCACTGAGTCGGGATAGAATAAGCACTAATTAAATGGATCCGATTTTATTGATGCACAAACGATGCGTCTTAACACTATTCTAAGCTGCACTTGCATCGTACTCTGATGCAGAGAAATAATGCTTTTCAATGAGTTTTATGGATACCAAGGGTGCTGTCCCGACATGCTGCTTTGGACACCTGAGGTGTGTCGGAGGCCGGACAGATCATAGGCAGGAGGATAGGAGGATTGTGGTCTGTGTGTGGCAATAGCAATGTGTTGTATGATATTATTGAGATTTGCTTTAAGCCTCCTTAAAACTGTTAAAGAAATTCATATTGGATAAAATGTGGAAAGACCCACAGTTGGAAACCAAAAGGTTCAAACCCCCCACAGCCGTAGTGCCATTGAGCAAGGCTCCTTCCCATTGCTGCCCATTGTAAATTACAATTGTAAATCACTTTGGATAAAAGATACCCAATACCCAACACAGAACATACACGTTCAATGCTTACAAAGGCCCAGTTATATCCTGCCAAAATGTATCCCCATCATACGAGCAAATAATCGGGGCCAATCAGTGATAGCTCAGGCTGTGCAACTTTGCAGAGATTCTACATGGACTATGACATTATAACATTGTAATGATCTGAAATGTGGAATGGCATTGTTCATACCGCTTCACTGTGAACTTTGCCTATATGGGCGGGGGAGAGGGATGCACACCCAATATAAGCCACACCCACACAAAAAAGGAAATTTACATATCCAAGCGACTAGGCGATATCCAGGTTGTGAATCGAGATATGGATTGGATAGATAGATAAAGATTAGTATTTTCACGACCATAAGGCGCACTTAAAAATGTGCGCCGCAACCTTTAGTGCAGTGCGCCCAATGTTTTGTTTTTGTTGTAAGGCGGACGTTATCGAGGACACCATGAGAACGTTGAGGAGTGAAACGTGAATTGTATATAAAAGGGCACTTCTGCCGGTAAGTGCATTATGCAGAACATCATTGTTTTGGCAACCCTGATAATGGCAAAGAGACACGCGAATCCATGGTTCGCAAGTGGAGGAAGCTTGAAAACGAGCTGCACCAGGTAAAGAAGACGCAGCTGAGTTTCCGCGGAAACAAGGCTAGGTGGCCCGAATTGGAAGTCCGACTCGAGCAAATCCTACTGCAGCAAAAAGATTATGGACAAACGCATCCAGCCCAGCCACATCACTAACATGGACGAGGTGCCACTCACATTTGACATCCCGATGAGTCACACAGTCGAGAAGAAGCGGACCAGCATGGTGGCGATACGCACAACAGGGCACGAAAAGACCGCTTTCACTGTTGTGCTTGGCTGCCATGCTAATGGACAAAAACTGCCACCTATGGTGATTTTTAAACGAAAGACTTTGTCTAAAGAGAAGTTTCCATCCGGAATCACCATTAAGGCAAATGAAAAGGGCTGGATGGATGAGGACATGATGAAACAGTGGCTGAGTGAGGTGTACATAAAGAGACCGGATGGTTTTTCTAAGCATCACCATCCCTCTTGATCTGTGACTCTATGCGTGCCCATCTCACAGCCGCTCTGAAAAAGTGCACCAAATGAACTCTGAGCTTGCTGTCATTCCGGAAGGCTTGACAAAGGAACTCCAACCGCTGGACATTGGGGTGAATAGGGCGTTCAAAGTAAGGCTGCGGACAGCTTGGAAGTGATGGATGACAGATGGTGAACACAGTTTCACACATACTGGGAGGCAGCGTCGGGCGAGTTACGCCACAATTTGTGGATGGATTGTGGATGCTTGGGCAAACGTGTCTGCTTGCACTGTTGTTCGAGCTTTCATAAAATCCAGCATCATTTCCGAGGAGCCGCACGGAAACGAGACTGACTCTGAGAGTGATGAGAGGGAACCTGGCGTGTTTGATGGACATCTAGCTCAGCTGTTCAATTCAGACACAGAGGATGAGAACTTTGATGGGTTTGATTGATCGATTATTGAAAAAATAATGTGAGTACTTAGTGCTTAGTACTTAAATAAAGCACAACCAAACTCCCCCTGCGTTTTTAAATACACACATTTACCGATGTGTTTTACCATGCCTGCACCCTATGATCCGGTGTGCCTTATGTATTTGTTAAATACAGAAAAAGCACCCATAACTGAAACTGTGCCCTATAACCCAGTGCGCCCTATGGCCGTGAAAATACGGTAGATAGATTTACCAGTACACAGAAAGATTTTGTACTGTAAATGTTTATGTGTATAACTGAACTGAGTTTCGAAGGGTGCCTACAACACAGCTGATCAAGCAAAACAGAAAAGTAACCTGTGCACTGAACACACATCGAATCAGTCATTTTTTTCCCCTGTGCAATGAAACCACAACTCGCTTTAATCATGTTCCTCCTGCGCGAACCGAAACTATTATGAGGGCTCTCATACTGGCAAAAACATGCAGTGCTTTTTTCTGGTGAGAAAATCCTCCCACGCAGAGCAGTCCATTAACCAGTCCTTAATTAGATTCTCTAGCATCCATACTTTCTGGTTGACCACAATATCTTTCGGCAGTTGGGCTTTCGGGATAGTTATGTACTTAAAAATCACCATCAGGGGAAGCTTTTTTTTCCAGATGCAGTGGAGCCTGGGGCACACTTGAAATGTGTCCTCTCATGTCCGGTGGTTTTCACCATAATGGATGATTAACCTGTCTTGCTTACAGTCCTGGTCAGTGGCAGGTCAAACATCAAAGGCACTTCATCCATATTTGTTATGCTTTCTGTTCCGATGGAGTTCTCCATGATCTTTGTTTCAATGAATTTGTGGAAGTTTGCAACTTTTTCTTCGTAGTCCAGAGGGAGATGCTGACAGAGTTGTCTGTGCCCTGATGGACAGACTTTTTCATCTCATAAATCTGATTTTGGCTTTCAGTCAGATTTGCACGCTGGATATACCTCGGCTGCCTGCTCTCTGTGTGTTCACCCAGTCCTCAAGGACATTTTGAAGTTCGGGCCACCTGCTTTTATGTCCTCAGAAAGCCTTTCTCGTCTTTTGGCATTGAATGAGTTCTTCCCACTGCCGTGTCCAACGTCGCACCATGGATTAATTTACACCAAATTTACGTACCACAGCTCTATTCCCTTCTTGTACAGCCAGGTCAATGGCCTTAAACTTAAAAGCGGCATCATATGAACTTCTTCATGTGCTTTCCATGATGAGGGGGTAGGGATGATAAATGAGTGTGACGGTTTGAAAATAATTTTTCCATTGTGCCTGTTGCTTGCATGCACTTGCATTGCACTTTGACTTCCTGCCTGTCTCGTTTTTGCACTTCCGGCTAGAGCACCCTCTAGTGGGTGAAGAAAAATCCATAGCAAAGCCAAATCTTTGCATAAAAAGTAAGCTTTGCCTTCCAAAGCAAAGCTTGGGAAAAACATGTAGTAGTTTATAGTCCAGAAAATATGAAATTAGATTAGGTTAAAAGATTGTTTTTCAAAAAATCAATCAAATCAACAGATTGATTAATCGCCCGTGCAGTATGGGTGAAACTCTTAAAGTGAAGAGAGGACAGAGAGAAACACACTTAAATATTATTGAGGAAAATACGGTAGATTATACATTACAACCGCTGCCTTGAGTTGTGGCATAAGCTTGTCCAATGTATGAGGAAGCTGTGTAGCTATTTTTCTCAAAATCCAACACTAGAAGTTATGATCCCCTGAAAGGTGCTGTAAGTCTTTGGATCATCTCTTCTCATTGGGTAATATTCCCTTAGTATGTACAGTCACTGCATTAGGTGTATAATTTAAGACACTGTCCGTTCATTAATCTTCCTTATACCTCAGGGGAGCAGTTTACATAAAGCAAAGTTAGGAGCTGCACCCTGTCACCACTCACCATTCAGGGCAGAATTTCACTCAGTTTCAATTTTCCAGTCATGAAAGTACGGTGGCCGTGAAGGTCAAAACAAAACAACCATTCAGAAAACACTACAACATTTCACAAAACACTTCAACATTTCGCAAAACAAAACAAAATTTTACAAAACAAAACATTACAAAAAACAATGACGTATTTCAGCAAACGCAACATTTCAGAAAACACAGCGACCTTTCAGGTGACGGAAAGGGCAGGGACAACGCTTCTGGCTGACAGGCTGTTACTGGTTGGTTTCCTTGTCAGTCAAGAAATGACACTGTCCGGGATGGGTTGTTTGACCTTCAGGGCCACCGTATGAAAGGCTATTACATTTATTTTACAGTCATACTTCATTTATAACTACTAACCTTTTAGAAGTTAGCCAAAAACAGAGGTAACTGTTTTGCTAATAGTTATGCATATTTCAGCTGAAGTGGCGCCAGCTGAAACATGCTCCAGCTATATGCAAATTAAGTCAGTCTGTCTGTGATTCACTGTTTTGGTTATTTTTATATTTAAATCGTGAAATGCATCAGGAGCTGTAATGATTCAGTCTTCAAATTCGTCAGATGCTTGCGAGATACAATGTTCAACTCTCTGTCTGATTTGCCTGCCTACATTCATGCAGGACTGCCTCACTAACCTTATTCATGTGTGTAGCAGTTTCTGTGATACAACAATTTACAACCAATTAAGGTGCTATGTACAGACAACTTTTTTTCAAGCCAAGTTGGAGCACAATCGTATGGAACTTCTAAAGGGACATGAGGAGAAAATAAATATACAGAAGAGTTTCAAACACAAAAAAGAAGCCTTTTCCCATTGTGCTTTATATGCGAGAGCATGCACTGCATTTCAATTTGTTTTTGTTCAATTTCAAGTAACTTTGGTCATATTTTCACCTTCTGGATTTTCAGTAAAGAGGGCAAGCCCACCCACACCATATTTTTATTTGATTTAATGATATATTTTTAAAGATGGAACAATACATATTAATGAACAATCGAACCCCCTTGGTTTCACTTTTGATGCTTGTGACTCAGCGGCAGTGTAAACTTTGGTTTGGCAAATTTGTTCTTAATAGCTAAGGATTCAACAGATTTTGTATGGGAAAATTGATGGCTGAAAGATTCAAGCAATGACCCACAATAAGAGACAAAGATATGTGCTGTATTTTAATAGCCCTCTAAATGCTCATTTATGCTCTATAGACATAGAATGTATGCATGAACCTTGCATACAGCATAAATAATTCCATAGTACTTTGCGTTTGAGTGGTAGTTGCTCTATTAATCCACTTGGAGGCAGCACTGAGTTCCTAGTACAGTCCGATGATGGTTTCGCCCCTTAAACAATTGTGACTTGCACGCGAAAGTTTCTGGTTTCTTTTTCATGCTTATGGGTAACTATTTTTTCCCAGTCCCTTTAGGGCCTCTGCATAATCAGTAAATCTTTGGTACTAATCCCAAATCCTTTCACTCCCAATGTGGACATAAAATGTCATTATGCTACATTGTCCTACATCCAGGCCTATGCCATCCTACAGTACATCATGGCCGTTTAGGGAGGATTGCCCGTTATATGCTCATATGACACTGGCTAAATGCCACCTCTAGTCCTCTCTTGGTAAACCAGCAGTTTTCCACCTGCACGTGATTGTAAAGCTTAGGCAGTTGTCCAGGTAGACAAATGTCAGAGAGAGGAATGTTGCCAGACCTGACCTTCGTCCTGTGCTGATTTGGCTAGATTTGCTCGCTACGGTCAGTGTCTTTGTCACAATGTCAGCACTCCTCATTTCAGCCCTCTGTGCCTCTATGTAGGGGTGAAATCATTCATCTTTCTATTCATTTCTGGACTGGGAGGCCATTCATCATGAAGCCATAGATCTTCATCAATTATTCTCATGGGAATGGTATGCGGAAAGGTAGACTTCTGAAAGGCAAATACATCTTGATATTATTTGAAATTATGTATACTGAAGGTGGTAAAGTAGATTTCCCTGAAGGTGGGGATTGGGAGATAATTAAGCAAAAATGAAACGGAAAATTAAATTCACATGATGAAGGCACAACGCAAAAAACAAAGGTCAAATGGCGGAGCCAGTGGTTTACTGAATCATAGCCATCCTTCTCTGCACACTTTTGGCAGAACTAGGACAAAAGGAATCATTGTATAGGATAGAAGGGCAGCATTTGGGGGGAGGGTCGGTTGAGGCCTTTGTTATCGGTAACACACATGCACATAGATCACGTCTTCAACTGAGTGCCGGTGTCTGTGCGGCAGCCTGTGTTCAGATGGATGCAGTCTATGCTGTTCTGCAGCTGATCCTGTCATATGGCATCATGTCCATCGATTTTTGAACACAGGGTGGAGAGATGGCTCACACAAGTGTTTGGTTTATGGAATTCGAACACACAAACATCTGTGTGCACAATACTTTCTCAAGTGCTTTCAAGACACTCGCAAGCTGTTTTGCGAGTGTTTTTGCAAGCTGTTCTTTCACTCGCTGCGGCAATATTGTAGCCCACAGAAAAACACACTTGCACATGCACAGTCAGCTTTCAAAACTTTCCTCTGCTCCGCTTCCATCACTCAACTCTTGGATCCTCTTGTAGTGGGTTAATTTAATGGCTGTTTTTTGTCAGTGGGGGTGGGGGGGGGGGGGTGGACCAGGTGGCATGTTAATCACCATCACAGTCTAAAAAACTATAAACTGTTTTTTAAAAGGAGGAATGGTATCTAAAAGGCAAGTTTTAGTCAAGTTAAAATTTTGGCATCAACCAGGACAAAATTTTCTCGTGAACAGAGTTGAAGCCACTTCACTTGCCTGAAGTAAGAAGTAAGATTCATATCATATTGACAGGGTTTCTCAATTTCCCTTCCTGCACTACTGCTGAGTTTATCACAGGAGCATCTTTCCATTGGGACAGCTTTTGCCCCTCTGAGTCACAGTATTTGTGTTGTGTGTGTGTGTGTGTGTGTCTATGTGTATGTGTACATGAGAGAGAGCAAGATAGACGGAGTTTGAATGTGCCAGCATACATGTATGTGTCTATCGAACAAACCCCATGAAATGCGAAATGATACCAAGAAAGATTAGAAATTTTATCCCTGACCACTTAACATGCGGCCTTTTCAGAATTTTGAACACATACACAGGTCCAGAAACATACCCCAAGCAGAAATGTATGAAATCACTGTTGGATGAACTTGGAACTTTTTCTATTAGAATTTCTCTTGACATTTAAGCTGAAAGGTTAGGACACAAATTTAAATGCCAATTGTTCCAAACCTGTCTACTATCCATTAATAATACATAATTATTGGTCTCGGATGCAATTAAAATTAGTGAATATCATTGCTATCATTATGTTTTTATGGTTTGGGCCTTGATTAAATTTGAATTGATCGCGTAGTTCTTTGGAAGTTCACCTGCTTATGTGAGAATTCTTCTCTTAGTCAAAGCCAGTTTGCGATTACTTATCAAGGTGATCTTTTGTATTGCCATATTCTTCCTGTCTCGTCATATTCAACCTGGTCCCTTGGGGTCTTCCCTTGGCCTCTCTACACACTCCCTATGCAACCAGCCTTAAGATATGTCAGCACAGAGATGGCACATAATCTATATTTTATAAGGCCTTGATAATAATTGGTGGCAGTGAGGGAAGGTCATGCCTTCAGGACGGCCATCATTTTTTTTCCCCTTAACTGTTCTCAAGACAAAATCCTCCGCAACAGCCCTGTCGTTAGAGAGGCATATCAAGCACAGTGAGGCAGTGAAAACAGTGTGGCTGATTTAAGGGGAGCCAAAATGCAGAGTGTGCTGGAGCACAGAAATTATTTAGCATGTATTTACTTAGAAAAACAGGCGGGGACTCTAATTTATTCCGCACTGAAACACTTTCTAGAGAAAACTGCCAGGCGAGACAACAGGCTTGGCTTGCAGAACTGACTTGGTGTCAGAGTGTAGAAAATAAGTGGTGTGTTTTTTAAGATGAAAGTTACTTTATCCAAATAGATTCCATTTCAAATACTTTGCTATCGAAGCCTCCAAGTGACCAGACTACATGTAGATATTGTCAGATTATTATTTTAGTTGCTGGCAAGGCTAGTTCAAGGTTTAGAAAATGACTGGCAATGACTGTAGCAGAGGGTGCTCTGCTTGCCTGGCCGCCTGTGAGTGCTTGGGATGGGGGAGGGGAGCACCTGCTGAGGCGATCATGGATATACAGCAGTGGTAGGAAACTAGCGGCCCGTGGGCCAAAATTGGCCCATCTACAATAATATCTAGACCACCAGGTGAAATAGAAATTTTGATTTAAAAGGGGTAAAAAAAGATTTTAAATGCTTTACCTACTATCACAAAGGAGGACAATATCATTGAGAGTTCACAGCCTTTATTGAGAGAAGTTAAACATAAATGAAATACAATAGAAGCAGAATCTTCTTGATTTTGGACGCACACCGGCTTGTCATCAGGAGCACATTCAGAACCTTTATTTAGAAAAGATAGAAATAAAATAAAATAAAAGCATTGTCGTCTTGCGTACACCAGCTCATGGAAGGAAAGTGGAGTATGTGCTCCAGAAACACGCCAAAAAAAAGAGAAAGCAAAAAAAAAAGAAAGTGCTATTTAAATAAAATGAAGCAAAGTTGACTTTAAGCTGTCAGTACTTCAAGTTTTCGCTTCCTTGCCTCTGTCTGGAGTGGATAGGACACTGTGAAGTTGCCATGCTTTGTTTCGTGGTGCCGTCTGATATTATATTCTTTGCAAACTGCAACAACGTCATTGCAGATGAGAAAGACAGGCTTGCCATTTGTGAAGTAGGATGAACATATACATCTCTTCCCACTCCTCTCTGTACGTCCTACTCTCGCTGTCAACTTTCCTTTTTGACGCTTTGGACAGTGACATTTCTTCTTGCTGCTAACTAGCAATGTTTGCTAATGTCTCAAAGCACACAAAAATAACACCATTGTAACGCGAGAATACATTGTGGACAGCAACGGACAGTCCGATCCTGAAAATCTTTATTCAGCAATCTTTTTTTTTTTTTTTACAAATACATTAGTTGGGCTCAAAGAAGGACTCATTTTCAAATTATTCACATTTTTATTAAATGTGTGGGGGAGATAGTTTGCTGAGTCTGTGTAACAAGTCACTGATAAAGACAGCAGCTTTATTGTCACCAAGTCAGTGGAGCTAAAGCAGTAACACACAGTCTGTAAACAAAAAAAGTTATTTTAGGTATTTTAAATACATGACTTTCTTAAATTAAAAATTCTGATCGATGTGATGTCATGGCCCACCATTCAGTTGCTCAGAAAAATTTTGTTTGTCTCATAGTCGTGCTTTTGGGTTCCTCTGCCGAATCCAATGATTGTGACATTGGGTTGGTGACCCATGGTGTAGTTTGATCTTTGGAGAGGATCAGGATGTGGCAGACAATCTGTCTGCAGTCTCATGAGGAGTATGTGACAAAGGGTGCAGGGTTGTTCAGGAAAAATACCTTCCCCAGTGGACATATCATACTTAATAATAATTCCAGGGGCAATCCAATTGCTAATCACAATGGGACTTTTGGGGATGGATGTAGTTTTATCATTGTAAGTGTATTGTGGTAATACTTTAGGGTGTGTATTTTGGTTTTATCATGCTTTTATAATTGTAAAAAGAAAAATAGCATGTTAGGATAAAGTGGCCTTAATGACAGTGACCTCCTTTTCAGGTCACCCTGAGATCCCTGGGCTTCAAATTGTATTATATATAGTCACATCTAATAAGTGTATGAAATGAGCCCTAATAAAATAAATTCAGCGGTTGCTAGCTGTCAGAATCACATACAATGTGAAATGTTATTCACCCTCAAAGTAAACATCATCAAAAGTCACGATTTGCAACATCAAAACTGGTCAGTCAAGCATCTCTGTGTTTTCCTTTAACCCACTTTTCCAGAAGGCCCATCATAAATACATTTGTTACTCCACCAAAATAAACGCAGAAGTTCTAAAAGTCATAGGAAATCAAAATCATAAACTGCCGTAAAGTTCATTAGAAGTGAATCCAAACAGTGGAAAATGTATGTGCCATATTGAAGGAATTAAATAAAGTATTAGTTTACACTCGCATGTAAACCGACACTATGTAAAACGTCAACCCAAATGATAGCCAAACAGGCCCAGAGCACCGCCACCATGCTCCGTATGACAGAGGTTGGTCTCTCTGAGCAGTGCCTGTAGTTTTGAATCAGCACCGATGGAGGGTATGTGATAAACTTATTGTGTGATTTGTGTTGATCAAGTCTCCTTATCAATTGCTATCAGCCAGAACACAGTTGGGTTGGGAGGTGGGGAGTTGTGGTTGTTGATGCTGACACCTAGCAGAACCTTGCATATGTGCTCTCTCATCTCACATAAATATATGCTTCATTTCACACAAATTGTACACACAAACACACATACTGTATAGCTTGACTACAAGTAGATGGAACAGTTGCGCTGTGCCCTAATTCACTGATGTTGTTGTACTTCAGTCACACTGTTGCACACTGTGTTGCAACTGCAGAGCATCTGCAAAACCAAGCTAATGTTATGCTTTGTCAGCCTCAGCTTTCAGTGTTGATATCATCTGGTAATGCACATAGCACATGTAGCAAGTTTGTCTTACTTAAGCAGAGACTTGATTCCAATGGCTCTCTCTAAAGCCAAACTATAAATTGAAGGCAAAGACCAAAGCTTTTCTTATTCATGATATGAAAACAAGATGGGTAGGCCTTGTGTAAAAATCTTGCAAATTGCTGAATATACTTGCATCATATATATATTTATTTGCATTTGACCTGCAATACAAAATACTGCAGGGGAAATCCTATTTCATGCATGGTCAATTAATTCATACAGTCACGTAGTTGCTAGGGTGTTTGAAGCCCCTCTGTTGGTAAGACATAATTATTCCCTATGATTAACATTTTATCAAAAAACGCAGTCCATTCCTAACTTGGGTGTGGCTGGGTGTGTTTTTTTTTCAGAATGGCAGGGCTGACGCCAGATGATGCAATGATGCAGTGAGAACCAGGCAGTGGAAACATGGCATTAGACTGGTCACGTCAAGCGTCATCATTGCTTGACCCACCGCTGTTTTGCAAAAACAACTGCGTCCTCTTCATTTCTCATTTGTTTTCCACCAGTGTTGGAAATCATAATGGCCCTATTTCTCTTTGTTTAACCAGCGGTCAGCGGTGTAGCATTGAAGATGACGGCTTTGGTTCTGTGACGACTGGGTACACTCAAGGAGGTACTGTTCTATCATGGAAACGCGCTTGAGCCGAGTCGAGTTGCATCAAGCTGGTGCCATGTAGTAGAAACAGGGCTTAAATGGTGTGTGTGCGTCTTGGGCAGATAAACTGTCCATGGTGCACTGAGCTGCTACACTACATCCCTGCTACACTGGCTAGGTAAAAAATGCATTGAAATAATGGATGGGTTGGTCGATACAATGAGATATTGGGGCACATTCAGTTTTGTTGAACCAAGAAAGTGGTTTGATTCTTGTATGCAAATGCGGTATACAAATTTTATTTTAAATGATTCAGGTGTGCTGGCCAAGTCTTATTATAATGCATCACCTGCATATGCACATCTAACATCATCTTCGATGCACTTGTCACATCTAAGTTGATGTTTGTATACAGAGCAGCCTGTACCCTTGATCAAGAGCTCAGAGCTAAATCTAAACCTTGTCTCTGTGAAACAAGACATATGGTGACCTCTCTGGAGTGACTTCAAAACACTGAAAATTAATCTAATCTAATGAATTGATGATGAATTGATCACAATAATCTATTAATTGATTGTAGGTTGTAATATGAAATTAATGCATTTTTTAATCTTATTATGAATGACTGGCAAAAACAGTCCCTTCAGTTTTACCTTGGCATGGTGGAAGTTAATGCACACCTTGAGCAACCTCTTCAGCGACATCTGCCACCCTAAATATTGCATACATTATGAAATACATGTTTGGCAATGTTTATCAATAATTGGAAAATGGTTTTGGTAATACATTTTTCACATAATGAAACCACAGTTGTTGATGTTCACATCTCACATCAGATGCACAGTCAAAATCATAGATGATTCATTATCCCTCTAATTAAATAAAAACAATGAAAACATTCCTTCACTGAAATTTTAAAGAAGATTTTAAAATTAAACAACAATTTTAAAATCTGTTTCAAAATTAAAAATTTTAAAATCTACAATGAAATTTTGCAAAATAATGGCATTGAAGTATGCATTAAACGTGTATGTTTACCTTGTGTAATCTTAATCATATTTGGAGAGTCGTTGAAGCCAGTGGCTCATCAGAATTCAAATGTATCCTTTATAATAATCATAAAATAATAATAATAAATAATAATAATAATAATAAAACAACAGCAGAGTCAGATTTTGCAGAGCATCTTAAGTAAAATAGTCAGCTCAGCTCTGGTGTCTCTTAATACAGTTGCATTGGCAAGCATCGCTATAGGCTGGGTAGAATAGGCCGCCAGGACCCTGTTGTTTTGCTCCATGTTCTTCTTCCTTCTCCTCTGAGGAAGTCCTACTTATGCCTGAAAAATGACAAAATTCTACACAAAGATCCAGTCCCATGCAAAAATTCCCCCAGCGGCAAAAACCGGTCAATAGTGCTGATGTGAGGGCTCCAGAAAGCTGTTCAACATTTTGGAAATTCACAACAAACCAACCATATCTGCTAGAGATATGCCACTTTCACCAAAATGTAGCCATAACACTGAAGAGATTGCTGTACATTTAAACCTATTGCAAATTATTAAGATCATCACTCTTTTTTTTTTATTCAAAAACTGTTAAATGAACGGAAAATGAACAGAACAAGACAAAGTTTACATGGATTTGATCACGATTTTAAACACTATTGAAAGATGGCTGCTAAGTGATTGTTAAATAGGCACAGTTTGCCTAAATGTTTCAAGCCGGGTGGCAGACAGAAAAATAATTGCCCTTAGATCCCCTGACAGTGTCTTTGATCTTTTCTAATTGGATGATTTGTGTCAGGTTAGTAAACCACAAGACACTTTGAATGAATCTTTTGATTTCCTATGTAACAATATTCTTCTTCTTGCAAGTAAAGTTGTAAAAGCAATCATGCGTTTACCATTTTTCCTTGACGTGTCTTTTTTGTGTGTGGTACAGAATTTGGCTGTAACTGTGCAGGGTTGAAGATGGACATTTAATGCTTCTGACAATATTTTGAAGATGGTAGACCAGTAGGTTGTCAGGGCTGGACATGACCAAAACATCTGAGTTAAGTCGGAAGGAGTGTTTCGACATCTGTCACAGCATGCATCTTTGTTAGAGAATAGTTTAGACAATCTTGCTTTGGAGTAGTGGATACGATGTAAGATCTTGAATTGTATAATGCCTAATTTGGTACAGGAGGAGCTGTCGTTAACTCTTAGAATGACACTCTCCAATATCTCCTCTTCCAAGTCTTCCCCCAGCTCATCCAACCACCCAGCTCTGATCTTTGCCTCTGTCGTATTTTCAAACTATACAACCACTAATTCTTGAGATAAGTCTTTTAGTTTTGAATGCAGATTTCAATCAAAGTTTAGATCATGATGCTGGAAGTGACGGACTTGGAAATATCGAAATAGGCTAGACTGAGGGAGGCTTAATTTGGGTGACATTTCTTCAAAACTTGCAAAAATAAGGCTGATGTACATATCCCTAAAATTATGAATACCTCGTCTTTGCCAGAGAATAAATTCAGTCCATCTTGGCTGAGGGGAAAAGGTGGTTATTATGCATTGGACCTAGATGGAGAAGGTTTTAAAGCTCTGTCTAAGTTGAGCTCATATTTTGAGGGTCTTTATGACGATAGGATTGTTGGTGTATTGTAAAAAATCCCGAGGCATAGTCACTCCAGCGTGTCCTGGGTCTTCCCCTGGGTCTCCTTCCAGATGGACATGCCCGTAACACCTCCCGGGGGAGGCGTCCAGGAGGCATCCGATACAGATGCCCGAGCTACCTCAGCTGGTTCCTCTCGATGTGGAGGAGCAGCGGCTCTACTCCAAGCTCGTCCCGGGTGATAGAGCTCCTCACCCTATCTCTAAGGGAGCGCCCCACCACCCTGCGGAGGAAACCCATTTCAGCCGCTTCTATCCGGGATTTCATTCTTTCAGTCATGACCCAAAGTTCTTGACCATAGGTGAGCTAGGAACATAGATCGACCGACAAATCAAGAGCTTCGCCCACCTTTCTCCGGTCGAGAACCATGGCCTCGGACTTGGAGGTGCTGATTCTCATCCCAGCTGCTTCACACTCGGCTGCAAACCGCCCCAGTGCATGCTGGAGGTCCTGGATTGAGGGAGCCAATAAGACAACATCATCTGCAAAGAGCAGAGATTAAATGCCATGACTCCCGAACCGCACCATCTCTGGCCCCCTGCTGTGCCTATAAATTCTGTCCATAAAGAAAATTAACAGAACCGGTGACAAAGGGCAGCCCTGTCGGAGGCCTACATGCAGCAGTAACAGGTCTGACTTACTGCCAGCAATGCGAACCGAGCTCCTGCACCGGTCATACAGTGACCAGTGCCCTCAGTAGAGGGCCCTGGACCCCGTACTCCCGGAGTACCCGGCACAGAACACCACGAGGGACACAGTCAAAAGCTTTCTCCAAGTCCACAAAACATATGTGGACTGGTTAGGCAAACTCCCACGAACCCTCGAGCACCCTGTAGAGAGTATAAAGCTGGTCCAGTGTTCCACGGCCAGGACAGAAACCACATTGTTCCTCCTGGATCCGAGGTTCGACTATTGGCAGAACTCTCCTCTCTAGTACCCTGGAACAGACTTTCCCTGGGAGGCTGAGGAGTGTGATCCCCGGTAGTTGGAACACACCCTCCAGTCCCCCTTTTTAAAAAGAGGGACCGCCAACCGGGTCTGCCACTCTAGGGGCACTGTTCCCGACTGCCACGCGATGTTGCAGAGGCGTGTCAACCAGGACAGCCCTACAACATTGTACAACATTGACACCCTTTTGCTTGAACATGTGTTCGTTATGGACAAACTGTTACTGGCACAGAAGTCCAGTGACAGAACGCCGCTCGGGTTCAGATCGGGGGGACCGTTCCTCCCGATCACGCCCCTCCAGGTTATACTGTCATTGCCCACATGAGTGGTGAAGTCTCCCAGCAGGACGATGGAGTCTCCGGTTGGAGCACTTTCCAGTACTCCTCCCAGGGACCCCAAGAAGCCCGGATATTCTGCGCTGCTGTTCGGCCCGTAAGCCGAAACAACAGTTAAGGATCAGCCCCCCACCCGAAGGCGGAGGGACGCGAATCCTCTCTTTTTGCGGGGAGAATTCCAACACCTGGCGGCTGAGCTGGGGGGCTATGAGCAAGCCCACACCAGCTTGCCGCGGGCAACTCCAGAGTAGTAGAGAGTCCAGCCTCTCCCAAGGAGTTGGGTTCCAGAGCCCATGCTATGTGTGGAGGTGAGCCCAACTATCTCTAGCCGATACCGCTCCACCTCCCGCACAAGCTCAGGCTCCTTCCCCCCCAGCAAGGTGACATTCCATGTACCCAGAGCCAGACTTGTTGCCTTGGTATTGGTCCGTCGGGGTCCCTGCCCACGACTGCCACCTAGTACACATTGCACCCAACCCCAGTCATCTGCCCTGCAGGTGGTGGGTCCACGGGGCGGCAGAGAGGATGGAAACATCACGTTGCTCTTTCGGGCTGTGCCCGGCCGGGCCCCGTGACAGACCCGGCCACCAGGCCCTCGCTGATGGGCGCTCCGTCCGGGATATTAATACCTATATACTTAAAACCATTTTAAGAGATTTTAAACGGTAAAGCACCATCTTGTACTTGAAGAGCTAGGTTGTTAACAGGAAAACATTCTCTTTTACTAAAGTTCAATTTGTATCCAGACAAAGCCCCACAGCTTCTCAGGGTGTGTTTAATATGGGGAGCAGATGAAACATGGTCAGATATATACATTAAAAATCATCTGCGTAGACACTCTATGCTCTCTCCCTGAGCTATGAATACCAGTAATTAATGGTAATGTTTTGAGTGTAATGATAAGGGCTCAAAGGCCAAGGCAAATAACAGTGACCTGAGTGGGCAGCCCTGATGAGTATCCCTTGACAGCTGAAAATGTTGTGAGAATTTATAAAAATGGTATTTTAAATATATTTTTGCACATTTGCTAAATGCATCTTGATACTCTCTCAAAAATGACCAAACTTTCAGATTTTTGTCTTGACTGAATTCTTGACAGCCATTTCAAATCTGCCTTTACATGCTCTACTGCTGTCTTATACAGAGGTGACATCAAGAAGAGACCGCATGACCACATGTCCTACAAGAATAAGAGGATTCACATGCCATAACTTAACACCCCTCTTTGCTATTCAAATAAGAGTTCAAAGCAACACAAGTGTCAGGTCTGGATATGTTGGGTATGGATTATATGTCACATCAGAGGCCAGCCACATCATGTAAGTATGATGTGGCTGGCTCCTGCCTGAAAGATGGTGAGCACATGTCGAGGAAGACTGTCATATGTAATTCTTCAAAATGATCTTCCATTGTCTTGAGTCATGGAAAGCTTCTCTTTTTTTCATGTCATGGGAAATTTCTAACCTGGCTCTACTTACACAATCTGCTCACTGCTTCTGTGCGCATTTTGTCTCAGCATTTCATTTTTCTTATCAGAGTTGTGTGGGGAAGAAGCCCAGCCAATGCTGTATTACATTTAATTTCCCATTAGATTAGAGAGCAGGTTTGCTGGAACAATCCCACCAACACTTCTTTCTTTACTTCCTCACTCACTCTCCCATCTCTTTTTCCCAATAAATCATTCATTCCCAGATTTACCCGAGAGTGAAATGGAGCACGGACCAGCTAGTTAATGGGATTCTATGAGCCATAAGATTACTTTCCTACCTGAGCTCATTCCCATGAATCTTCCTTAGAGAAAATGACTAAAATAACAAACTGCTCCTAGCTCTGTGACCAAGTTATGGCAGATCTTCTGCATTTTTAGCTAGAATTTGAGTTTCCATCTGCTTTGTGTCATCAGCACTGAGCATAAGCAAATACTGCACTTGATATTTTCTACTCAACTTCTGGAACTAAAACAAAGATGCCAGCATTTTTATTTTTTGTTTAGCTTTTCTGAATTGAAATCGGGTTGAACTGAGTTTTTGCCACTATTTCACTTTGGATGCAGGCTCTTTTCTATTCAAATCATGCAGTATGTTTTGTGATTCTAACACTGGGGAGACACTCAAGATTTTTCACCTGATTTGACCCTTGTGTGATTGTAAGGCTGCTTTTGGACAGTCAGAGCTTGTCGGATGTAGTCAGGGAGAGGTTGCACAGAACTCTTCTACTGTGTAAGGGGTTTAGACTCAAGTTGACAAAAATGTGAGGGGAAACCGTCTCAGTAACAGTCATTTAAACATGACATTTTCAGTTGTAGTTAGATTAAACTAGTAGTGCAAAGGTTTGAAAAGGACACAAATGCACGACAGTGGGCTTTCCCAGGGGAATTTATTAATTCAGCGTCAATTTTCTTGTTAATTTTCTTGCATGCTCTGCATGTATATTGGTGTTGGACCCATAGACTGTATATAAGAGATGGACCTAGTCTTCTTGTATGAAAAAGGAGGCCAATGCAGAAGTGACTTTTCTTGCAATACCAAGGAGATCCGCAAAGCCTGGCTCCAAAAAAGACTTTCTCCAATACACACCCAGTCAAAAAACGCCATTTTCAATCATGAAATACTTCCCATACCAGTGTGTAATATGGAGGCTAACATGCAAATAATTCTATTATTAATAAGTTATCAGAGCTTAAAGAAATTAATGAATATGGGTACGTCCGTTTGGTTGACAAGGGAGCCTGGCAGAAGCAAGAGCGCGAGTCACATTAATTGGACGAATAGACTGTGTTTACCTTGTTTGTACGGCATATGAATCAGTGGGTATACTGAGGAGGAGTGGAGGACGGAGCTGAAAAGTTAGATCTGTCATCCCCCTCCCCTCTCCATTACGAGGAATGGCAGCCTCCTGCAACTCAAACTCCAGGCTTCATCAAGCCTCCTTCACAAATCAATGGGTGACGTCACGGAGGGTCGAGGCTTATTTCGACTTTAGTTAGCTTTCCAGATTTTTTTGTTTGGGGTGTTGTTCAAATTAGCCTAACAAGGGTGAGTACCCCAAAATATGAGATTTTGATTCTGCTGCTGTGATGTTGTCACATGTTGGCCTTTTGCATGAGTCTCTCCTCCATCACTGTGCCCCACCCACCACAAGAAATCACCAGCCTGCCCCAGCAGTTGTGTGTGTTGTGTGCTATCAGGATATTATGTTGATTTATTGTATGTTTGATGTAATTTAAAAAGGCCTAGTTTTATAAATACACTGTTCTAATGATTTTTCCCATTTTTCTGAGTGGTATGGTCCGATCAGAGTAGCAGCCCTATTCATGCGGGCCTCATTTCTGCTTTGGAAAGTGTCGGGGCAGGTACACAGGATTGTGATTGTGTTTACTTTGGTGTACTGCACTTTGCTATGCTATTATAAGCACTGCTGACTGGAGCTTAAGTTTACAGCACTATATATCTTTGTTTGTTGAACATTGCTATATTTCTCTTTTGGCTGTTTTATTGATTTTTGCATTTTTGTTTTTTTTGCCATTTTCGTAGCATTTTTGTGACACACTGGCTTTGACTAAAATATCAGTTTATTTTGGGAATCTTGCTGCCTGCTTGCGCCTCTGTCCCCCTCAATTGTCTTTCATGCCATGTGATGCAATGACACTCTGACGCAGTCAGCGTGGGTTTACAGTACGTCCGAACTTTACTGGAACTGCTAGCATGAATTTTCATTTCTGGAAAGACAATGAGACTGTGTTTATGCCGACTCAACTGAGGGAGCATAATATTCAGAAAAATTCTTTGTTGCCAACCAGAAAGTAGTCTATGTTAACCAAGTGAAACAATGCATATTGCCTCCCAGTGTTGAGAGGACAGACAGGTTCCCATCAACTATTCATTTTCTCTTTCTATACTGTAAGCTGGGGCAAGGACAACATTAACTATGAACCATAGCTCAGCTTAGCTGTCACTGAGTGACACACTAATGGACAATGTGAAGATCTTGAAAACAGTATTGCTAAGCTAATATTAACGCAACACTAATATGGTACAACACAATGTGGTTTCGCTAGATAGAGTTGTAGTTGTTGGTTTACTGCGCAGGGTTTAGCTAAGATATTAAATATATGCAGTGACGGCTAAGCTCTCCCTACATTTCGAAGAGTTTTTGTAGCCTGTTTTTGTGCTGTTGTCCATTGTACACAAAGAGCACACAGTGAAATCGTACAATATAGAGAGCAAGAGAGAGACATAGAGAGAGTGAGGATGTTACTTTTACTTAAACTATTGTATGGCTCAAATTTGTGCCAGTCCGCCTGATCAATTTTACCACAAGCAGCCACCGAATCTGTTTCTTCTGTGTATGTCAAGAATGTAAAAAAGTAGTTTGCAGTGCTATGCTGCCGTCATTTTGCTGCTGTCATTTTATTTAAGAATATAAGATTGCACAAAATTAGTATTTCAAAATGTACAGAGCTACAGTTCATTGTGAGGCCATAAAAGCATTTTATGCCCTGTTTATATACATATTATATATGCCCTGTGTGTATATATATATATATATATATATATATATATATATATATATATATATATATATATATATATATATATATATATATATATATATTATATTTATATATACATATTTAGCCATGACCAGAATGCCTCTCTAAAAGTCTCTGGCAGCAAGTGAGTGCACAGGGAGAGAGACTGTGAACATGGAATGTTTGCAAAGTGAAGTTCAGTCAAATTAATCATTCTGTCAGACAATGAGAGCAGAGCACCCCAGGGCTAAAAGGGAGACAAGGCCTTCCAGAAAGAAGAAGAATACGCTGCTACTGTATATGTTTTGGGCTTGTTATTCATTCTCACTCAGGGAGGTGGAGGCAGGAGACAAGCATGGGGAGGGGGTGGGGTTTGATATGTAGTGGTGTACTATTGCTGTCCTGGTGCTGGGGAATATATTTATCATTCCAGGGAGCTATTTCCCATAAGAGGGGATAAATGGATGTAGCTGAAGGTGAGGACAATGCAGGAACATCACATTTAGAGGATTATTCATCAAGTTCATAGGTGGTGTCAGGCTTCTGCCAAATGTTGCATTTTCACAGCATCCTTGTAAAAGAACTGTTACTGGCCTTGCGACCACTTTGGCCCTCATCATACATCATAACTAATTTGTGTCTCTTTGTCTATGCTCTAAAAAGATAATTCAGGATTACATTTCCTGCTTAATTTTATTTGTTTATATCACGCTTGCAAATTCAGATGCTTTGGACTAGGACTAACCACACCATGTTTAGGTTTTCAGAGGCTACCTACTCTTAGCAAGAGCATGGTCAAGGCTTTGCAAATAAAACAGCCTTTCTCTAAAAGTGAACATGTGGACTCTGGATATGTGTCAGAATACAGTTCAAAGTAATGAGATTCCTCATGTGTTCAGATCACCATTTTTCTTTTTTTTTACCTCTTGAAGTGAGCGATAGTCTGCTCGACTCAGCTTGGCCTTGTGTGCATTACCATTACCTGGAATGTGTAGCCCTGGACTGTTTTTCTTGAACCTTCTCACCTTCCTGGCCAAAACGGGCCAAGTCGAGCTGAGGACGACTGGGTGTCATCAGAAACACCAGTGCATCAGCATGATTTGATGTTAGTGTGGCACCATACAGCAAAGCCCCCCACCAGTCTGCGATACTCCTCCTCATTGTCATCCCTGATGCACCCAACAGTGGCTGTGTCATCTGCGTACTTGTGTATGTGACATAGCTCCGAGTTGAAAGAGAAGTCTGAGGTGTACAGGGTGAAGAGGAGAGAGCGCGTACTGTTGTTGTTTTCCCCAAATTTTAACCTGCGGTCAGCAGTATTGCGTTGAAGATGACATCACATGCTATGATGACCAGGTACTCTTGAGGCAGCACCACTTTGTAAAGGAATCGCATTTGAGCGGAGTCGAGTAGAAATGAGTCAAGTAGAGCTGAGTTGGTACCATGTAGTGGAAACGGGGCATTATTATCTATTCAAATTGTACCCAAAATTGTATCCAAATTGTGAAAAGATTTTCTAGTCCTTGTGTCTATTTCTGCAAATTTAGATTTTTTAAAAACAATTCTAACAATTCTGAGAAAATAAAAGAAACAGTTCAGTCTAGATATTCAGTCTAGAAAATGTGCCAACATCATAACCATTTTGGACTGAATATTACAAATGCTTCACTCACAGCAGACAACTTTTCATACATATTCAAATTTGCACTCTTGGTTGCTTTTGTTGCCACATCTGTATTTATCTTTGTCATAGTACCTAGCCAGTGAACTGTCTCATGTACACACACACATCTTCTGTCTTTGGTTTGAGACCACAGACCGAAGCAGTCATAAGCATTATCCAGATTCTCTCTGCATGTGCATATGAGCACAGCAGGGGCAGTCATTGTGATGTATGACTGTAATCCCAATGCTGCAGCCTGATACGGCTGTCAGTTGCCATGGGAGATGTGACGATTTATGTTCTGCAGCACAGAAATATGAGTGATGTTAAAGCTATAGGCTTGATCTTGCATTTTTGGCAATCATTAGATGATACCACCAATAGTAGAAACAAATGTAGATAATTTTACTGACTTCTGTTCTTAAGTGTACTTGTAAAAGATCTTGTTACGGGAAAGTTTCAGTGTTTGTAGCCACAAGCAAAGCAGACAGGAGAGAGAAAAAAAAAAAAAAAACTTCAGTTGATGTCCAGCAAGAATCTGTGCCCGGTAACAAATTTGTCATGAAAAAAAAAAAAAAACGGAGATGGATGTTGATCTTTTCCTGAGCGACAAAGCTCGATCTCTCCCTGTACATGCATGATGTGCACTTCATTTCCGTGCCCGTATGTAGTGCATTTTCCATCCCTGGCTGCTGTGTGAGATGACAAGTCATTGGATAGATTGAGGCAGGGAAATAAAACAAAAGCAATATATATAATATACTAGTCTTTAAAGAAACATTTCACCTCACAAAGCAGCATGGAAAATCAGTGTTGCTTTGCTTGTTTAATGTTACATGAGACTGGACTCTAAGCTCTTTTGTTTGTTGTTTGACTGTCTAATCCATTGTCAGTTTTAATTGGGTTGGGTTTTTTATTGTAGCAACACAAATGAATTAAACACAAATACATAGCAATTAAGTAGCAGCATTGGTGACAGGGATGACAGGGACATCATGCTTGTTTTTTCACTCAGCTTTGTGAATCTCATTTTAATAAAATAATTTGAAATCACTTATGGTCAAGTGACTATTCAAAATGAATTTTATTATTTACTTTGGCACCATTTCCAAAGCAAAAGTACGCACTAAGGGCCTGATTTACTAAGACCCCAGATAAGGGGCGCTAAATTGCATGCTCCTGGTAAGATTTTGCGGGCTTGGTTCGGGTGCGTTTTGCGGGTGATTTACTAAGGGAAATTGCCGCAGTGACAAAAAGTGCAAACAGCAGTATGCAAATGAGGAGTTTGTGCACTGTCAACCTTTCCATCCTAGCGAGTGCAGAGAAAACCGCAGGATAAATGATTCCCTGGAGTTGGAAGTCCTTGTGGCCGAGGCAAACAACCACATCTTGCATCGTGAACAGTTTGCTGTTCTCGATCATGGGCTATTGGCAATTGCACCGGAGGTGCGAGCAGTGGCCAGTATGGTTTGTGTGCTCCGGTGGGACACTTGGGCCATTGCTGCTCACAACAGGCAGCTGGTCAGTGCCATGTCTTGGCCAGCGATGGCCATACAGCCACTGACTAGAGGAGTGGAAATTGTGGTGCAGGCAGTGGCTGGTTCTTCCATCAGCCTAAGAGCAGGGGGAGCAGGCAGGGAGGAGACGAGCAGGCAGAGGAGCAGGCAGGACAGGAGGACCGGAGAGCGCGGGACCAGTGCTGTTAATTATGTTTTCTGTGCAAAAAAACAGATTTTCAGATTTTCTTCTGTTTATTCTTGAAAAATATGTTTAATCACGTTTGCCATGCGTAACATCTAATTTCCCTGTATCCATTCTCTTCTTTTGAATGAAAATAAAACACACCATAAACAACTCACAGTAAATAACTCTGAAACAAAATTTGTTTTCTGCGTCTGGGCCCATTGTTCCGATGTCTCCTCCTCACCACGGTAACAGCAGCCATTGTGGGTGAGAGGAGAGGATTTGCAGCTTCCTTTCAGACGTGTTAAATTTAGCCGCAAAATAGCCACTGCAATCGTTTCCAGGTTTGATAAATCGTTGTGCGTGTGCTAATATTTCAAATCTGCATATTTTGCACACACAAGACGGAACGCCCCATATTGCATATGCATTAAGGCCAAGGCGCTAAATGGCCAGTGTGCCCTGTTTTGCTCACTTCGAAGACGAAGATTATCCTCATCAAGGTGGGACATTTACAGGTGATGAAATATAAATAATCAGGATATTGCTTCTACATGATGCTCTTGTGCCACCCCACCCCCCCACCCCATCCCCTTTTTCACCACTTTGATTTATCTCACAGTTAATGTAGATGTGACTAAATACAGGATTTGGTATATATTGGACATGATAAATTCCAGTGAGGGTGTATTCTCGTTCAGACTCCTCAGTTTGCATTGAAAGTGTGTTGCTCTACTTTGTGTCATGCATAATATGAATGAGAACATTTTCAATGGTGTGCTGGGAATATGGAACAAAGTTTGTGTAGGTTTTTAAGTGAAAAGTTGCAGATCTCTGCAACTTGCCAGAGATGGCTATTACATCTGGGATGAGCAGCTGTCTCAGCAATCAAACCCTAGAGAAACCCTTTTCCTAGTGTCTGTTATTATTCCGTTTTTGAATAGACTTGACATTAATTTTCCCAGATGCTTGGTTATTTAGTTGGGAGGGTGGGTGAGTTGACTTGTGAGTTTGCTTCACATTCCTGTAATCAAAACTAGGATAAGGGATTAAGCCGGGATATGTTGGTTATCCTGGCTCGATTTATCTGTGATCCAGTTGCACAAAAGTGGGATAGGGGGCAGTAGGATATGTTATGGTATAAGTTACTATGGATATTTATTCTGTGGAGCTAGCCTGCTCCTGACCAGGCTATGTTCCAGGATCTTTTCAATCCTATCCCTTATCTCAGTCAACAGTCACCACAAACGGAAACCAGTAGTTATTTCACTGCCCACTACACATTGTTATCACATAAAACGAAACCCACTGTCATTATTTAAACGTCTGTGATCAATAATTTCAATCATTTAGGATACATAATTTTAGATGATGTTGCAATCATTAGATAATGTACTTTCCCATAGACCAGGGGCAGGCAACCTGTTCCACAAAGAGCCGCTGTGGCTGCAGGTTTTTGTTCCAACCAGGCAGCAGCACACCTGATTTGGCTTATTCAATCAACTTATCTGATAGAAAGATAGAAAGCACAGAGTCATAGCACATTATACAACACAAGGATAAATACACATTCAAAAGGTCTGTATATAATACACCGTGCATGTGTGCACACTGAAATAAATGCAGGACAAATGTTTAATCTACATCACACACAGTAGACATAAGAAAAAAAAAACTTTATTCATCCCAACATTCAGTCAAGTCAGTGAACAAGCAACCATAAGTCCTTTGAAAGGCGCTATGTAAATCAAAGTAATTATTAAAGTCACATTATTAGCTTATTTATCAAAAGACTTATACTGTCTGATGGAGTTACATTTACACAATTTCACTCATATCTGCAGTTCATAACAAGTAACAATTCAACAGATTCATACTCAGAGAAGAACTGCGTTTTTTGAGATGTGAATGAAATATTTGAATTGTAATTGTGATGTTTCAGCAGAGCGGTGAGTGTGTAATTGTGCACTACTTCGACGTTTAAGCGGTCAGCAATGCTTTGCCACACTTTTTCTCTTTGCTTGATCACTGTGGCAGTGTTACTTTTCTTCTTAATGATGTCCTTCACCTCCTCGTAAGCCTTCATGAGGATTTCTGCCTCTGTCTGGGTAAAGTTGCTCTACTGGCCATGGTAAATCACTGAATCTGTGATCGGTTGTCGGGGTCTATTTGAGGCAGCTGTGAGTGAGAACATATCCAGGATTGGTTTTACCTGGCTTGATTAATATGTGTCTGCTCATCCTGGCTTGGTCTTTGTGCAACCAATTAAGCCTGGACTCTCTTGTTTTGGATTCATTGAGCCTGGCTCAGTCATTTATCCTGGATGTCTTAATCTTACTTTTGTGCAACAGGCCCCAGCAGGTCCATGGGAAGTAATGTGTGTGTTTGTTTTTTTTGCAGGCATGGTCAACTACAGTGAGGTGTCCGGTTACCCCCTGGTTCAGCACTGGAGTCTTCGATCTGTACTCTACCACGTCAAACTCAATCAGTGGGTCCTCTCTCAAGGTAGATCACTCATAGCTTTTGGCAATTCATTAGATACATTATTTATGATACTATTGTTCTACGCTGGAGTAGACCACACTGTCAGCCTTTAGCCACATTCTTACCAGTGAAGAGCAAGATGAGCTATCAGTTATTTAAGACGTTAGAATGGCACAGAAGTTTAACTGGTCATTACAGCAGATGGGTTACATTGATTTTCAATTCTGATCAGCTGTATCATTTACCAACCCAGTCTTATAGAAAAACATTCCCTGGATACGTTGGTCCACAAGTCACGTGACATGTTAAACTCTGGGCCGTGAGAACAAAAGAAAAAAACATTTATTAGCTGTGTGGTTAATAGATCACCCATTCTGATCCCAGCGTGTAAAATACAGACTATTTGTCATGCCCTGTACGTCTCATACTGACAAACTAGACACCCTTAGCGTATGTTGATCAGCGCTGTCAATTTTGAATTGTCTCTTATGGAAACTGCTCGTGGCAGAGGCTCCAGTCGTCCATTCATGTCAAGAATAACCAGGTCATGGCACAACATCACGGCAAACCCTTTTTTTTCTCTCTTTTTCCCACTTTAAATGATATCTTTTAATTACATTGGCAATATTCCTCAATACAAACATATCAGTATCACTAATAATTCCGTGCCGCTCTCCGCCACTCACAGCAGAGACACGCAAACGCTGTCTGTGACTCAGTCTGTGACACAGAGCCAGTTGTTACTATTTTCAGACTGAGACAGGAATTGACAAAACAATAATGAAGCGTCCGTGGTTTAGGGCTTCTACAATTGCTCTCATGACTGACAAAAACTCAGGAACCGAAACTCTTGTAGAGGGGTCCCCTTAAACATTTATTATGGTTTATTGCGTTTTCATTCTGAGAAAACCCACCGACTGTCGCTTTGACTCACGACTGTCCGAAAACGATACAGAATCTGGACAAGTCAAGTGATAGTTATGTTTTTGAGACTCTCCCCGGACACATTGGTATGTTTATATTTTGGCTTGGACCAAATGCTGCCCAAAAGAGTGTGAATGGGAAAAACAAGCCAATTCAAAAATATTATCCTCAAACATTTGCTGTAAAGCCATACGTTGACATAGAGACTTCATTTAATCTTCCAAATGCAGGATAACTTCTCCAGCTGTGTCCAACAGCATGTTGATACCTTGTATTGTTTTTCATCCAGGCCCTCGCAAAAACATGTGGGTTTAGCATTTTCAATGCAGCTGGAGGGGGCAGAGACCAATTCAGTCAGTGTCATTTTTCTCTTTTCATGCTGCTCCCAGCCACATCGTATGCAGTATGCAAATTATTTTTTTCCAGTTTTGTAAGAAAATTTGTGCTCTTTCATATGATGTGGGCCATAAACCTGTGTGGCTTGTAAAATTTAAACGGCAAGCCTCGGAGTCAAAGCAGTCTCTTCTCTCCATAAACCACAATGCATTTTCCAACCACTGCGATCAAAGTTAAAATTTACAATTCTAGTTGCAACAGTGGCCTCGGTTTTCATAGTATACACACCAGATCGCATCAGGGTGTTCCTGAGACTGTGTTTAGCACTTACACAATTTTGTTTTTTTCCCACAAGAATGAATAGGAAAAATGGAACTCCTCAAATAAACATCTGCTACGCTGCCATACTTTGACTCAGAAACATAATTTTGATTTCAAAAATTGCACAAACTACTCCACAGAGGGCCGAGAAGCTGCAGGTTTTTGTTTCGCCCAAGCAGCAACACACTGGACTTGAGTCTTTTAATCACTGATCTCAGCCCTCAGACAGCTGATTGGTGAAACTGTGTATTCTTGATTGGTTGGAACAAAAACCGGCAGCCACTCAACCCTTTGTGGAATAGTTTGAGGACCCCTGCTTCATGCACACACACACACACACACACACTCTCTCTCTCTCTCTCTTTCTCTCTCATACACACACACCCACAGAATGGTTTCTTGTGAGCAAGAAGGCTGCCAAAGGCAGACAAAGTGCTGCAAACCAATGGGCACGTGTATATATATATATATATATATATATATATATATATATATATATATATGTATATATAGTTTGGGGGGGCTGAGAATGGCCCAAGAGCACTGCTGGAGGTCGTAACACAACAATAAGCACAACAAAAAATGACAAATCCCTCTCAGCAAGCTCATGAATATTTAAATGAGCTGCAGGCTGATTGGTCACTGTACCCCAAAGCTCGACTGTGGATTAAGCTGTGGACTGGAGCTAGGAAAAGAAATCAGATTTGATTAACAATGACTCCATCAGGTATTTAACCAGAGTTGGAAATGTATGTGTCAGAGTGGTAAGTTTCACGTCTAGTAACTACAGTATGTGTTAAGTTAGCTGTAATCTATCCTGCGCCCTATGTAGAAGCTAACATGCCTTTTTCTGTATTCCTAGCATAAGAAGAGCATTTTAACAGAAACTTTTATACATATATTTTAGAGTACTAGTGCTGCAGCATCTTTTTACCCACCTATGATAACACTGTAGTTATAACCACCCATAGCGAAGCAAAATTGAAGATGAGATCTCCTTTGTCACATTTACTAGACATAAATGAGCACTAATTAAGACAAAAGTGGTTTTCTCATTCTTCTCAAATGTTTCACGTGAGAATTAAGTCTTTAAATGTCTTAATTTGATATGATTAGTAACTCATTTATGTCTCAATTCTGTCTCTCACTGCTCACTATTTGAGTTCTCAGATTCTCTTAAAGTTGTCTCAGATTAGTCACTTTTATACCTCAATCAAATCTGTTTATCTCATGGAAAAACTGTAACAGTACAGTAAAACTGTGCAGTAAAACTACCATAAAATATCTTTCCAGTAAATTACTGTAATTACTGTAAAAAGCATTGTGAATAAAGTGCCTTTATTTACAGTAACATTGTATTTTTTGAAAATGTGGTACTGTACTATTGACAATTACAGTTATGCTACTGTAGGCCTATGTGATCTGTTTTTCCTATGAAGAATTTAGATAGAGAAAGTCAGTGGTTGTAAATGGTTTGTAGGAGTGTGTGTGTGTGTGTGTGTGTGCATGTGTATGTGATGTCAGAGCAAGTGAGCAAGTGAGAAGTCATAAAAATATGGTTTCCATGGACCGTTTGGAATAGGTTCTGGAGCATAATCCCTGCGGCCGAGGAAGGATTACCGCATCCCCATACACTACCACCGGGGGCGGGAGGGTGGCAGACTGCAAAGGTGGGCAAACTTGCCCAGTGGCCAGGTTCCTCCCGGGCTGGGGGAGAGACTCATTTCTCCTTGTCATATTAAACTCAATAAATATTTTAGCGTAATTCGTCCGGTAAATTGAGAACCTGCCGGTCAAGTTTTCCGGTGCCATATTTATCTAGCGGAAGCCCTGCTTTCCAAGGTAGACTATGCTGTCACATATCCATTCATACAACTACAATTTTGAAAAAGTACATTTACAATAATACTTTGTGGCTGCTGGCACCTACAAATCTATTCACTGACTTCACCGGCTCGAGGTAAGGACTTGTTTTATTCTATATCAAGCATTCCGTGAATTATTTAAATAATAACAGCGATTGTCATGACGGTGACGTCATGCGATGTCGGTCCAGCTGTTTCTTTTTTTTATGTCTAAAATGTCTGTTCTCTGTGCTTCACTGTGTCTAATTGTTGACATATGACTACATTTCATAAGTGAAGTAAATCCCACCTTCTTTATTCAGTTGAAATGTTTATTAACTGCTTGAGTCATAGTCGGCAACGTTGGTCTTATGTGATGCCACCAACAGTCTTTTCCTCCTTTTTTCCCTCGTTGCTCTTAAAATTACAAGGAACATTGTGCTTTGTAGGTGTCTGCCACTAAGATTTCTGTGGAGAGGGAGATTGTACTACCAACCACACCAGGATCACCATGCTGGGTAATAGATATATTTCAGTTTCGTCATGTTAACATGCATCTTTGTCATATTCTGCAATTTCATCATGATAAGCTTGACAACAGTGTATCTGTTTTAGGAAGAAGTCTGACTGATGTAACCCACTGGATGGTCAGCACTGGAAGAAATGAGAATCAGAGAAATGCTGATTCTGCAAGTGCCCTTGCAGTTGGAAATAACTATTTTGGAGATGATACAGAGGCAAGTGTGATGTCATTCACGTTGTCCTGTTTTCAGTTTTGTTGTGTTGCTATTCTTTTTAAACAAAAAGAAAAATTAGCCCTGCCAGCGTGGCATGAGCCACATGACTGGCAGTCTCGAAAAGAGAAAGATGACAAACAAGTCACCATGCTTCTCCAGCAACTTCTAGGCTTTGAATAGAAGATTTCCAACTATTCGTTTCTCCAGTGCAAATTCTCTGTCCGTAAGCCTAATTGACTTTCTTTATTTGTCAGAACAAAACACAACTGTATTAAAGCGTAACTGATTTTTGCAAGCTGGAGTTTTTACCCAATCTGCAAAATATACTTTTTACTGATATTACACTTATATGTCCTACTGCCACTGCTTACCGTCTAATCTCCTCATTGCCCCTCTGTTTCCCTACAGACTAATACAAGATGCCAACACTCTGATGGAGTCTCCAGCTCAGTTGTAAATATTTATTTATTTATGTTTTGCAGAGTTTAGATGTGACTTACTTTTTCTGAGGAACAAGAGGGAATGAGATTGTGTGTCTGTGTGCATGCATATGTTAACATTGGGATAAGGATTGGCAAGCCCGTTGATATTTTGATAACTTGAGTTTGATTGAATCCACTGTTTTTCCCCCAATATTTTTCTGTTATTAATAGTCATGCTTATACTTTGGCATGCTTGACTGTTTTAGCTTTTTATCACCTGCTTCATGTCATTTGTTACTTTTGTTTGCACACTTGTCAACTATGAAGCTATGAGCTTTGTGATGAAGCATTTAATAAATGACCTGTGTTTTATTGTAACTGTGTGTGGGTGTCTTTCACTTAATACCTTAGTATTAACCTTAACCTCAATTTGTTCTTGTATTTCTCAACTATGACTCATATTCTCATATATAGCTTCAGCAAGACATTTAAGAGAAATAATCAGGAGATGAAAGAGACATTGGACACACAATGATAAGATCTCTTTTAAGGCTCATACTTCTCAGATTTGTCTCATAAAAGTCTCAGATTAATCTCATGTTATACTTTTTCATTCTCCTTCAAATAACCAAGACAAAATTGAGGGCTATACAATTATGAGTTCTCCTCTGTTTATCCCACTTCTCAATTTTTGCTCAAATGGTTTTCTCATCAACCAATTGATGACGTATTTCCAGAGCTTTTACTTCCGGTAACAACAGAGGACTGTTTAAATTGTACGGAAAATCTTGCTGATGGGTCAGCAGAGGAAGTTAAAACTTCAGAAAGTCACTTGTAGCTCTGTAGAGGAACATTGTTGTGTTCCGCTATGTCAGGCATCGCGTAACTATAACTCAGTGATTAGCTTTCACTCTGTGTCTGCTGATCCTTATTCAAGAAGAAAGTGGATGGTTGCTATTAACCGGAAGTAAACATGCTGGTTGAACTGAAATGCGGAAGAAGACGCGGCATATAGCCTATTCAATCTCCTTTGTCTTAGTGGTGTCTTGTCTTATCTGTTGCTCCTAAGGGACCCTTAGGAGAAGTAACTCAAAGATCACAGAATGATACAAATATGAGAAGCTCAAAGAGAAGTAAGAGATCAGCAACTCATTTTTCCTATGGGCACTCTAGTTCATTTACGACACCATTGTAGTGTAATTTTGGTGGTTGCAACTTTTGCTGCCAACCAATAGCAACAATGTTAGGACCCATAATCCAGAGCAGAATACTCTGCATAATTAGGGATTGCTGTCTTGTGACCTTACACCTACCTCCCTGGGATCAGGTGTACTTGCGGTAACTGTGAGTGCATGCCTTGGGAAAATATATGGTGTCAAGAAGCACTGCACTAATGTCAAAGTAACAAACTGGGAACACCATTGCTTGTTTGGTAAACCTTTGTATATGGGACCATATCAACCTTTGTCTTCAGATTTTAAGAAGAATCAAACAGGTTCCTCAGAAGACTACATGCATGATTGACCATACAGGCCTTGAGCCTTTGTCTAAATATATATATATATCCTTTGCAAAATGCAATGAACATCATCATAGCTGATGGCCATGGCCCCTTGAGAATAACAGGAATGGAAAGGTACATAAGACCATTGTGACATGACAAGTGACAAGTCTTTGAAACTGATTAGTTACTAACATACATTACAGGTGTAAAGAAAACTGTACATACAATGTCATTTACATGTTAAACTTTATCACAATCAAAACATTCCATTAATGTATTCAGAAAACACAAATTCCTTTTGATATAAAAATAAATTGCTAATTGGATGTGCTTTCCCTCTCCCCTACCCTCATTTTGCAACACACTATTCATGCTTTGTGAGTTAGTGCTAGGGCTTCCTTGGCAGAAATGTACACCCTCCTGATACCCTCCTGTGTGGTGTTATGAATATGGACTGTGTTTCCTGATGCTTCAGGGCAGTACACTGCCTCAAAACCTGCTTCGCTGAGGTGTAGTACTGCTTTATCCAAGCACATGAATCTGTTTCATCACATCCCTGAAAGGCCTGGGGTCATGGAGAACTTCACTGGAGACCAGATTGATCAAGTTGAGTAGGTGGCCTATTGTGCACAATAATAGAATTATTACATAGTTTCATTTTTTTGCTTTGCATTTTTAAAATCATTTTGTAATACATAAATAAATACGTAATTACATTGTTACATAACAAATTACATAAATATTTTTCCCACTTTTTTTCCCCCACCTTTGCACTCGAGCATGATACGTTGCACTCCTGCCTGCAGACCTTGTGTAATCGCAGGCATAAAAGTGCAGTGAAACCATGGATGTAATAAATCCATCCATGGTCATCCATGTGAGTGAGACGTATGACAAATGCAGGAAGAGGACATTGAAATCATGGATGCTCCTGCAACGACAGAGGAGAGAATGTACAGGAGAAATAAAGGACAATGTGAAGGTACCATCAGAAATTTGAGCATCTGAGATAAGGCAGTATGCTAACCAATAGGTGATTTCCACACTGTGAGGTGCATCCCTACAGGAACATATCCCCCCTTGTTACTTGAAAGCTTAAGACACTTAAAGCTTCTGATTAAGTTGTGCTTTATTTGATAAATAAGAGTTTTTCTCACATTTTCTTTTTTTTCTTTACTATATTAATTGAATAAGCACCACACTGTGGAACATTTATTATTGTTGACATGCCATACAATATCGCAATATTGTATTGAACCATGACCATGTTACTAAAATACTGTAATGTCATGAGATTTTGATTGTTACACCCCTATGGTTAACTAAAAATAATTTCTGGGTGTAGATACTTGGCGACATTAGTGGGCATAGTTCACCTATCACCACTGATGTTGCCAAGTATTAGGATAAAGGTAAAACGTGGTAGAAGACCTGTTAACACCTGGGAGAAAGTCTCAGCTGGAATAAAGGATAAGCCACCGATAATGCAGGTGTCCAGTGTGGACAATCAGTTTCCCTTAGTATATTACATGCCCCAGGATGTAGTCTTTTTATTTAGTTTGCTTTAATTTGATTCTGTTCAACATTTTGGCGGTTAAAAAAATCACCACAAGGAACTTATGCTGCAATGAATAGATGGGAAACTATACTCATGAAAACATATATATACTCCAATGATGACCATGTCTGCCTTGACCAATGATTGAAGCACTGTATGTTCATTCCATCTGTATAATGTGGTTGGCTGAAGGTATGACCTAGCATGTCTTCTGAATGTATCAAAGAAAATTATCTGTTCACACAAATTTCTGAGCCAAATACATTTTTCTGGGAATGTGTTGATAATACCTTTTTAACCTTTGGAAATGAAGCTCTGCAGTAGTAAATGACAGCCGATAGCTGAAGGTTGCCCACAGAGGTGCCCCTAATGACTGTCCGGCTCCTCCACTGTCTGAGGAACTCAGTGTGTAGTGGTGGGATAGTGGGTCAGAGCTGGTTGTCAGGGGGACGGTTGCTGTGACAGCCGTCCACACTATAAAGGTGCTTCCACATAGACCGCGGCAAGCGTGGTGCACAACGCTGGGTACAGCGCACCCTGGCTCAGCACTGACCGCAGCACTGACACGCAGCACTGGCACAGAAAATGAGGATGTAGGCTGGTCCGGGAGCTTTACTTCCATAACGCCCGTTTTGAGGCTTCAGGTTAAGGAGGGAGCAGTTTGACCGCCTGCCCATGAAAACTTGTGTCCCAGAGATAGGGAAACTTGATTAGCTGCTCCTCCATGACAGTTCTGAAGTCCTCTGGAACTCGTGACCCAACAACCTCTCTCCTATTGGATGCACTGGATACTGGATTCCACTCCCTCTATGATGAGGACGAATCAGCCACCGGACAGTGTAGTCTTGATCACCTCCAACAATTCGAGGAGGTGGCAGTGGAGCTTCATTTGGAGCAATTTGGAGAGTGCGAGGGAGCTTCAGGCAAATAGCGGCAGGGTTGGTGATGCGTTGGATGGGAAAAGGATCGATGAACTTAGGAGCGTATTTCTTAGATTCCACCTTCAGGGAAAGATCCCTGGATGCCTCTCGGTCCTGGGCAGGAAACAAAGGAGGCTGGTAACCATATGCACACTGGAATGGAGAGAGACCGGTGGTAGAACAGAGCAGAGCATTATGGGCGTACTCGACCCAAAGTAAATGACAGGACCAAGAAGATGGATTCTGGCCTGACAGACAACGCAAAGCAGTTTACAATCCCTGGTTTATCCTCTCCGTTTCATCATTATATTGCATACGGAAGCCAGAAGTATGGCTGGCTGATGATCCCAGCAACTTACAAAATTCCCAAAAAGCTGTGGAGGCCCGTGGTCAGGGACATTGTCAAAAGGAAGACCATGGAGGTGGAATACATGCTGGAGCATTACGTGTGCAGTTTCCTTGGCTGAGGGGAGCTTTGTTGGAGGGACAGAATGGCACATCTTACTGAATCGGTCAATAACCATCATGACTACCGTGTTACCCTCGTAACACGTAAGATGTGAGACCAGGGGCGGTGCGGAATAGGGAGTGGATGAAGGAGAAACCTGCCCCTGCTGGAGATGATGAAGGCTGCATCATTCCAGAAGCCAGCGAGTCATTAATATATTCCTCCATAGCTCTGCGTTTGGGTTCAGAGGACCGTAGAGTCATAGCCATGGAAAACCCAAAATAACTGGGCTCTGAGATGAAGGAAGCAAAAGTAATTGTAGTGTCTCAGTGTCATTTCCTGACAGTTCGAGCTGAACAGGAGAAGTATGGTGGGTAACAGTTCCCAGAATATGGCATCCAGAGCCTGAACCTCCCTCTTTAATCCAAACTGCAGAGCCAGCTCCTCCTCCATGATGCTGGCATCAGCCCCGGTGTCAATAAACAAAGCCAAAGTCAGGACCATCAGGCAGAAGAAGGCAAACCTGGAAAAGAGGGCGCTGGAAAGGACCTCTGACTGTTGAAGTCACCAGAACATCCCCCACTGCCGATGAACAAATGAATGAGTCATACTGGCTCGGACGTCCGGGTTAACAAGGTCCGCATCAGGTGCTAGGGAACCAGGACGTCCTGGCGAGAAATGGGCTACTGGAACAAACCATAGATGGACGAGAACGGAAAACATGGGTCTGTTGAAATGCTACTACACGAGCAAGCCTACCAAGCGTGGATACATGCAGCGAATGTTGGAACAATGGCTACTTCCAAACCCACAATCCAAGCTAACAAAGAAACAGCTGTTTAGCCAGTGTTCCAATGTACACAACCGGAAACTCCTATCACAACTAGAGATGGATGAGATACAACAACGATGCCTCGGCAAGGGGGACTCAGGAAGCATGGTCAGCAGGGGGATATCAAGACAATCAGAGATTGGGTACGAAGCCCCAACAGGTACCCCAGAGATTGGGTACCAAGCCCCAACAGATACCATCAGCCTCAGGGCTGCTGACCTGAGAAGGTAGATCATGGCTCAATTAGAAACCTGGACCCTCAACGACTGCCGAAGCTGACTTGCAATAGATGTGAATGCTGCCCTGTCAACAATACCCAGGGAAACCATCACGGAGACCAATAAGCTGACACACAGTACAGTGACAGTAATCCTAGAAATGCTTGGGTACAAGATGGGCCCCCACGATAACAGGCAGCACCGACAAGGAAGATTCGGTTAGAAGCCAGGATAAGGGCAACACGGAGAGAAGTTAGCCAGCGAGCAGAGCTACAGAAGAGAAGTATAGAAAGTACAACAAGGTCTCCATACCTGAAGCACTCAAAACTAACAGAGACAGAGACTAACAGCTCTGGCCTGGGTTGAAGAGATACACCCAAGAAGCAGAGGCTAGAAGAGTAAACAAGATGTTCCCCAGTGAACAAGCCATGGTGTATTCCCAGTGGTAGGGAAATAACAACCGATCAGACCCACCAAGAGCTGAGATGGAAGCATACTGGAAGGGCCTATGGGAAAGAGTGGCATCACATAACTCTGATGCCCAATAGCTAGTTGAAGAGCTGACCATAGCAACCTCCCAGACCAAGAGCCAGCAACCATCTCAATGGCAGCAATCCAGGAAAGCGTGTCAAAGATGAATAGCTGGACTGCACCAGGTCCCGATATGATCCACGCCTACTGGCCGAAGAAGCAAACTGCACTCGAACGGCTAGCAGGACAGATGAACCAGCTGCTGAGGGATGGGTCTCACCTGGGGTGGCTTACCCAGGGCAGGACAGTCCTGATCCTGAAGGACCCCGAAAAGGGACGCATCCCATCCAACTACTGGCCAATAACCTGTCTCTGCACAAGGTGGAAGGCCCTGTCAGGCATCATCGTGGCCAAAGTGAGTATGCATGTGGCTCAATACATGAGCGGGGCTCAGAAGGGGATTGGTAGCAACACCAGAGGAGCCAAACACCAGTTACTGGTCGATAGAGCAGTCGCCCAAGACTGCAAGAACAGACAGACCAACCTGTGCACTGCCTGGATTGACTACAAGAAAGCTTATGACTCAATGCCCCACACATGGATACTGGAATGTCTGGAACCGTACAAGATCAACAGGAACCTAAGGGAGTTCATTCAGAGCTCGATGGGAATGTGGAAGACAACCCTAGAAGCTGACTCAAAGCCAATTGCCAAAGTCAATATTAGATGTGGCATATACTAAGGAGATGCGCTGTCACCGCTGCTGTTCTGCATAGGCCTGAATCCCCTCAGTCAGATCATCACTAAGAGTGGTTACGGATACCAATTCCGAAGTGGAGCAATAATCAGTCACCTGTTCTACATGGATGACATCAAGCTGTATGCCAGAAATGAGCAAGAAATTGACTCACTAATCCACACCACCAGGATCTGCAGCAATGACATAGGGATGTCACTCGGAATGGACAAATATGGCAAGATGACCAGAACCGAGGGGATCGACCTACCAGAGGTTTGAAAAATAGGTGATATCCAGGACGATTACAAGTACCTTGGTATCCCACAGGCCAATGGAAATCATAAGGAGGCTGCAAGGAAGTCAGCCACAACCAAATACCTCCAGAGAGTAAGGCAAGTCATGAAGAGCCCGCTGAATGGCAAAAAGAAGATCTGTACGCACTACCAGTCATCCGATACCCCGCTGGAATCATAAGCTAGCCAAAGGAAGAGATAGAAGCCACAGATATCAAGACAAGGAAGCTCGTCACCATGCCTCCACCCCAAATCCAGCACCCTGAGACCTCCCAAACCACCTAAGCTGGCTCCTTTCCACACCAAGGATCAGTGGCTCTTTTTTTAGTCTTTCCTGGACGACTGAGCTTCTCACCCTGTCTCTAAGGGGGACATGAGACACCCTGCATAGAAATCCCATCTCAACTGCTTGTGAATGCTATGTGAACTCATTTAGTGATGAGTGAGTCATGACCATCACTCATGACCAAAAGGTGAGGGGAAGAACTAAGATTCAGAGCTTTGCCTTGCCATTTTATTAGATGTTCCATTGTCCCACCGCCACCTTTTTCCTTTAACCTTCAAATATAAGACAGTAGGGCAGGTAAAATGTCATGCAAAATGATGACAGCCATTGAGATAGATGTAGATTGTTCGATTGCATGAAAGATGCAAAAAGTGACATATCACAAAGCATTGTATCCATAACAAGATCAAGGCAACGTGACATGGAAACCTGAGTGAATAAGATAAGTGTGAATATGTATTTAGTCAAGCAATACTATCTTTAAAGCTGCTGACACACCGGCGATTATACTGAGTATTTAATGACAGTCCAAGACAATCAAGACCAGCAAACAATGCATCAATACCATGTAATTCTCTGAGTGACAGTAGTGATGTTAAGAAACAAAACAAATAACAAAGGTAAAATACTTAAAGGCAGATTTGGATGCAAAAGGCAGAGATGCCAATCAAAACATGACAGTTGGCATTTTAGTTTTAATGTTTGTCAAAATTATGATGTCCAGGTCTCACATGCTGCATTTATCATTCACACCAAATGCTCCAGCTGTAAACCTTAAACGTCTAGTTGACTCTTGCAATTGTTTTAACATCAAGAGAATTTCACTCTCACCAAGTTTGGTGTGACTTTTTTTTTCCAGAATGTGCTTTGTGAAGTCCACTGGTGGACTTTGATGCCTACATTATGACAGTATGAAACACTGTAAAAAGATTAATAAAACATAACAGATAACAGAGGGTAATGCTTACTTTCATAATCATTGTAAAAATTAGATTGTTATGATGAAAAAAGGGAAATTACTCCTTCATGTTGATGATTTTAATTATATACTGATATGATGAACATTTCTGCACCTGCCTTGCCACCAATTCTTTGGTGGTTCCGGCATTTGATGATCTATAACAACAGTCTCTTTGTTTTCATTGTCTTGCCAGCCTTCAGCTCAGCCATCCACTCTCTGGACGGGGCCACACATCGCAACGACTTTGTCTCCATCCTCAGGGAGTTTGGGAACCACTATGTGCAGGAGGCGGTGTATGGCTTCCAGGAGTCCTGTACCATTTGGTATCCCAACAAACAGGTCCAGAGACAGCTGTGGCTGGAGTACCAGGACATCAGTAAGGGTAAGCCAATTTAACAGTTTAATATAGGCATGTTTCCACGACGCTGGTTCTGGTACTTTTCTGGGGGAGGTACTTTTGACCGAGCAGCGACTTGGCCCAGTCCTCTCAGGCGTCGTGTCTCCATTACACAAATGGCCCTGTAAGAACATTGCAACGTTTCTTACCGGGCCGTTCTCAAGTACCTACCCTTAACACACGCATAGCGTGAAGTTCCTGTAAAATGGCCCAGAAGTTCCGATAGTGGAAACACGGCTAATAATTTGCATTGATAACGTGTAGGTTATCACACATTTGCACATTTAGTTGATGGCTGTGTGTACTAAATAAGTACACAGTGTCTTGTATAAAAGGCTCTATGTGCACTTATGAGTAAACTGTGTGTGTGTGTGTGTGTGTGTGTGTGTGTGTGTGTGTGTGTGTGTGTGTGTGTGTGAGTACATAGATTACAAGTACCTTCTTTTTGCCGGTCAATTGGGGACTATAACGGGTTCCCAAGGTGATGGTCAGTCACAAATGCGTTTGACTTTTGGAATATTGAAGCTTCTGGATGAGCAGGTGTATTTTGCATTGCAGCCTGTGTATGTGTGAATGGTGACTCGTGTAAAATCTCCTTGAGTGGTTAAGAGTTGACAAGATCAATGTGAGTATAACACTGGTATCGACTATTCTACTAGACTCGTTCCAAGAACCACACCATTTACAATCTGATCATGTTGGATTTCAATAGATTTAAGATTTTATCAGTAACACAGTTCATAGCAAAACTGACTAATTTGTACGAATCCCAGCAATGATCACATCAAGTGGCTATCCTCACCAGTATGTCTGTTGAAACTGGTTGAACCATACATGCTGACATTCGTCTTTCTCATAAAGGTTTTGAAGAAATGTTTCTCTGAGATGCAGCTGCATTAATTGCCCTTAATCTACACCCATTTCAAGTCAGATGAAACTTGTTCAATGAGTGAGTGCCAAGTAAAATTTCCTGTGAATATTTAGCAATTCTGTGTAATATAAATTTGGTCAGATAGCTGAAGTTGAAGCTTCAGTTATTTCATTAGAATAATCAAATCACATCAAAATGCTGCCGTATGTTGTGTGTGTGACATGCTGTAAACATTGCAACATCAGGATACTTTTACCTTCTGCTGTCTCACACTGAGGCATCGTACCTCAGAGTATTCTGCAACATTGTCAGGCATTTTGTACCATTTCATTGTTGTTTTATCTTGGGCAAATTATGGTTAAGTACATAAGTACTCTTCAGAACAGCCTGAGGAAACTATATAAAAATGAACAATCAAAGGAAGCAAAAGGTCTGAGTGTTTTGCTGTATTACTGAAAATGCCAGCCTGCGTATGTCAGCCATCTGTGTCACCTGTTCCTGTCTTCCTAGTAAGTTGTAACAGATATAAGTAATAGCCCATTTCTTTCTACAGTCTCACCTCAATGGATCCAAAATGTCCGTGCTTGTCTCCTTTATTTGCCACAGCCACTTTTCTTCCCTTCCCTCACTTTGTCCAAGGACACCCCCGATGTGCTGTGCTACTGGGTCTCAGTTATCTCTGCAGTGACAGATGACATTAGATGACCTCAGAAAAGTGCATTACTCTTCATTTTTTGCAATGTACTGGTTAAAGGTGCTGTTCCACAGGAAACTATTACTATCGCTTCAATTTGTGTTACACGAGAGCAGTGCTTTTTAAATGTAAAAAAAAATGGTGGGGTACCAACCCACTACTGTACACATGCACACACACACACACACACACACAAACACCCCAGAGATAGAGAACAGCAAAGTTTGCAATACCACTGAAGTGACAGTGAGCACAGATGACTTTTAGGTACAACCTTGACATATTCAGCATATATAGCAATTACATAAAACTGTAACAATATCTTGATCCATTTCAATAAAACACATAGCCATGACCAAAGCACAGAAGTACTTTGCTGTTGGCTCACTTGAAAAGAAAGGCGGCACAGCCTTTCCTTTAAACAAACTCTTGGTGTGAAGTCTGGCTTTTAGTGGACATTGTAGTGAAGAAGTAAGTCACAACCTATTAGCCACTCATACCTGTTTGCCACTCTTCCCTCTATCTTTTTATGATAGTAAAGTTGTTAGCTCACTAGCCCTAGTGAACAAGCATAAAGTTGCTTAAGCTCAAATCTTTTCTCCAAACTAAGGGTTTCAAACAACTGCTTAAAAAAAATATTTAAAAAATCAAAAATCAAGGTGGAGTAGGGGATATCTAAAATTTGCCTCTCTGCAACAGCATCTACCAAGTCCAGGCTCCATTTCAACTTGACAGGAGATTTTCCTGTTCAGCAGTTGCCCTACTGTTATACTCCATTTTCGATTACGCTCACACAGCAACACACACACACACACTCCTCGCGTAAAGTCCCTGCACCCGCCTCCATGATGCCAAAGTCCATACTCCCCAAATTTCTGTGTAGAAAGGCAGTATGTCTATGGTTTGTACTTTCACAAAACATATCATAAAACAAATTACTATATATATATATATATATGTATATATATATATATATATATATATGGACCAAACTCCATTCACAAAATTAATTCCTGAATTTATTGACCAAACTCCATCTTCTTCGCCATCCTCTGCTTAACTGCACATTTTAGACCACAGAAGTGAGTGAGTCACTTGCAATTTAATAGCCTCTATTTCAAACAATGAAAACGTTATAATCATCCGGGCATTGGCACCAATTTCATTTCAGTGGTGGGATAGTGGGTCAGAGGACAGGTGCTGTGACAGCCGTCCACACTATAAAAAGTTAAGTGCAATGAATGAGAAAGTCCAAACTCTGCTTTGCAGAACCTCGGTGATGAAAGCGCGTTGGTAATATACATACAATGTAACTCTGCCTATGTCCAGGGGAGGCAAATCCTGACGGGGGGACCAACCTTGGCACAACACCGGCTCTGACTAGTTTTGCCACCTGTCCCGGTTTTCCCTGATTATCGGATTTTCACGGATTTACCCGGGAAGAAAAACTCTCCCGGGCCGCTGAATGTTTTTCTATGTTAGTCCAGGGAGGGTGCACGCGTATGCGCAGTCAATCCAGCAAAGGTGCATGCTGTCAATGGGAGGGTGTTGGGCGGGGGGTTGTGCTTCTGTACGCGCCAACAAACTATTGGCTGACTATTGGTCCATATATTCAGGGATTAACTTTCTGAACGGCATGCCATAATATATATATATATATATATATATATATATATATATATATATATAGAGAGAGAGAGAGAGAGAGAGAGAGAGAGAGAGTATTTGGTATCTACTTCCTTGCTGTTTGCTGTTGACTTTGGATTTTTGATTTTGGATTCCTGCGGCCCCAATAAAAAGACTATGATATGCCTTGTGTGGGGCTGAAAATCTGATTTGATCTGATGTCTAAACCAGTGCAAAATGTATCTAGGACATATTTTTTTCTGTCAGAACTAAGTGGGTAACTGTTTCAGCAGCTTCCTGGACCATCCATTTCTACTTTAAAGCAATTCTCTCAACTGGCAAAAACTTGAAGTCAGTCATCTTTCTTGATATCCTCCCAGCTTTTTGCAATCATACAGGACCTTTGGAGGGAGTAGTGGTAATGAGCTCACAAGAGACTTTGATGATCCATTTCCTCACCCAAATACAAGATGTACCTGGACGGAGCCTCCTTCCATATTCAGTAGGAAGCCAGGCTGAACCATTTTCTTCTTCTTAGCTACCTCGGGCCCAGTCACTACCATGGGGACGTGTTCATGTATGTAGTTAATTATTATATATAGAATTACAGTTTTCTGTTTCTCCAGCAATTCACAGGACACTATCACCATAGAATGATTGTCTTGTTGGAGTAAACAGATGTTTACTCTGTGAATACTCAGATGAATACAACAGTTATATTCACCTCTTTTACGTGGCTGTAGCAGTTGAAAGCTCCCTGTCTGTGTGAGTTGCAGAAACGTTTATATTTTATATTTATTATATATAGGTGTTTCTTTGAGTTCTCAGAAAATAAAACTTCATAGTTACTCCTAAAACATCCAGCCGTCCAAATTTAATTTTCACTTTAGTACAAAATCAATGAAAGCATCTATGTCCATATGGTATTCTCTGGTACTTGTTCAATGATTGTGAATTATAAGTTAGCTAAACGGACCTCAGGAGCTGCCTATTGAGATGAGACCATGACTCATATAGTATGATCAGAGTAAGAGAGAAAAATATATTGTGTGCTTACAGTATATGTCATGATTAATAGGGCTTTCTTCTCAGCTCTATGTTGTGATATGAGTTTCCTATTGTCAGATATGTGACCTCCTTTACCACTGTAGAGATTAGACATGGCCAAAAAGCCACTGCTGCCCTGCTCAGGCCACACTGGTTTATTACACAAAACATGATACACTTTAAAAGGATGTGAAGTAGCTTCAGTAGAAAATGTGTTCATGAATATTGTTAAAATCCACATGACAAAGGGTTGAAACATTCTTAGGTTAACATGTGTTGATCAAGAGGCTTTCTTAGGGATCAGTACAGGTGTTAGCTATGTTATGCTATGCTACAAGTTAGCGTCGCTGCCTAGAGCAATAGGCCTCATTAGCAACGCACTGTTGTTGCACGTAGCTGGTCCAGATTCTCCCGTTGTTCCATTCTGCTGGCAATTCTCTTGTAGAATCTCCTCAGTCTCTGGACCACGTAGGAAGGCTGCTCTGTAGGGATGTGTCATTTGTGAAAGATTCGTTCAATATGAACAAATCTTTCATATGACTCGGGAGTAATGAGTCCTCAGTGACAGAAATGTAAGGTCCTTGTTCTTTTGTCACGTTATAGCTGGAACTCCGCTACGAGGCTATGGGCTGAGAGATGGGCTCAGATCTCCTCACTGTCGTGCTGTTAAACAATGGCGGGGTGGATGCAGTCACTTTACTTTGATGTGTTTTTGCCATACGATGGCTACAGCGCCACCTGCTGTAAAAAAAATTTTCAAGATTTGTTCAATTTACTGTTTGAGAGTAGATCCAAGATCCAAGTTAGTTAAAAGGATCAGTCTTCCCAACATTACTGCTCTGTTGGTCTGTTTCGTGATCCTTATGGTGGATGGCTGATGTGACTGATGCAACCGGGAGCTTTCAGGGTCAGGTGTCAGCTCTTTTGTGGTGGCAGTGACATCTTATGTGCTCTTATAGGTGGCTCTGTCCAGACTTTCTGTGGCGACTCCTGAGAGATAAAAGGATAGATGAAGAGAGAGACTGAGAGATGGAGGGAGAGATGGAGCTGCTGTTGTAGCCGGATGAGGAGCATGTTGCTCCTCAAGGTGCTAATGTAGAGGTGATGTGTCCTCTTTGGTGGTTGGTTAAAAGGGAGCTGTGACCCCTTCCAGGTCACAAGTGTCAAAGAAAGTGGATGTGCATCCTCCTCGGGTCCCAGGGGAAAAAGATCAGTCCAAGGTGTGTATGGTCAACCGGTTCTCACTCAGATTTCGTACAAAATTATGATGCACCATAATTTTGTAGTTTTTCCTACAAAATTTTATATAATAGAGCCATGGTCACGTTTCCGGTGTGCAAAATGCTGGTAATTAGAGACCATCCAAACATCATCTACATTAGAGGAAATATGGGGAAATATGGGGGTTTGTCAGCAAATAGTCATTACAAACAGGAAAACAGAAAACTTGTCCATGACAATCTAGAGCTCATCGACACTTACTGAAAGAAGATAATGGAAATAAACGTTCATTGGGGACTGATCCAAGACACAACACATGCTTGGACGCTTCGGTTGCTACAGAGGTTCTAACTTCCGGTTCCGGTTTGCGCTGTCTGACAGGGAGAGAGCGCGCCATCTGCTGGAGAGCACTACCATGTCACCCTTGGCCTGTTTGGCAGTATCATTCAATTGTTTGTGGCCGCCTCAGACGCTTCCAGAGGTGGCTCTGCACGCCAGATGGGTTTGACCTTCTGACAAACATAATCAAATTCCAGCCTCTTAACTCAAAGTGTTGAGGAGATATTAAAAAATGTAAGGGCTTAGTTCAGAAATCAGGGGCTGTAAAAGCTGTAGCCAGCTAGACCATCAGATTACGAAGGCCATGGGGGGGTTGGTTATTCATCGGAGCCATACTTTTTGAAGGGCGGGGCTTTGAACAATCAACATTTCCCGTCTTTGAGGGCTCGCCACAGTTGCAAAAATAGACCAACTGTTTTAAACCATTGTTTTAAGCTGTTTTTATCCAGGGTAGCAATTCCATACGAATTAGTCATGAGAACACGTTGGTTTGGTTGCCTAAAGTTCTGTACTGGGGCAAGACATTGGGCAGGTTGGGTCCTGCACATGCGCTGTTGGGTTTCTTTCCCACTTCCCACTTCAGTCAGGAGCTTAGGTGATTGACCCCATACCCTGTTGCCATACTCTGGTGAGGAGGGAAGGGGCTCACTGCTGGATCCCCCTCCCCAAGTGTCATTTTGAATGTCTTTGTTTCCAGCTGCTTGATTTCCCTCCAAAAACTCTTTGTCTTGAACATGGCCCTGTAGCAGACCCAACATTAAACTCTACCCGGGGCAGGACCTCAGACTTTGGATTCAGATTAAGATAACTTTTACATGGCATGGCTATAGAACCTCCAGGTGTAAAGCTAGGTTGTCCCTACAACCTGGCACAAGTAAATTCAGCCTCCAAACTGAGTTGCTAAAGGCAACCCAGGTCAGTGTAGTACATATATAAAGCCTGTATGTGGCGCTGTCACCACCACTAGGACAGCACTTCTGTTTCCTGAATGGACAATGGGACAAGATATGGAAATTACTCATGTGGCTAAAATCTTTTCCAAATGTTCAATTATATACTCTCCCATTTTAAACATTTGTTTTTGTTTTTTGCACTGTGGCGGGGGCAGTGGCAGAGACTGACAGGAGGCCTCTTTGATTAAAACACAGTTATATGGAGAAAGAAAATGCTGCTAAAGTAGCAGTCTTGCAGTATCAGTACTGATGATACAGGATCAATATCTATACCAGTGTTGGTATTGAACTGCCTACCAGTAGTTCGCACGACCTTTCTTTCACGAGCATTCTTTCCCACACAGAAACACCAACAGATTGACGCTCTCCATCTTAAACACAGTAGAGCACAATGTGCAATATGCAAGCAACTGCACAGCCAATTTATAACTTCCTCTAGAAAATAATTATTTTCCATTTAACTTAATTATCATATCTGAATTGTATGCCTCGCTTTGATAGAAAGAACATTATTCATTTATTGATTTACAGTAGTTGGTTTATAAGTAATGAAAATTGCTAAGCCACAAAGGGAAATTATTTAGCATGGCAGCCAAAAGTAAACAAAAGAGTATTATATTTACAATGCACAATGGGATACACAATACACATTCACAACAACAATATACAATAGTCCAGTCAAAAGAGAAAAAGAATATTAGTCCAGTAAAACAGGAATAAAGTACTGCTGTACAAATAAGTACTATTTATGTATATGTATAAAAAAACAAGCAAAACAACAAAAATAAATAACAATTCAATGTGAATCATAACAATAACAATAAATAGAATAGATGATAAATATAACAATGTGCTAGGGCTAGGGACATGCCTCCATGTCAACATATCTGACGCCTTATGCGCTAGGAAACAAAGCAACTTAATGGCACAGTTATAATGAGCACCTATTGTTTGTCCTATCAGTCTTTCTTTATCTTAGTTTTAGCTTTTGGTCAGAGAAAAGACTTAATTTACCATGACCACCTTCCTCAACCCCATGCCCTCCCCCATCAAATGAGGTGTCAACCCATCACCAGCCTCCGGCAAAGCGTTACATACTGGGATTTGTGTCTGTCTGTATGTATATATATGTGTGTGTGTGTGTGTGTGTGTGTGTGTGTGTGTGTGTGTGTGTGTGTGTGTGTGTGTGTGTGTGTGATCACCCTGCCACTGGCCAAGTATAAATAGGTGCCTTATTTATTCTATTTGGGCCTGTCGTGTTAACAAAGAAGCAGTAGACAAAGTCTGCCCCTGGGGGAGGAGAGGAGAGCAGGGAGAGATGTGGAGGACAGCTGTGAGGAAGAGGAGGAAAAACATTGGAGGAATGATTTGCCGCTGGTTCTGGCCTTTGTAACCTCTTTCCACCCGCACAGAACACACACGCCTGAGATGAGCATCACTTGCCCTGCCTGCTCACCAGCTGGGAATTATGCAACGCTCACCGCTTGAACCAGACAAGCATATATATACATAATTTTATTTTCCCTTTACTTACTTTTGTATGTTTAATTGAATTTTACAGATTGTGCAAATAATTTATGCACCCAAAATGCCAAAAATATATATCCATCTTTCACCCTACCCACTCTTGACCTGGATACCCAATATATATTTCAAATGATTAAAGCCTTCATAGTACAAATTCACTTTCACTTAAATGCTTTTCGACTGTGAGGGAATCTGGAGAACCTGGGAAAAATCCATGCAGACATGGGTAGAGCATTCAAATACCACACAGAAAGGCCTCGTGGCTGAACCTCCTGATGTGATATGAAAACACTAATCACCTACCCACCCCTATTTCCCTACTATTTGAAAATAATTATATGAGTAGAAATTGGTTATACTGATTAATCAAGGAAGACTGTGCATGAATTGCAAGTAAGTGAGCAGTTCTATGGAGCCAGTAGTTGTCTATGGAAAATGGACAACATGAATTAGCAGGATGGAGTTAGTCTGACAGTAATTAATAATCATATTTTACATTAATGTATAGATAGCTATTGTACTATATAACTATATACTATAGTTATGCATGCAGCCATGCAGTAATAAACTAATAGCCATGCAGTGTTAATATCTGAATTTGATATCTTACAATAGCCCCAAAAACCCACATTTAGACATTTCAATGAATGTGTTGGAGTTTTTTTACTACAGTAATATGGTTGCTATCAGGCATGGAAAGCAGTCTCCTAAGGAAAGGCAGATCCTCTGTCTTTAAAATCTGTGAAAGTAGGTAAATACTGAAGGCATTGTGCTATTGGATTGTAGCTGTTAAATTTCCTCTAAAATGGATGTAGCAGTGACATGGGATATTGTGACACAGAAAACAATTAAGAAAATGTTATCTCTCTGGCACTGTATTTACTACTAAATACACTAACAAAAGGGGTTAGAAAAGCCTTTCTAGAAAATGTATCAAATTGTGAGAATGTGATCATTCTATGAGTTTAATAACAAGAGTTTCCCTTAAGGGAAAGCCGTTTATGCAGTTTATTTGAACTCTTTCTGTCTGTCCTTTCAAATAAACTGCTATTGTAAAAAGGATAAGGTGAAAGAGTGACATTAAAAAATGCATCCAGTCTAGCTTTCAGAAAAAAAAGGAGAGATGTGGGGGTAGGTACAAAGACAAAGGTGGAAGGGATGAGAAGAGAGATGGAGTCAAAAAGAAAAGATGGACAGAGGCAGAAGAGCTGGAAGAGGAAAGACCAGGCTACCTGTAAAGATTAATAGAGCACATTGGGGAAGAGAATGACAGGAATAGAACACGAGGAAAAGAGATGAGAGGAGAAAAAAGATAAGACTGGGTATGATGAAAAGGAGGAACAGTGGCGTTGCGGTGGAGGGAAGACAATTGGCTCAGCTGCTGTAATAAAGGGGCAACCGAAAGGATGTGAGGTGTGGGTGGAGGTGTTGGAGGAGATGTCTTCTGCCTCTCGAAGGAGAAGGAAGGGTGATAAATGTCTTTTGTCTGTGCAGAAATCTGCTAAGGTGAAAATGTCCTTTCTGTAAGTGTCTGTCTCCAGTGCAATGTGAATCTCTGCATATTTGTTCACACATACATATCAAATGTGTTTGAGTGTGCATGTGTGATTTTGTTCTTATGGGTATTTGTAAGTGCACATATGTGCACACACGCCCATGCACAGTTCTGCAGCAGGAACACAGAAGAATCTTATCCAACTTATCAAATCTAATGAAGTGGAACTGCTTCAGTAGCTGAGGTTGAAGAAGAGAAACAGATTGTCCAGCTGCCCTGCCACAAAACTGGTGGAAATCGAGCCTTGTCAGCACATTCACAGACAACTGGCCTGAACAGAACAGACAGTGCCATGAGAGTATCCGTTTACATACAAGAGGATTACCCACAAATCTTATTGCCACAAGGTTATCTGAAAGTAATGACTGACGATGAAATGTGCTGCTGGAACTGAGGAGTAGATTAACAAATTGCTGATACACAGAGAAATAATATACTGGTACTAAAATAAAATGTAAAACTTTTGACAGTTGGCCAACGAGCAAATGAACATCAAGATTCACACTTGTACACATTTGTAAACTAGCATGGATAACTGTTCTGTATGTCTGTGTCCCTAGGCAGAGAATATGTACATTCAGCTGCAGATATACAGAGAAGAAGGCAATGACGGTTTTAAATCTGAAATCCACCTGATTGCTATAAGTCATCTCTCTTAGCTCAATAAAACAGCCACTGTATACAGGTTTATTTCATAAAAAAAGAAAAGGGAAAAGGGATGCGTTCTGTTTTAAAAATGCTTTATAAATAAAGATATTATTATTATTGGTGGTGGTATTATTATTATACAAGCTTGATGAATGTTCTCTTTAGCAGTCCAATACCATCCATTAATGATTGTTATGACTGCTGTTATGATGTTTAAGACTGTTGTCATAATGTGTATTTGGTTTTTGGAATGTCATGTTGACATTCAAAAGTTTACATTTCATGGTTGTCATGACAAAGACACAGTCAAATAATGTCATCTTGACTAATGTCAAGTTGTCATAATGATGACACCCAAACAATGTCAACTTGACATTTAAAAAATGACACATTTTTCGACTGTCATAAACATAAACATCAGAACAACAGCCATAAACATCATTAATGTGTACGACATGTCATGTCATGCTTATGACAGTTAATGTCACCCTTTATAAGGACCCCTTCAAAGAAAATTTTACCCAAACTTTTATGGCTATGAATCTGAACTCACATCACTGGGTAGTTTGAGAGAGACTGTGCTCTCACTGAAATATTTAAAAAGAAGTATCTTTGAAAAAAAAAAGTTATCTTTACCATACTTCCAGACCTCAACTGAAATTTTTCTCTCGCCCAAATCTGACAGCATCCAAAACTCCTCTCCCAAACAGCAGTCACTAAACACATAAAGCATTTCCCCATAACTACATGTGTAAAGATATAGTACATACCAAAACACAAAGACTGAGGTTATCCTGGAAGAGATTTGAGGAGTATTACAGTCTAACAGTGTTCAAATATGGTGTCTAATAGACACACCTAATAGGGTTATTTTCTCACATCTTTATAAGGGTTAATGCATGTTTGAGAGAATTTCAGCCCGCCCCTTGAGTTGCATGTGTTAAAGCAGACTGAGTAGGTGAGAGAGCAGAGAGAGAAGTAGGAAGTGTTGTAACCTGAGTTGAGAATTAAGAGAATGAATCTAGCCGGATTGGTGGAGGAGTTTCCACATCTCTTGGTCATTATAAGAGCATTACAGGGTCATAGAATTACTGGCAGCAAGCCACTTTTTACATTCTTACTGTTATCCACCATTTCCTAATCATATCTTGCATAATCGGCTTTGCTCAAGCCACTCCAATATGCACTATTAAAAGAAATAAAATTCCAATCTCAGCTTGTCAAGGTCATCGCTGAGATGAAATATACACATTTTATTTCCTTTGCCATCAGCACAGGGAGGAAATGGTGAATTAGCCGGTCCTCTCCCTCTATTATTGTCTTCTCTCCTGCATATACTATAGATCTAGCAACATTTTTTGGCCTGCTCACTGTCTTTTTGCTGTTGATGCAACAGCAAACATTACATTCATCCAACCTGATCAAATTTGGGTTGTGACGGTAGCAGCTTGAGCAGAGCCCCAGGTCTCACTCATGGGTACAGGCCTAGATCTATACGTGATCCATATGTGATCCATATGTGAGACCAGTTTACTGAGGGCCTTTCAAATGTAAAAGAGGGTGCCGGAGAAGCACCGGATTTCTAGAAGGGCAAGAGAGCCATCTTGGTCATCTCCTGGTGCCTTTTTCTCTCATTGTTTGTCATCTGAGTAGATGAATTATGGCACTGGGATATAAGAACTATTGGCTGAGGTTGAAGTTTGCTTTGGATGAGTGGAGGCGTTGGCTCAAATGAACCAAGAAACCATTTGTTGTTTGGACAGACCACATGAACCTGGAACACCTTCGTACTGACAAAAGAATGAATCCTAGGCAGGTCATCATTCTTCACTCAAATTAATTTCACTTTACCTGGTTCCAGACCTACTTTCTCAGATTTTTGCCAAGGAGGGAGAGGAGACCAGTAAGGTGGAGTTGATCATTTTTTCCCTGTTGGTAGTTGCCTGGTCTGTTCCAGGTGCCCCATGTGGTCTGCAGATTGAGTCTCAGCCCATTTGGTTAATTTTTGCGACCTTGGTGAACCCTCAAAGGTTGGAAATAGTGAATGTTCAAAGCCCTGCCCCTTGAAAAGTATAGCTCCAATCAGGACCAAACCAACACAGGACTCCGCACACACCCCCACACCCCACAGCATAATAACATTTCTGATTTATAGTATTTTTAGAAGGAGATCTGATCTGGCATGGCCTCCAGAATCCGATGGTCTAGCTGGGCATTGCTTTTACAGCCCCTGATTCCCGAACCAGGCCCTTTAATGTTATTTTTTTAATATCTCCACAACATTTTGAACTAAGAGGCTGAAATTCGACTATGTCCATCGGGAGGTCAACAGTGTCCTGCATGACAAGTTTCAGTTTCCCATTACCTCTGGAAGTGTCTGAAGTGGCGCCTCAAGGAGTGATGGAACTGTGAAAGGCTTTTTCTGGAATAACTCAGATACTTGGAGTTATGAGGATGAAATTTGACCATGTTCATCAGGAGGTCTAGACCAGGGGTAGGCAACCTTTTCCACAAAGAGCTGCTGTGGCTGCAGGTTTTTGTTCCAACCAGGCAGCAGCACACCTGATTTGGCTTATTCAATCAACTGATCTGAGTCTTTAGACAGTTGATTGGTCTATCTGTGTGCTATGGACAGGTTGGAACAAACACCTGTAGCCACAGTGGCTCTTTGTGGAACAGGTTGCCTACCCCTGGTCTAGACCATCCTGCATGCCAAGTTTCAGTCTCCTACTACCTCTGGAGGTGTGTGAGGTGGACGCACACAATTGAACGACAAATCCTTAATAGACCAAGGGTAACATGGCGGCGCATCTCCAGCCAATGGTGCCTGAGGCAACCACCTACATTGCCTATGACAAGAACCGGCCCTGCATGGACATGTTGAGCAGTGAGGATGAAATTTTGCAGCACACATGGAGATGCAGCACCCTTGGAGCAGGCCCCAAAATTTATAACAAGCTTCCAAGGCTCCTAGTTAGAATTTCTTATCTTTACATGCTCCCCTTCGCTTTCTCCGATGCCTTCCTGTCTCCCCATGTGCTCAGCGTGACTTTTTTGTCTCTCAATTGAAACCAGTAACATTTTCAGGGACAGCTATAACCAGGCACAAGACGGGCAAGTCGGGGACTTCACACTAATTATTACCGGCTTGCCCAGAAAATTTTTCTGATCTTTCCACCTTTGCTTGGATGGTTGCTATGCATGCTCCAGTTGCTATGTAATCTGCGGTTCTGACTTGGTTGCAGTTTGCTCTATCTGATGGATTAAACTCGCCCCAAGCATGTGTTGTGTCTCGGATCAGTCTCCAATGAACATTTATTTCCATCTTCTTTCAGTGAGTGTCTATTAGCTATAGATCGTCATGGAGAAGTTTTCTGTTTAGCTGTTTGTAAGAACTATACAGATAAAGTTATAGCTATATAAAAGCTGTAAAAACTAAATGTCAATGACATTCGGAGGGTCTCTGATTACCAGAATTTAGCACACTGGTCATGTGGCGATGGCTGTATGACATAACGTTTTGTAGGAAAAACTACAAAATATGGTGCACTAGTTTTGGTTTTGTATTGTACAAAAGCTGAGTGAGAGCAAGTTGCAACAGGTGTGTGTATGAGTGTGCATGCAAGCTTGTCTCTGTATGTATTTATTTAACCCATTATCTTAGTGGAGAAGAGGGGCTGTTGTGTTGCCATAAAAAGAAAAACATAACAACCCCATTTAAACTCAGCCTTAATGTTCTTGCTTTGTCACTTTTTGCAGTAGATGCAAGTCAGCTGTAAATAAAAAAAAATAAACAAGACATAATCTGGCACAAAATTTAATTCATTTAATTAATTATTGAATAGGGCACACATACTATGCACTCACTCATTAACACCTAGAGGCAATTTAGAGTCTACAGTTGAGCTCTAATTGGAAGAAGCCAGAGTACCTAGAGAAAAACCACTAACAAAAAAAAAGCAGACTCCACATGGAAATGGCTGGTAGCATGCCCCACAAGTGGGCAAACCTACAACCTACAACCAACCACCACCACCACTAATGTGTCCCATTATAAAATGCATGGAGCATGTACAGTAAAAACAAAATACAAAACTCCATCCCTCCTCAAAGAGTAAATCCTTTACCACCCAAATATAACATTCCCACCAAAAGTAGTCTTCAGCAGTCTGAGGGGTGTGTTAAGGCGGTGCATATTATCTGTACAGGGTGTGTGATAGCTGTACATGATAATTAATAGTGTGATGATGACTGTGTACTTATTTTCTTTCTATGAACTAGACCTATGCATTTGGGTTAATGCGAATGTGAATGCGCCCCGAGGCACGATTGAACAATCCGTGTTGCTTCATTTGCATCAAGTTTGACATCAATCGGCGCAATAGTTTTGGAGATAGAAGCACAAATGTAATTTTTCATTGAAAGTGCTGCCCCTTGTGGCCAAACGTAGAATCCAAAATGCATGAAATGCATGCAGTTCTTCCCCTGTGAGTGATGAATTTGTCTGCCAAATATGAAAATTCAAATCCAAATGATGAACACAGAAAACATGTGGTAGCGGCGGTAGGACCAAAAGCATAATATCCCCGATGGGGATGTAGTTATCAAATTAAAATCAGTTTATCAAACACGAGCACCCTCGGGAGGGAAGTTGCAGACAGTGTGTGGATATATAATATTTTGATCAATTGGGGTTCATTGTTATCGCACATACAAATTCAAAGAGTAAAACTCCAAAGCTCAATGAGAGCACAGTCTGACTGACTACCGTTTTTCACTGCTTTTTTGTTCCTGCAAGCTGCCACATCAAAATGCCATGCTACATACCATTATTTTGCTTCATAGCAAACATGTCACTACAGCCTTAAATCCTATTTCATAGGGTTAAATGTGTGTGATTAGGATAAAGAGCACTTAGTTTTGCAGTTACACTAAAATACTAAATAAAACCACTGCTAATTCACAACACTTGACAGCAGTGCAAAGATTAGACATTTCTTTATCTGTCTCTTTTGCTTTCCTTCACATACAATACCTCCTCACTTCAACATTTAAATTGAGGTGGCAATTAATTTGTTGACGAAAAAGCATTCATTTTTAATTATTTCTATTTGGATTTTGCATGAAACCAACTGAAATAATTTAATTGAAATTGAATTGAACACACACATGTCCATCATCACACACACACACACACACAAGCACACACACACACAGTTTACTGTGAAGCACCTGCATCAACCTAATGTGCACATACACGTACAAAACAAAGTATACTCATTTGGTACAAGTCTTGTCATGCTCCTGAATTGCCCCCTACAGGCCCACACTACAACAGCATTGTTGGATTGATTGAATATACAGTAGCAGAGCTTGTGAGGTGGGAACCTAAGCCAAAACCGTTCCAGTAGAATTCTAAAAATTAAGTACTACAGCAAGAGACATTGCTGTACCGCCTCCCTTCCTTTGCTTTTTGTTTGCTAACTGAGTTCCATCGGTCCCCCTAGATTATTCTCACATCTCATTATCCTGTAAAATGCAGAGGTGGGAGACTCTCCATCCTATTCTTTTGTTTAATTATGTCTGAAGTCAGAGAGGGACTGTGGAGTGTGCACACTTATTTGAAGACGAGGGTATTTGACTTCCAAGGGTTTTTCATTCCACATGCAGCACACACTCTTGGTCGGATGTAAGCACACACTGGTTCTTTTTTTTCTTTTTCTGAATATATTTTATTGTGTAATGGGTGTCAGAATACTGCAGAAACCTGTCTAGATTTCGATGTGTAGATTTTAACGAAATGAGAAAATGCAGATCTAAGTGAGCTACAGTATCCTTATTAAGAATTGAAACACTGAAACCAGTCTGAAGACATTTACATTTAATTTCATTTCCATCAGTTTGGATTCTCAGGCTTCTGTCAGTGATTTTCAGTATTGCTCAGAGGTATATAAGCTATTAGCAGCCTGAAATAAATCACATGCAAAGGGAGTCTTTTGATCTGAAAAGAATGGAAGGGAGGGGGATGAGAGAAAGAAGCAGTTTAAAGCTATTGTTGATGTAAAAACACCAACAGCAAAGCTAACTAATAGTCTTTCAGAAAGAAAATAATTTAGATAGCTGTTTTTGAAATGATAATAATGCACAAAGAGATCAGGCAAGATGAGATTGTTTTCATCTCATTTCACTTATGTTCCCACCACAAACCAGGTTTATGCCCTGACTAGTACCACTTGGTTGTATCATTTCTACTTTCATGCACATAAATGGGTGATCAGATACAGTCAAACAAAAAGATCACTTCCCGAAGTCATACAGACCCCTCCTATAATGTGACCAATCACGAGAAGCAAGTTCTCACACTGGTAGCAGATTTGAATTGGTAGCACTTGAATCAGCAGGGACTGAATTGAGAAACATAAACTAACACACACACACACACACTTACACCTGCATTTTTCCCTGTCTGTTTTTTTAGCTCCCAGATGTGCATGGGTATGTATGTGCTTACATTTGGGTTCTCACTTGAGTTCTCAGTCCGGTCCTGTTTGATCAGGTTTGACCAGAAAGTATACAGTTATTTATAACATGAGTGCACACTTAGACTCTCTGGTGGGAACATAATTGCACTGGTGGTGATGATGGCACCTATTGTCGGCAGGATGTTGTGTTGTTTTTAGATGGTGGTCTGTGAGGCTTAGCTCCACAATGAAACTATTAATGGCAAAAAGACTTTTTACACTTTTTGAGGGACAAATTCATGACCTATTTAAGAGGTTACCAAAAAAAGCAGAATTTACTTTCCCTATCAGGTTTCCTCACGGAAGACCCAGGAGCACACTCAGATAGATATGTGGTAAACAGGGCTTTTTTCAAAGTAAGAACCAAAATAAAGTGCAACACAAAATAATCCTGGGGCACTGCTTCCACAGGTGACAAAACAATACAAAAGCTATCTGAGCAATAAACTAAATACCTGGGACCAGCGGTCGCTGCAGGTAAAAATAAAACACAAAACTATCTATCTTGAAAACTAATACCTTGGACCAACGGTCGCCGCAGGCAAAATCTAAATGACTAAACAAAATCTAGCTATGAACAAAAGAACAAGGTTTTCACAGAACAACCAAGAACCCAAACTGACTAGAACACAAAATTAACCTGACAATGGAATACAAAGTACAAAGAAAAGAAAACCTTGTTGAAGGGGAAACCAACCCGAAAATAGATGATCAGAATGCAGGGCAAGAGCAGGGAATGACAGGATGCAAGGCACGGAGCGTTTCTGGCAAAGGTCTGGCAACTGGCTCCTCTGTTCAGGTGGGTATCTGGCTGATGAGCCAGTTGCCAGCCAATAAGCAAGAGAAACCATATCATTGGCCCATAGGAATAACCAGCGAGGAGGAGTTCAAAAGCCAAGACAACCACAGGCAGGAAGATAGAAATAGGGCAGACAGATCATTGAGAAAACCTGACAAAACCATGCAACTGGATCAGGACACGGCGTGTGTGTGGCAGAGGTGGGTGTGGTGTTCACAGCAGGAGCAGAGGAGCTGGTGTGGCACAGGTCAGAGGATATGTATATGTATTTATAACATGCACACCACACCATTAAAGAACTGTCACCTGGATGGATGGAGATTCTCTACAGAAAAATGCCTGCTACATAAGTTTATTTTTTTCTGCCATTTCTGAGTAATGATTTACCCAGTTTACTATTTACTATTTACCTGAGCATTGAGTATTGTGCAAGATAGCAAACACAAGGTATGGGACATTTTGGAGGGAAAGAAGTACTGTGTTTTATCATCCAAACATGACATTTCATGAAAATTCCATAATCCAAAGTCTAGTGAAAGGGGGTAATGATTTTGGTTGGTGATTTTATGCAGAACCAGGTAGTCGATGCAATGTTGTAAACTACCATCCTTCTTGCCATTGGAGAAGAACACGGCACCAACAGAAGTGGATGGCTGGATAAATCCAGACGCCAGGGCATCCTTGATCTATTCATTCATAGCCTCATGCTCAGGCATGGAGAAGAAGAAAGAGTTGGCCACAAGGTGGAGTTGTGCCTGGAAGCAGATCAATGGTACAATCATGGTGTCTATGTGGGAGAAGAAGCACAGAAGCTCTACTCTTACTGAAGACCTCTTTCAAAAGGCAGGCAATTATGGAAGAGTGGAAAAGAGGCCTGCGGCGTGGCAAGTAGGTCCCCATTCAAGAATAAGGCTAGTTTTCAATTGACGTGGGGATTATGACGGGTAAGCCAAAGGGATGGCAAGGAATGCTTTGGATGACTAAAGCCTGGTCATCCAAAGCAGTCACAGAGAAGGAAACCTTGAGTGGGACAAGAGGGATCTTAATTCTAAGGGTCTGGGAACTGTGGCTACCCTCGCCCCAGGAGATGGAAACTGGGAGGTCGTCTCCATGACCAGGAAATCACTACAACACTACAAAGACTCAGCAACTAACTGACAACACCCTGACAATTGACAACAAGTCATAGGAGACAAAATGGAGACATTATGAAAGGCAGGTGAACAGGTACACATGGTTAACAAAACATAGAACACAAGATCTACAAAAAAAGGGACAATGGCGAGCACGAGTGACTGAGTTCTGACACCTGACACCAGCGAGAAAATCTGGGAATGGACCACACAGGCAGTAGCGTCGCTGCTCCTGCCTTTGGCCCTCTTCCTCACCTTCACGTACTTGTCCCCCACCCAGTGTGGCGAGTTCTATTGGGCGCATACACAACCAACGTGCCGTTGGCGCAAGGTCTTAAATCTTCCCCTGTCCATATCAGTCTGCGCCCCTCGACAGCGCTGTTTCATTTTCACAGAAGCTTATTGGGGGCTTGAGGCAGCAGAGATTTTCACAGAGATGCCACATCCCCCCAGTCACAAATGTTTGATATAAGTATACACTGCTTTGAGCCTGTTAAGATGACAAACCATAAATTAAAATATCAAACTGGTCCAATTTATATATTACCAAGGATATATTGTCCATCAATATACAGTTTATATTCCACAGATGCTTTCCATGCATATCACAGCAGAACTTTCAAGTTTCAATACTAAGAATTCATGTTATAAGTGGTATTTTACTAATTTTGTTGGTTAAACAGTCTATGTTCCTGTCTCTTGGAGAGTATTTTGCCCATTACATGATAAGCTAAATGTTTTTTTTACTGCAGCCAAGATGTCTATCAGCCTGTCTCCATTATCTTTTAGATATGGTTTGTTCCTAGAGTGGACCAGTATTCAAGATCTGTGGAGGAGAGAGACAGGCAGGCAAGCAAGCAGACAGACAGACAGACAGACAGACAGACAGACAGACAGACAGACAGACAGACAGACAGACAGACAGACAGACAGACAGACAGACAGACAGACAGACAGACAGACAGACAGACAGACAGACAGACAGACAGACAGACAGACAGACAAAGACCCTTAGTGAGTTGGAGAAAATCAAACTCCAGTGCAAGAGATTCCTGTTGTCCTAAAATAAAAGAGCGGGTAATTGTAAGCGACATGTGGCTATGTGGGCAGTCAAGTTGAGACACTTTGCTTTGATTATTTTTATTCCATTGAAATTGAGTAAATTCAAAAGATGACAAAAGATGACTTAAATGTAACATGACAGCGATGAAAGCCAGCAAATTCTGTAATGTTATGAATATAGTATTTCAGTCTAAACAATATGTACACAGTTGACATGTACACACCTGCCTGCAGAGGCGTTGGCCCATATCGCTACAGCGATTTGTTGGACAGGAGGACTCTGGCTGTTTGATATTTCTGAGGCTCTCTGTGCAACAGAAACAAGCACAGCATTCATATTTCATGTTCCTACAGCATGTTCAACTGGGCTCAGTTAGCCAATAAAGATCAAAAATGTCAATGTCAATGTGGTTGATGAATTCAGAGACATGGCCTACAGCAGAATGAAGGGGTCAGGAAAAAGCAATATGATTTATCCTTGCCCTATGGGAGAAATAGCTGGCTTCTCTGCCAGATGCTGTACACATGCGGGTATGAAACTTTTTGTTCAATGTAGTTACTGTGATGAAGAAAATAGGTTGACACATTTGGGGTCATGTTTTCAGCATTTCTCTTCATTGATACATTGTATCTTGCCTAAATACTAATTTACGCAAGATACGCGACAATTTTGGATGGCTGCCGGCAAGTAAACAATTTTTGATTTTAACTGTCAAAAAAAGAATGATGACATCAGGGCAAACAGCTGGAGCTCCAGCAAAGAACCGTTGCCTCTGACTAATTCCATGGACAGAACTGATTCAGATTGGCTCCTTAATTAGTTTCACTCTACTAAATATCAAAACTGCATTCAATATCATAGGAGGATGATAATGCTTTAATATTTACCATTATGTCTATGCTCCAACTCTTACCTATGGTCATTAGTTATGGGTAATAAATGAAAGGAGGTTTTCAATACAACTGGCTGAACTCAGCCATAGGGACAGGGTTTAGGAGCTCAGAGATGGGCCACTGCTTTTTCATGTCAAGGGGAGCCAGCTGAGGTAGTTTAGAAATCTGGCCATGATACCTCTTCCCATGAAAGGTGTTCCAGGCTATGCCCAGGTTCCATGTCCAGCTAGGATGAGACCCAGAGGCAGACACAGAACATACTGCAGACATTATAGTATATCTTTCACCTGGCTTGTGAATGTCTTAGGAACCCCTAGAATTGTTAGAAGTGGCTGGGGAGAGTCTCTGGATCTTCCTTCTGCCACTGCAACCCAGACTTTAATAAGTGGCTAAAGACAAAACAAAACATAGAGCGGCATTAAGTCATGGTGTAAATGCCATCTATTAAGACCAACACTAATACACATTCAAGATCATAATGATAACGTTTCTGGAAAGATGAAAATCATATTACAGCAAAGCATTCAAATGGAACATATAGCAGGATGATTTTTGGAGAAAAAAAACAAAAACAAAACATTGGAAGGATGAGCAGAAACATTTGCAGTCATGCATGACCAGTTGGTCACACAATGGAAAACATGAAAACTCCCAGAAATGGTTCAACACATCTCGATCTGAATCCCAGTTTGTGCAGTCTCAATCAATCAATCAATCAATAAATGTTTACTTAAGTAGGCAGCTGTTGCAGCACAGTGCTTGACATTTATAGAACACGACAGACCGTGAGGGTGATAAGCAGTGGAACCCTAATGTTATTCTGGCTTATGCACCCAAGAGACTGTAGAACTCCTTCCAGAATATGGACGTCATCTGGGGGTCACCTTTGGACACTACATCGGCCAGAAAAACCATGGAGATGGAGGACATGGTGTATCATAAATTAAGCAGTTTTCTTGGCTGAGGAAAGCTTGGGTTAGGGGATGAAGTGGCACAACTTGCTGAAACGATCTACCACCATCATCACAACGGTGTGTCCCTCCAAGGGTGGTAGGCTGGTAACAAAATAATAAGAATTAGAATACCTTTAATTGTCCCTCAATGGAGAAATTTCATTGTTGAATCAATGAAACAAATTTTCATTGTGACAATCTCTCTTTCACACAGTGAATGTGCATCAGTCTGTCACTGACGCTGCTCTCCAGAGCAGACAGAGTGTTCTGTAGGGGGTGAGACTAATGGTCCAGCATAGATCTGATTTTTGCTGGCCTTCTTGATTATCTTTCCCAGCTTCTTCCTCTCCCCCTTTGTAATGCTGCTGTTCTAGCAGACCACACCATACAGCATGGCAGATGCTACCACTGAGTCATAGAAGGTCTTCAAGAGTGGCCCCCTCCTCTGTAAGACCGCAAGAGTTAGGGCCTGCTCTGACCGTTCTTGAACAGTGCATCTGTGTTGTGAGTCCAGTGGAGTTTGCGGTTCAGGTAAACATCCATGTACTTGAAGCTGTCTACTTGCTCATTGTACGTTCCCTGAATGTTCACCAGGGCAGGGTTGGTAGTCTGGCATCTGTGGAAGTCCACCTTCATCTTCTTGGTCTGGAGAGTTAGTAGCAGACTTCATAAAGTCAAATACGATCCCAGCACATGCAGTACATCAATACGTATTAATAGTAAGTAAAGTATGCACTAAATGTCAGTAAAACACAGAGCCCCACAGAGCCCATCTACCATATCTTGCCTTTTAATTAGCATGAATAACTTCCTTCACACACCACCCTGCGAGCTTCTGAATCAGATCACAGCAACAGGGCCATTAAATCCACAGGAAAAAGTTAGATGAGTTAAATGGGCAGCTCCAGTCAGCCTCGTTTCCAGCCCTCTTTTCCAAGAAAGGTAATGAAAGCTAGAAGCTAGAAGCTTGAAAATAGCACACCACCTAAAGAGTACTGCATTTTTAGGTTTATTAACATGTTTGAGTGTTGAATGCTTGGTAGTTTGCACATGTAATGTATTGCACATGCTTGCACATGTAATTCCTTTTTGTTGCAACAGACAAAGCTGTACTGTATTTTAAATTTCTTGGCCAGAATTACATATTAACCTTCATCTCTGCCTTCTTCTGCAGTGATATTAACTATATGCATTGTGATACACTTTGCATGAATAAACAAAAGTGCATAATTGATGTGTAATGACCTATGAAAAAGCTGCAGGCAACAGTCTGCAGTGATACATACAGAAAACAGAGGGTGTTAGATGTTGAATAATTAAGCTGTGTCATCAGGTATTTAAATATGCAGCAATCAATATTTAATGTGTTTCCATATGATGCTTGGAATAAGGTTTATGACTACAGTGCTGTAGTTGGATCTGTCCAAGGTCAGTATACAAGAAACCATATGATCCATTGTTTTTCTGGATATTGCATAAAATAAGTACCATAGGCTGCTACATTTGTGCATGAGAATAAACACCAGATTTCTGTGGATGGCCTTTCCAGTTATCAGACAATTTCCTTTACTTTTCTGTCCGGTTTTGGATAAAACATGTAGTACTCAAGCGTGAAGACACACTTGAGTAAAAGTTAGCAGGCTTAGGGATCTTACTTGTTGCATTGTTACAGTTATTACTGACACCAATTGCAACCCGTTCGCATCCTATCGTGTAAAATACCGACTAGACGAACAGACAGAACCTTCCGCGTTTATCAACGCTCTGGGTTCTGCATTGATGCACACCCCAGCTTGGCTGGACGGGATGCTGAGAGCAGAGGCTCCAGCCATGGCCCTTAATTTCAAATATGGTTTTTGACACTCCAGGTTCTGCATTGATTCTCATGCAGACCACAGCTTGGCTGGACAGGACACAGAGCAGAGGGTCCAGCCGTCCGTTCACTCCCATAATAATCCAGTCATGCAAAGTATGATTCCGCTAGCTACAGTATCATTGGAGAACTGAGGATCCTCTGCCCGGAAGTGTTTTCTCATAATTTTTATACTTTGTCCTGAGGATATTTCCACTGACAAGTTAAACAAGGCATTTAGCCAGGCATTTCAATATTTGAAATGCCTGGCTAAATATCTACATAAATCATATGGATTTATGCTAAAACAACAACGATAACAAAGGAAAAATTGGGTTTCAACAGACTCAGGACCCGCCCCTTGTGTGTGGTACATTACAATGGAAACGAAAGGACGACATTGCTTCAGGTAGACTAGACAGGGTTTCACATAAAAAATGTTAAACCATTGTAAAGTAAGTGTCTATGAAATTGCATTTAATTTTTGAAATGTAATATTTAAAGTCGACACCATGAGACCTACAAAAGTCACTGAATTAATAGCAGTCATTGAAAGTGAATGCACACAAATACTAAGAGAATTGTGTGCAATTCGCATTGTTGTCCGTCCAGGTCCAGTGACTGGACCAGGACGGACACAGATTGAGTTTTGAGCCGTAACGAGAGGGGGCTATCGTCACACCCCCCATCTTCCTGCGCTCCGCACAACATTTTTTCTCTCCCATTGAAACCGGGGACATTTCTGGGGAGAGGAAAGAGGCTTCGGAAGGTCAGAGAGACAGCATCCTAGTGTGGAAGCACCCTTACACCCACTTTTCTCATGAAATAAACATATATGTCATGGTTATACATATTTCTTTGACTATTGACTTGGTAGATGAATCTCTGAGCTCTGATATAAAGATTGAAATATTGATGAGAAGAAGAAATTCTGATCAGGAAACCTGGAAGCTTATTATAGATTTTTGGGCCTGCTTGAACGGAGCTGCTTCTGACCTCCTGATAAACATTCTAGAATGTCATCCTCATTGCTCAAAAAGTCGATGTAGGGTTGTTTCTTGGCGTAGGCGAAATAGGCGGTCGCCTGGGGTGCCATCTGCTGGAGGGGTGCCGTCAGGTCAACCTCGACCTGTCATTCAATTGTATGTGGCCATCTCAGACACTTCCTGAGGTAGTAGGAGTCTGAAACTTGGCTTGCTGGATGCTCTTGACCTACTAATGAGCATAGTCAAATTTCAGCCATTTTGCTCAGAGTTTTGAGGAGGGGTGCCTGGTTTAGTAATGAGGGGCTGTAAATGCTGTAGCCAACTAGACCATCAGATTCTAGAGGCCAATCTGGAGGAGATCTCTTTCTTAAGGTGCTGAATCTGAATCTGAATTTTCTGAATTTTCAGTATGTTTTTTTGGGGGGGGGTATTTTTCTCTCCCCTCTTCCCTTCTGACTCAGGCACATTATGACAACAAATAAAATGGCGGAGAACTTGAGTGTGTATTGCGGTGAAGTTCATGGCTTTTCATCAGGGTTAAGAAAACGTCTTTCAGGTACCATGTAACCATGACAAATATGTTTATTTAATGTGATATGGTACGTTATAAATCATAAACATTTAAATGTATTAGTACTAGTGCAAGAGTGCAAGATATTCATCTTGCCACAAAATTGCTATTGGCATAAGAATAACACACAGTAAGATGTATCAACTGTTGATGACTGTTGATCAACTGTTGAACTATAAACTATGGAAATTGTAACTATGATGAAAGTTACAATTTCCACTGGGATCCTCTGCTTCAAACAGCTGTTTTAAATTGTACATATGCGGGGTATCACTTATGTTTCTGGGTACGGAGGTTGGTGTGCACATGCATGATCAAGATGTATTTGTACTGAGAAATGTTAAAGATGTTATTAAAAGAAATCCATAAAGTGTCACTGTGAGATGGCAGAAAGCAGGGAGGAAGTATGAATACAACAGGTTTGCAAATGCCAGTGATTTTTGCACTGTCTGCCTCTTGCATACAAACACACACACATTCGCCTCCGACGCTGCTTGGCACAGGGGGCGGGTCCTGAGCAGATGTAAACAGAGTCTTTTGAAATCTAATGTATCCATTGTTATTGTTGTTGTTTTATATCAATTCATATGATTTACGTGGATATTTAGCCAGGAATTTCAAATATTGGCCTTGTTAACGTGTCAGTGGATATATTCTCAGGACAATGTATAAAAATAGTGAGAAAAGTAGTGAGAAAAACTTTTCCGGGCACAGGATCCTCGTTTCTCCAATGAGAGTGTAGCTAGTGGTGTCATATTTCGCGTGACCGGGTTATTAAGGGAGTGAATGGACAGCTGAAGCCTTTGCTCTCAGCACTCTGTCCAGCCAAGCTGGGTTCTGCATGAGAATCAATGTAGAACCTGGAACGTCGATATATTACGTACAGGGGCATGACAAATAGTCTATTTTATGTGCAGGGATGAGTATGGATTGCCCATTGTTACTCACTCAACAGCAAGTGTTGTCTGTTATGACATGTCCAAATGTCAAGCTAAGACTCTTCCGCCTCTGAGAACTCTTAAGGCCACACGCGTATCTGCTTTGAGGCTGGTTTGGTGACTTCTAGGATCTTCTAGGAGGTGGGGGAACCAGGGGGGTTTGTAGGCTCCACTATGTGAAATGTAGACATTGTCCAAGATGTTGGTGCCTTTGTTTGAGTTTATGTGATTATGTGTCCATGCAGTTTGGGAAACAGGCTCTTAGGATTAGCATGGTTGAAATCCCCAGCTAGGATGAGGAAGGCATCAGGGAGGGCTGTCTGCTGCTCACTGATGTGTTGGTAGAGATGGTTGAGTGCCTCACTCCGGTTGTTGTTGGAGCCAGGGGGGATGTATATTGCAGCCTGCAATATAGAAGGAAATTCCCTGGGCAGATAGGATGGCCGGCACTTGATGATCACGACCTCCACCAGTGATGAGCTGTGTTTACATACCAAAACGACATCAAGACACCAGGCATCGTTTATATAAACACACAGTCCTCCGCCACGCATCTGTCTGCGCAGTAGCATGTTAGCCGGTGTAGCTGAATAGCACAGTCGGAGACGCTGTCGTTAAGCCCTGTTTGACCACAAAAACACAGCACCTACTCAGAGTCTTTGTTGACGTCCGAAGAAGGCGAATATAATCCAGTTTATTGTCCAGTGAGCAAACATTGGCCAGTGTGATGGTGGGGATAGCTGGCCAATGAGGGCCAGCTGCTAGCCTACCCTGGATACCTCCACGCTTCCCCTGCTTCTGCTTCCGCATATTCCCCCTGTGGCGTCTCCACAGTGGGCTGGGTGCAGGAGAGCGGGCCGGTGGTCAAATAGGCCTCTGGGGTAGACCGCAGTCATGCAGCTTTTCTGTGGTCGCTGGGTTTATGACTGTGAAAATGGTTCTGCCAATGGTGAGCAGAGCCTCATGGGTGAATGTGCGCCTCTGGTGCAACGGACAGGACCGTGAATGTACAAATACACGTGGGAAAATAACACAAAAACGGCGATCTAGCGAGAGAGAGAGTGGAGCGGCTGCATGCGTATGCAGGTTGAAATATTTCCTAATTAATTCCAACCTGTTCACTTCCTGAATTTCCTCTTTTTTTCTTTTGTTGTAGTCCAACCTTCTCTAGAATGTCCATGAATATTTTTAGCCATACATTTTTACACATTTTTCTCTGGTTGACTCATATACTGTACATGCATATCCCATGCCTATCCCACTGATTTCTTACCAGGCTTTAATATATTTTCCTTCTTTTCTCTGACTGTCATCCTTCCTTATCCCCATCATTCCCGTTCCTTCTTCCTTGCTTCTTCTTTCTCCTGTCCACATATCCATGTCCGAGGTGTGTTAGCTTAACTATGCTTTTCTTCTTTGTTTCTGTACCGCATGTCCACCTTTTGTATACCATGTTCTATTTCTTAACATTTCAAGAAAACCGATCCTTCCTTTGATCCCTTGGAGTTTTATTTAAACTCTCACATCTTCCTCTTCCACTGTTGTTGCCTCCCCACTGATTCCATCACTGCTTCTCTTCTTCCTTTCCGTCTCACTTCTGGCAATGTGCTTCTATTTTCCAAGACTTACCTCTGAACCTAAAAGAAGTGAAGAGATACTTCACTAGCTCTCCTTCACAGTAGGAAGGGAAACAATCCCACACCATTGAAACAGGGTGGAAAAGCTGTTATAGCTTGACTCTCTCTCTTTCTGCATTTTACCCAACCTGCTGACGAAGCTCTCGTGCTTGAACCTCTACACACTTATTGTACCCACCTGCTCCCATCCACAGCATTATTACATCTGAATGTCATGGACATGAGACCTGACTGTAGAAGGAAGAGGATTACGACCTCCCTCCACTAACTGTGCATGCAAGTTCACACTGCTACAGCAGAGTATGTTAAGAGAAGACTAATTAAAGAGGGTTGAAGTTGTGGAGAAAATAGTTGGGACAAAGTAAGAGGAAAAAATAGATGTAAAATTTACAAAATAAGAAAATGCAAGGCAATAGGAAGGATGAACAAAGATAGAATGCGGATGGAAATTGATAGGGAATGAATTAAAAGTCCAAAAGAGGAAATGATATAAGTACAGGAAAGAAGAGATAATAAAAAAGGAAGGAAAGGTGAAAAGAAAAATTAGCCATATGTGGAGAGGATTGGATGGAGATGGAGGACCAGAGGAGGCAAATAGAGAAGTTAAGAGGAGGGAGCAGTTGCTTTGAAATCATAAGTAGGCCAGTGGAAATTTCAGAGAAATCGATTAGCATTCAAACAGACACAGTAGGCTGCCAAGGGTGGGGGTGTGGGTGCTGCAGTGGGAATGAATGAATATTTATCAGAAAATGTTTTCCACTTGCACATCGACACACCCAAAAGCTGTGGAAAGATAGAACAGCAAGATGTAGGCAGAAATGTCAGGGCAGAGTTTGAGGTGAAGGGGAAGATAAGAGTTACAAACAGAAAAATGGGGTTGAGGCCTCGACTAACACATCCACAGGCTCTGCCCTGCAATCATTATACTACAGGGTGAGTAGATATAGCCTCTGACTGACTGGAAACTGTCTCACCACACTTCTAATTTGTGTGTGTGTGTGTATGTGTGTGTGTGTGTGTGTGTGTGTGTGTGTGTGTAGGTTTGTCAACAGTTAAACCAGAACCAGAACCATCCTAGTCTCACAGAAAAACGTTCCCTGGCTATGGTGGTCAAATTCACAAAGTGGGAGTGTACATTTTGGTCTCTTGGTTGTGTTTTATAAACTACTGGCATTATCAAGTCAAAGACAATGTATCCAGAATATCTTAACTCCAACAATATATTGAACATTATGTGAAGGAGTCGCATTGTTGTCAGTTCTTGTCAAGCTGTGTAACTGTCCATTCTTTTCCTATAGTTTATTTTTACTTTAGCTGCTGGGATGGTCTAAATGCATTTGACATGCAAGTGCTCAATACCATTATCAAACATCCAACCTTTTGCTAATTTCCTAAATCTTATTTTTTATACACAAAAAGGCAAAAAATAGGATAATTAACTTGGGCATCTGTCGTTTAAGATATTTGACTGTGGAACACTTTGTTTGTTAATTTCCACTTGACCCAAAGAAACCCAAAGAAAAGTACTTCAAATGGACAGAGCAGCAGGCCTTTCTAGGCCTCTCAGAGGCATAGATAGACAATGTAAATAGGCAAAACATGTCTGAGCACTGTATCACCATAAAACTGATACTTTTTTGTTTGTCCTTACACGTACCCATCCAACCTTCCAACCTTTTTCTTTCTGCTTGACAGTGGATGTGTGTGAAGCCCATGTGAATGTTTGCACTTGGACAAGTGCTGCATGTTGGTAGTGCAGAGATTTTCAGATATTTCTTACATATTTATTTTATAAATCAGATCTTAAATGATTTTTTTATGTGGAAAGTAAAGGGCAAGATACCACTGAAAAAATCCAATATTGTATTGTATTCATCATTGAACGAAGATGGACCAAGAAGTGTGTGCCACATCTGGGTCTAGGTTTAGTACCCCTGAGTTACGGTTCCAGTAAATAAAGTTCCTGCAGTGGAGACACATGCCTATAGAGGCATGCCTGCTCCTCCTCAGCTCTCCTCCTTAATTATTGTCATTGAGAGAAGACAATGGGTCCATCATCATATGAATCCAGCACTTTGAAGAAACAAGCATCTCCTCCACATATCCCTCCCCCTTGTCTTGTTAGTATATTCCTGTTCCTGTATCTGCAGTCAGATCATCCTTCTGATTATGTCATCCGGTAATGAGGCAAAACTCATTAGCTGAATGGAAAGGGTGACTAATAACATAGAGGCTGTTAATGGTATGCATATTGTCATGGCTAACTGTTACAGCATCATAAAGTGTGAACCCATCAGTGGTTGCGCTACTGATGATCAGCCGCACTAACATGGAAGCAGACAGGACAAATATGTGAGGGAGAAACCAAGAGACTTTATGTCATGCTCTCTATGACTCCCTGTCACCTTTCTCAGTGCCTTCTCTCATGCAGCTGCCCCCAATAATCATTTGTCATTCTGTACTCATAAAAGCCTTCTGGTTACCACAACTCCGTCCTTTCCCACCTGGGGAATTTCATGAGCCTTTTCTGCTTAATTACCTCAAAGACACTGTCAATCTCACCTAATTATAACTTAATTCTCAACATCCTGTCTCCAAAGGGCAGGCACTGAATTGAACCGTTAAAATCCAGTTTATTTCTATGACCTCTGGAACTACCCCGAATAATGAGAACAGATGTTGCAGATGTCCTCAAAGGGAGAGCCTTTGCTAAATGTGCCCTAGTTGCAGCCCTGAATGCCTCATTTAGTCAATATTAACATGCATAAACAGGCAACTCTGATGAACCCCTAACAATTCAAAGATTTTGGCAACAAAACTTCCATTTAGAGAACATCAGGGTCAGACTTGCTTAAAAAAATGATCATGTGAAAATGCTGGTGAAGACAGCAAAGATGTGCTGAATGTGCATGAATCCCTATGTGGTGGCTCTGACTAATAGGAATTTCATGGTTTCATTGTTACTGGAGGTATATTAGGATTTTTGAAATGGAGGAGTTACCATGAGACAACAGTAGAAGCAGGTAAGATAATGGATAGATGGATGATGATAGATGTTAGGTGTATGAAATAGTAAATGATAAATGCAGAATTGAGATTATGATGATTCAGTTGGGAGCAACCACATTTGCATATGATAGAAATGGCCTTTGCAGATGTCTGTTTCTTCCTCTGCAAAGCAGCTTTTTCGGGGGTAGGTCCTTTGGAAAAGGTCCTGGAACTGTGGGTGGGGTCTGCACACTGAACTTGAATCAGCACTTGATTATTTGTTAACCTAGCACTTCATTCCAGCTGTAAGCCCACACTGTACTTTTTAATTGCAAGGGCCTGGACCCAGGTTTTCCCTACGTCCTTTGAAAACTAAACAGTTGCCTTGAACAGGCCCGCTCCAGTACCGACTCCTCTGGTTCTGGTCTGCTTTGCGTGTGTATCTATGTCTGTGAGTGTTTGTGTGTGTGCATGTGTGTGTGTGTGTGTGGGAGAGAGAGAGAGAGAGAGTTAATAATGAACTCTTTAACGTTAAAATGTTTAATATTTCAAGTAGATGTGCCAGTATTCCCTCAAATGAAAGTTAAGTTATGGGGCACAAAATGTCATAAAGAGAGTTGCTGATTTGCACATCCAGCTGTTTCATAGAAATCATCTGGAGTCATTATAAGCACACCATACACAAACACACTGTTGATATTCTTGCCTCCGCCAGCACCTGATAAGGAAATTGCAGAGGAACATGCCAAGTGTGACAGTGGTATAGTGATATTTTTTTCTGATAACAGTGCTAAAGTGAGCTGGAGATAGTGGCCAGACAACAAAAAATGACAAAAATAAGAATCACTACAAAGCCCTTTAAAGCCATTGTGGAACTTCAGAGTTGGCTGTCCATTCAGTGATCAGCAGTGTTATCTGGTGCTTATATTCTTTCACTACATGAAAAGACCTGTTTCTGCATTACACAATATACAACAACAATAATGACTTTGGGAGAAAGAAACCTCAAGGGATCATTTTACTGTATTATGAGTGTTTTTGCTTCTGAATCCTTAATAAAATGATGCTAGTAACTATTTTTGTGTTTTTTCATAGAAGGGCATAATGCATTTTTTAATCCAGTAATGGTACTTCAGTTAGCCCTGTAAGAGTGTGAAAAAACAAATGCATCCATGCCTCCATGCCTATGGTTGGTGGGAAAACAGCATTCTTGAAATTAGGTCACCATCAGCTGCTCACATCATTGCAACTTCAAGAAGTGTATTTTAATATCAGGTGTTCACCTGAGCAAAATGGAATCCATCCATCCATTTGTTCTCATTGTACTGGGATGCAAGACTGTTGGAACCCATTCCAGGGCACATGGAGCAAGGACAAGGACACTTTGGACTTGTTTCTTCTCCAGTTGGCTTGAAGATGCCTGTTTTTAGATTGTTGGAGAAAACCAGAGTTCTGAGAGCAAACCCATGCAGACACAGGTACAACATGCAGAATCCACAAAAATAGCCTCTGTCAAACCGTTAAGTTAAGGCCAGGGTCAGGTGAACATAGAATTAAAATCTTTAAATATTAATCACCATGACTGTACTGCAGTGGTTTTCCTTGTGCTGAAACAGAATAGAAAGCAAAAATAAAAGATAAAATAAAATAAAATAAAAAAATCTTGCTTACCATGGAGTTGAAGTACAAATACTGTCTGGCAGAAGCTGTTATATCAAGGATTAATACACCATCTGCCAGTATAGTGCAGGCCGCGTGTCAGGATCACTATCATAACTTGGAAATGTGCTTGGAGCTTCTGGGTGGCTCAGAAGAAAAAACTTTATTGTGCTCTGGATGAAAATTATATGCAATGCTTTGTTTCATTTTTTTGGCATGTGCCTGCGTCACTTGAGTGTACAAACTAATGCAACCTGATAAGAATATTTATTTTTTCTTTTTGAAATAAATAAAAGAGAGACTGCACTGATCAGATACTATGCAACCCCTCCCTCACCAGCTGTGCAATGCCCTCTGTCGGTATTAAATATTGATAATGGTAATGTGTACATCACCATGAGGGACGCTTTGAGATTTTGGAAGTAGGAGATATAACTGTGGATGAATGAACAGTGGGATTTGTTGTTACGAGTACTATTATTAGTATGGATCCGTCAATTATTTTACCTGCTTTATACCCAGGTAAAATTAGGGGGAAATAAATCTTGCAGTGTCCGCAGCTTTAATTCTCTTGCTTGCAATTTCAGTCATGAAGGAAATATCTGGGGTTGATACAATGATGACGAAGCTGTAATAATCTATTGTAGGAAGCATATACAAGCTGATATAAACTAATATTACTTACACAACATCAGTTAAAGCTTAATATGAAAAAATGTCAAACGCCATTTTGGTGCCGTTCTAGGGCACCATTTTCATGCAGATCTCCAGGCCTACAATCTATAATTTTTTATCCTACTATATGCGTTAACATAATGGTTACAAATAACTATTACAACCATTTAACCATTAACCAAAATATAAATATGCGACCAATATGTTCTTCGTTTGAACACGTTTTCCTGTATTAAGATTTTATGGCAATGGATGAAACCAGCATCACCTGCTGTTTATTTCTCCACCTTTACAAGAAAAAGCCCAATATATTATAATGAATTCACAGACAATCCAGAAAAATGTCTATAAAACTGCATACTGACATGATCTATGATTTTTTTTTTGTAGTGTGATTGGTTTAACATTTCCTGCAATTTTCTGAAATTTTGACCGTGCCACTAGGATGTGCTGCCAGACTGCTGTATGTTATTTTTTCCATACTTAAAACAAGCACTTTAAAAATATCCACGTCCAATGTTTTTCTTGCCCTAACCCTAGGAGCACATGACACTGTGTGGGTATGAAAAGGTTCAGACTTGGTTATGGGTTTATAAGGACTTGTGCATGTATAAAGTCTGTTAGCCTTCATTATTCATTTTCCACTTTCAATAAGTTACATTTCATGTAACATTTATGTCTGCATCATAACATTAAAATCATGACAGTAGAAATGTGGTGAATAACAACAGTTTCACTAGTGAGAAGACACTAATGCATGGGTTGGAGTCTTGAAACTGCTACCTACTACTTCAGTATATAAATTCAGTATATTCATATTCGTATTATATTTGTATTGTATATCAAGTATTCCATTTCAAATCTGAGGTGTCTGCAGCAAAACAACTTTGTCATTCATCTCTAGAATGATGCTGTTCTGTAAATGTTTAAATGTTTTTAAATGTTCTGCTTTTGTGTGTGTGTGCGTGCGTGCGTGCGTGCGTGCGTGCGTGCGTGCGTGCGTGCGTGCGTGCGTGCGTGCGTGCGTGCGTGCGTGTAACAGTAATGCTGCTCTCTATATTCATTCACTTTCCAGCTTGCACAGCCACTCCAACTATCTGTCTACCTCTGTAGATGTTTACTTGCAGAACAACTCTGTCCCCTCTGCCAGTGTCCAGACCTTCTGTTCAGAGCTGTAAGATATTTGACTGCCATGCCTGATTACGTGGCCAGATAAGTGATTGGTCCAGGGATCCAGCAATTCATTCTTGCTTGTCACTGGTGACTATCAGGCCACAGAGTATCATCCAGATGCTCCTGGTGTGCAGTCCACTAGTGGTTAGTTAAAGCTGTATTTAGTAGGCAACAGGATGCTATGCTATATGACTAACAGATCATTAAAACCGTCAGAGAGGAGCTGGTGTACAACCTGTATGGCCATGAAGCAAATACTATGTCCTGTGCTCAGAAAATGTCAGTCTTTTACTAGGTGCACTGTTTATTGCTAGCTGAACAAGTAACCAGAGGCACTTCAATTTACATTAATGCGTCTTTCCCATGAAGATACATGAAGCTTCAACAGCAGCATGTTAAACAGCATGTGAGTAAATGTGCCTTAGGAGCAGCTATAGTGCTGAAGGGTGGAAACAAGGACACTGCCTGCATCCTGCAACCTACTGTGCTGGTGGTAAGTTTCTTCTTCCTCTGTCTTAACTGCAAGGCAGCCACCATGGCTGTAGCCATCTTATAGCTGCTGTCAATCCAGTTGGAGCTTCTCAGGCCTATTGTAGATAAATGGCACTGTGTGTGTACTACATAGTGAACCAATCAAATATTGTGCATGCTTAAAGGTAGGGGCTTGTGCAAAGCTCTACCTTGCAAGCATCTTCCCCAAAAAGATCAAAGATCAAATGTGTCCTGCCCACAGTAGTGAACTATTTTTGTGGCGCAGTTGTTTTTTTTGTTTTTTTTTAATCATCTGTGTAACATGAGTGTGGATCCTCCCCCGGAATGAATGGTGGACATAGCAGTGTGATCCCTGATTATTCGGGCTAGCTCAAAAATAAAAGTGAAATGTTTGTGATGAATGTTTGTGTTCTTTGTCCCAGTGTTTCAAACAGTGTCTATCACCCTGTCTTTCACCATCCACTTCCCTACTAAAATACAAACAGTGAGCAGTCATTCATTCCCTGCAACTGCTACTGCTGCAGGTGACTGCCATGCCCCCCCTTATCCACTCCACCCCCAAAATCGGACTGCTGCATCCAGGCCTATACAGGAGCTCCAATTACAATGCTCCTATCCTCTCACTCCCTTTAATATGAAAGTTGTTGACCATTTTGTACTGGCCATTCCATATCTTTAAGTACTTTTAGTACTTCAAACAGACAAGAATGCAGACCATGCAACGCTCTCAAGTCTTTTGATTTTAGGTGTATATCTGCTAAATATGACTTCTCTGGGTAAGTCAGGTCTGATGGGTAGGATACTGGAATCGTCTGTGTCGGTGCTTGTGTGTGCACGTGTGTATGTGCACATGCATGGGTGTCATTCTCTTTCTTTTATGTTCTTTGATGTTTGAATAAAAACGTCTCCTGGCCTTGAGCATCCCAGTGCTGAATTCATTTACTTTTACTTAGTGTGTTGACATTTATTCCAGGAGTATTTTTCTCTCTCTTCCAAACTTGAGGAATGTATGATTATCTCTCTTTGTTGTGCTTGGAAATTGGATGAAAAGCAATATATAGGCTTTGAGGAAATTTGGTTGAATGAATAAATTTAGTTATGATTAGAACTCAGTCAAACTGTAGTAAAGGTTAGCCTGTCTATGCTTCATATTGAGAGAAGCTTGTTGCTGTCCACTTCTTGTTTTCACGTAATCTTTGCCTTTACCATTTCCTTATGTGTTGTCTGTGTAGAATGAGACCTGGGACTCACTCTCATGCTTGCTTTTCACACTTTCCACTTCGCTTCACTTTCCACTTCTTTCCACTTCACATGACCAGTGGGCCAGTGGGGTACTTGCCTTGGAAACTATTGCACCACCTCCAACTTAACTGCGGATTTTAGACCTCATAAGTGAGTGGGTCGGCTCGCAATTTAATAGCCGCTATTTCAAACAATTAAAAAATTGCCTGGCAGTGGCGCTGGTATCATTTCAGTGACGGGATAGTGGGTCAGAGCTAGGGTCACCACCTGGACATGTCATGGGGGCGAGGGGGGTTGATGCAACAGCCAATAGTTTGTTGGTTGGTGCACCCCCCATTGACAGCGCACACCTTTGCTGGATTCGGCTGCGCATCACGTGCACCATACCTGGACTAACAGTGGCACATCTGCACTACAAAGATTTTACGCATCATATGAAAAACTGGGACTTTTTTTTTTCCCGGGTCAATCAATGAAAATCCAGGACAATCAAGGAAAACCGGGGACAGGTGGCAATATATATATATATATATATATATATATATATATATATATATATATATATATATACCATCGTGGGCAATTCATTAGTTGCTTTTATTAAGCACTTAAACCTTATTTTGTACTTTTGTACTACTTTTGTACTGCAATGTGATGTGTTTTGAGCATGTAGATCTGCTATTTGCACAGTTTTCGACCGCTTCTACCTATAATGACATTCCATTAACGAGGTCACGTCAGGGTTTAAGTGTCAGTCTGAATCGGTCTGAATTAAAGTGTCAGCACCAGTCTCTGGGTCAGTGATATTTTTGTCCAACCCTGAAATTTACACAGAGCAATAGGATGGGCTGTGCCCGGGACATGTAGGTTTTAATTCAGTTCTATTCCAATCCCAAGAAGCACATAAACACCCACAAACATACACACACACAACACCCACACACACACACACACACACACACACACCAGAAAAGAAGCACATACTGTGTGGCAACCAACAGGAGTTATATGTATCTGCTGATTTATAAGCAGACACATGATTTCTAAGCAGCATTCTAGAAAGCTGCAGATGGACTTCTTTGAAACTCATTAAACAGCTAATGTCAGTGCAGACAATGCAACAGGATCACTGAAGTGGGTTTCAGTAGACTGGATAGACACAGAAATAAAGACTTTACAGCAATAGCAGTTGCAGGACCAGCTCTTGCCCTATGAGTTTCAATTTTTCTATTCTGCTTGTTGGCATAAAACATTACACAGGGCTGTGCACAACTGTGATGGATATGAAACACCCTCATTTTAATGTATTTTCAACCCACTCATGTTTTTTTTTTCTTGTCACCACGCATTGCCTGTCAGGCAGTGCACAGAATGGGTAGCATTGTGTTTTGCTAGGTTGAGGTTCTGGCAACCCTCCTGTGCAGGAATCATTAGAACAATAAATTGCTCCCTTTGGTCTCTAGAATTTCTGCCTTTTGTATTCCATGTGGAATCAGAAAGCATCTCATATTGTAGCACGACCTCAGCTCACACACTCAGCTGTTTTCAAATACAGTAGCAGACTGCGAAGCCCTCTTGGTTTGGTTATTTTCCCAGGATAAAAAGGATTTTCCTAAGGATAAAATTATTCTAAAAGAAAAAAACTCTTTACCACTTTATGCAGTGGAGTATTTGCATTTCGCTACACCTTAAAGCAGAAGGGCCTCAGGACAACCACACAGGAATCCAGCTATTCTTGTTAATCCCGCTTCCCCAACACACACACACACACACACACACACACACACACACACACACACACACACACACACACACACACACACACACACACACCATCCCTCCACCCCCACAGTACCACCAGCAGCACTGTAAATTGAGGTAAGCTGTAAATAGCACTGTGACTCACTTAGTAAGTGATGCCATCGATCGCATCAGATTGAACAGTCACTCTTAATACTGACTGGTTGCAGGAATGGAGTAGTGTTCAGCTGAAGGATACCTGAGTGGCAACAGGTTTTTTTAACGAGGATGGATGGACAAATCAGACGGAGGGAAAACTGGTCTCCGCTGTCATTTGGTCCTGACTCCTTTAATGAAAACACGCTCTGTTTTGGAAATATTGTGATTTAACTATTCAATCCCTTGCCTAAGCTGGAATAAGAGTTTCAAAAGTGTTGTACATCAACAATGGAATTGCATTCAAAGGTTTCCAGAATGTTGTGCCCTTGCCGGAACTGGAGTCGCACAATAACCCCCCGTCGTTTCAAAGGAAGACAGGAGACAAGGGTTAGGGCAAATAATTAGTCTTCATATCAAATCAACATAAAATCACATTTAACATATAATATTCTGCTACAAAAACTTTCAAAATGTACTTCTACATAGGTATTGCGTAGGTATTTACATGTTCTTTATAAATTATTTTATCATGTACAATTAATATCAATCTCACTATTAAACAATTATGTCATTCCCTTTTACTAAAAATGGACTTAACATCTGCACTAGTTAGGTGGTTGCCTGGCAACAATACAAAGTAGTGCTGTCAATCACTGTTCAGCTCAACCATCCGTGTCGAACTGTTAACTAAAAAGAAAACAAGCCCGTTTTAATTAAATACAGACAACACTGTAACAATAAACCACCAAACCCTTAGAAAAATGTAATCACACACTTCAGCAATATCCAACCTCTGCCCACATGTCTTGACAGGTGCCCTGTATCTAGTGCACTAGCGCACGGCACACTTATGCCGACCCTCCTCTGCCAGGACAAGTGCAACTGCCAGTAATAGATAAAATTTCATATTTCTACAACATATAGCATCACGTTACACAAAAAACACATGACTGACAACAACATGAATATTAAAAGAATTTACTGACCTAAGGAATAATAAAATAAGACCATGGTCAATATCTGCCAATTGAAGAATGCAGCATTAATGCAGCTTAAATTGTCTCTCTTCAGGTGATCTTGTGCGATGAAGTACAAAACACCTCCATGCGTGGTCAGAAGGAAATTTTTATGCCAGACTTAAGTTTTCGGAGTCAGTGAACAAATGCAATTGATACAGCAGGAGGTCTAACATATCTTTATTAATGCAGCTGTTTCAAAAAATAGACTGTGTGCTGAGGCCTTAACAGTGGAAAAATTCAAAGCAGAGAATGTCTACATACATACTACATGCTACTATTTTTTGTGTTACCGCCATTTCCTCATGATAAAGACTTAATGTTTTAGTCACAACTTATCATTACCTCGGTATAACAGAGTCCATTTTCTGGCGATAATGCATTAATTTATTTAGTCATTTACACTTAACAAAAATATTTATGTGGGATAATTAAGCCGGGATCATTATGTGGGAAAATTAAATGATTAATGCATGCTGTTTCAGTACAATATCCTGATTTCAGTCAATCAATCAACAAGTAAATCAAAACTTAATTCATCTTGCACTTTTCATGCAGAGGGGAGCTGCCACCATCCCACATAGATTCACAACCACATACATTCACAGATGCATACAAACTAGATACACAGAAATTAGAATACTGAGAAAGTTTCAGCTAAGGTTTAATAACTGCAGGTCGATCCAGACTTATATATTTTGTCTCTGCAGACCTATATTTTGAACAGTGACTTGCTTCCAAAACTCTAAAAATAAGCAAAAAGAAAATCAGCAGCAAATTCTACACTCCGACTCAAACTACTTCACAGGTTTATTCGGGTATACCCAAAACCCAGACAGTCACATAAAATGTGTGCAAATTTCTTGAGATATGCGATCTCCTGCTTCCGATCTGAGACAAAAATTCAACCTGAAAATAGCTACCTGTCGAGCACAGCAGGAGTGCTTTAATATAAGGTGGCTTATTTGTTTGTTTGTAGGAGCAAGGTGGAAAAGAGTTCAGGCTCTGCTGCAAAGTCTTTCATGCCTGAATGCCTAAATTTGAAGAGATCCATTTTATTTATAGAGGTGATTTTGTTGTAAATGTTAGATGTGCTTAGTCTGATTGGGTTTAATTAGGATGCAGGCATTTGGTTTAGAGAAGTGTGAGTAGAAGCGTGGGTGGAGTGAGAGCTCCTGCCGGAGGCTGTACAGATACTTCGGCCACCGTGTTGCACAACTGATCTACTTTCTCTCCTTGGTACTGTCTGGGTGCTATATTCCCTTTTAGCAGCTGCAGGTGAGCTCCCTTATTAAGCCAGTGGAGGCCCATTGAGAAACTTTATCCAAATCAATTCTGCATTCTGTGAGTTGCAGTACAATGATGAAAGAAGTATTGTTCACTGCTTTTGCTCTTTTTTTTCATCATTTTAGCTGGAGGATCACCCTCCTGTTTTTCACATGTAAATTCATATCAGTATTATAGACATTGATATGTAATTTCATGAGATTTTTTGGCAAGTCACTTTTCTTTTAAGTCACTATGTGTTGGTGAGCAATGGCAGCTCAACTGGATTGTCGTGGAAACACAGCATCAAAGTTGGTACCAGTTCTAAAAGACAGGACAGAGGCTGTGTGTGTTAAATGGCAGGTTGAATGTATGCTGAGCAGGAAGATGGGATGAATGGTATTTGTGAGGAGGGACAGAGGGAGTTGGTGGTGAACAAGAGCATGGGATGGAATGATTTGGTTGTGGTGTATGTTGTGATAGGCTGGGATCTGGGGATGACCAGTGAACAGAAGGATGGGATCTGGAGAGGATGGTAGAACAGGCAGGTGGTGAAGCCAGTGGTGCAAAGTTGGATGAAGCTGTGGAGATAATGGAGCAGGAGGCTATGAGAGCATCTATGAAATGCCACAGTAAAGCTAAAAGGTCAGTTCAAAGAGCAGTAGACAGACAAACAAGCAGAAGAACTGAACTGTCAAACAGTGAAACAGAGCAGTCTGTCTATGATGACAGTGAACTGATGTGCACACAGAGATCAGCCAGTAAGGAGGAAAAGACATATTTAGAAACGCTGAAAGCTGAAAGCTGAAACATGAAAGGGCTGATAATGGAGAATTATTTCCCAGATAAATAATTGTTTTACACATCAGCCAGACTCAACTCAGGAGGTTTTTTAGATTGAAAAATCTGATGCTGAAAGTCAAAAGAGAGCTATGCAAACTCAGACAAGAAATTTTATTGGTTCTTTTGATTATTTCTTATATTTAAAATCTGATGGAAACTTTTAGTGTAGGGATTTTAAAGGTAAAGAGAGCCAGAGATATAAGGAACAGATCTGCCATATGTGAAAAAGCAAGGCTAAAAAAAAACAATAATGTGTTATTTCTATAGGAGACTGTTTGAATGAGACTGTGACCACGTTTACATGCTGTTTTTTCATTCCAAAATATTAGTAAAAATATTTTCCTTCAAGTTTACATAGACATAATAATTTTGAATGAAGGTTTTCATGGAAAACATATTAAATCCGCTTTATCGACCATTTTACAACATATGTCATCAAAAAGCTACACATGCATCGTGGCATCGGGTGTGTTGTTGTTAACCATTTATTCTGAATGAGACAGAACAGACAGCAAGAGAAAAGTCAAGGTAGCAAAACGCTTTCAGGATTAAAATGCCAGGTTGTTGAGATTACAGTTGTCAGAATCGTTATTCTACCGGCGGAGTAAAGTTTTATTTATTTATATTATATTTTATATTCAGAGAGGATCGCAACCATTTTCGAGCAACTGATGGCACCTGCGACTTTGGACATGGAGTCGTGTTGTGATGTTTCTGGGACATCTCTCTTCCTGAGACAAGAGATGGACCATGGACCATGGACTATGGCCGGTCCATGGTCCAGAGTTTCTCTGTGTCCCAGCTGCTGAATCTCTGATCCCTGCAGCAGCTGTAGCCGCTGACTGTCACAACCCCTCATGCTGTGCTGGATCTGCTGCTGCTCTGTGTCCCCAAGCTCCACTCCACCACTGAATGGAAGAATCAAAATTCATCTTTGCACAACAACTAGCCTACGTATTGTCACAGAGCTCTGCATTGTGATATACTATTTCTTCTTCTTATGAGTATGTGCTGAACAACCAGAATAAACTTAAAAAATAAGGGTTTACATGATCACAGAATAAACCAATTTGGCTTTAAAACTGGACTAAAACACCCACTTAATACAGAATTTAATAATAAACAAATAATATTTTCATTCAGAATTATGTGTTTACATTGTCTTTTTAAAGCGTAATTGACTTTTCTTCATAAATTAAATTATTTTCCTTCGGAATTAAAACTCCCAATGGCAGAACATATCCTAGGGGGATCCTTCAGTTCCAGTGACATGGATTTCCTCTGTGTGACGGAAACCTGGCTTGATGCCAGTGAGTTCAGCCCACTTCTAACTACTATCAGCTGGTTTTCCCTTTTAAAGTCACAGCAGATTTCAGGCCATCGTGGAGGAATGGCGACTGTTTTTAAAAATACATTTTAATCCAAGCAGTGCACTAGTTCATCTCCCATCCCAGTCAGAAGACAAAGTACATGTAATTCTAGTATTTTTATAACAAGCTTATTTCTGCTTGTTTCAAGTCCTGTCTTTCTTTATTCGCCTGCTGAAAGTAACTGAAATTTAACATCATCATCTTCCCAAAAAGACATCTTTCTTGTTCTTATCAGGGCTTTGAATGTTGCTCCACCCAATGGTGTGATTCGGTCTGATGCAGGCGCTGTCCATGCTATGGTTTTTGCAGGGTCTCAAAATTTTGACTATTGACAAAGGTATTCTCCTGGCTGTTGTTTATGGTAACCATGCATTCCTTGTCATGCTTGACTTAACAGCAGCCTTTGATACCGTGGATCAAAATACTGTATATAATTACACCATCTGGTCAGCGTTATGAGTGAAAAGTGAAAGCACACTGCAAAGGGCTGGAACCTATGAGTTTACTGCACCTTTCTGTGGTTTGTCTGCTTTTCATTTGCTTTTGAGTGTTTTACATGTTTTCATTTTGTGCAGAAAACTCACAGGGTTTTTTAACATACATATGCTCCCTGTCCCTTATTTTATTGGCAAGTGAGTCACAGTAAATAAACAAAATCAAAATCCCAGATGATATATTTTCATACAGGAGAGGACAAGATGGCCATTTATTCATAGGGACAGACCGCAGGAAGGGCCAGGTTGTGAAGTTGTGTGTGTCTCTCTCTGTCTCTGTCTTATGGAAAAAGTGATTAGCACAGTTAAACAGCATAACAGACACAGAGAGCCGTTGGGTGAATTGTTTCACCATAATTTCTTTGCTAATTGCTCCTCTTGGGAGGCATGAGAGTAAAGGAAGCCCCAGGATAACTGTCTGCCACATTTACACACTGGCCTGGTTTTGGGAGACACTCCCTGTATCCACATCATCTTCCTCCTCCTCCTCATGCTTTTGCTCATTACCTTGTGACTTCCTCATAGTTTTTTTTTTTAAATCTTGCCTGTTTTCCTATTCTCTCCCTTCTCTCTTACATTTGCACCCCCTCTCCCCTCATTTTAGCTATTTGTGTCTCTCTTTCCCTCGAATTCTCTCCTCTCTCATTTCAACTCCAGGGATATTTTTCTCTCACTTTTCCCCATGAGCTCTCATATATTCCTCCCTGCTTTGTTACTCCAGTGGTCAGTTGCCACTGTAGTTCTTCATCCCACCTTCACAGCAAAGCAACATCCTTGCATTGCTGAATTACAGCACTTGACAGTATCTTAACGCCTGGAAGACAGTCATTATTTAAGGAATGATATGCAGTGAAATTGCAGGCTTATTTCTGTCTTTGCCCCAAACGGAATCAATGCCCATTGTTGGCCCGACTAAAAGAAAGTCATAAGAGGCACTTGCTAATGTATATTTGATTGAGTTTGATACCTCAGCTCTGATACATGAAGGTGTTCTTATCGATGCATAGCTCAAAAATAAATGTAAAATAGTGGCACAGATCTTATATGTAATAATCAGTGTCTGTGCTTCAGCATCACAAAGATTTTACCTAACAATTTGCACAATGGTGATTTTGAGATGTTTCATCTCTTTTATAATTCTATAGTCACATCAGTTATAAGAGTACCCTTGAGCCCTGACTTTTACCCTTGCTTATGTTAGCAAACAACAGTTTAAACTGTAATTTTATTAAGCACTCAGGTCTCTCTGGTCAGGGGGCATTAACTAATTGACTGCAATGCAATCTAGTAAAATTGAAAAGAATAGGGTTCAAAGTCATCAGTGCTGAGGTAATGTGTTAACCAACACTCACAACTTACAGCATACAGGAAGAAGTATACAGGAATTTGGCTTTCAGCTAACAGAACCCTATATTCACAAGTCTGTTGGTGTGGATAGATTGGATTGATTGGTGGATAGATTCATGGAGTCAAGTCAAAAAGAAACTGACACAGGTTTCATGAACTTTGTGGCTGTACAGTGACAGTGACTGGATGAGCTGTCTTCCTGCAAGACATGCAGGTGTCAGAAGATTCCTTCCAAGTGATAATGCTGTTTGAACAGATCAGTGGGTAGGAATCAGGATGAGTATCTATCAGGATTCCTTTCCTGCTGGGTAGAAAATTATCACTTCAGGTAGGGTACCAGTTTGAATCACTTTGATTATAAAGTGATATAAATACAGGCCTTTTTCAAAAGCATTGTGAAAGTTCGATTAATGATTCACCTACTGGAACATTATTGTCACATGAGGGGTTGGCACAGCAGACTGCTGGGGTGAAGTGTATCATAGGAACATTCTCCAATTTGAAAGAAGTTACAGGATAGCAACACATATTTACAATGATCCAAAATATATTTACGTGTCAATGAATAAGGCGATTAGTCTCTAAAGCATAGGCATATCCACCTATTGACAAACCCTAACTGTCAATGGATCAGCCCCCTATAATTTATTTTCCTTTTTTGTATTTGTTAAGAAAATTAACAGTGACCATCCCCTCCAAATTGCACACATGGGGCCTGATCTACTAAGATCCCAGATAAGGGGTGCTAAATTGCGTGCCCCTGGTAAGATTTTGCAGACTTGGTTTGTGTGCATTTTGCGGTGCATTTTGCGGGTTAGGGTTAGCTGCCAGCCTTTCCATCATGGCGAGTGCAGAGGAAAGAGCAACAATTAATATGATTCCCTGGAGTTGAAAGTCCTTGTGGCTGAGGCAAACAAACACATCTGGCAGAACAAAGTAAACAGTCTGTTGCTTTTGATCACAGGCTACCGGCGATTGTATCAGAGGAGTGAGCAGTGGTCAGTATGGTTCATGCGTTCCAGTGGGACACTGGCTATTGCTGCGCACACCAGACAGCTTGTCAGCGCCGTGTCTGAACCAATGATGGCCGTACATTCACTGACTAGAGCAGTGGAAGCTGTGGTGCAGGCAGTGGCCGATTTTTCCATCAACATAAGAGCCGAGGGACTGGAACAGGCGAGAACGGGAGATGGAGGACGCAGGACCAGCACGAACGCTGCGTAAAAAATGCTGTTAATTATGTGTTTGGTGCAAAAAACAACCAAGAAAATAGAGCCACAGAGATGTCAGATTGACAGCGGTTGTTAATATTCTGTTGGATTTCAGATTTCTCCTGAATCTTCTGTTTATCCTTGAAAAATATGTTTAATCACGTTTGCCATACGTTACATCTAATTTCCCTGTATCCTTTCTCTTTTTTTGAATGAAAATAAAGCACACCATAAACAGCTCACAGAAAATAACTGAATCAAAATGTGTTTTCTGCATCTGTGGAGCTTTAGTACAGTAGATCCTAGGTCACAGTACAGTAGGCCCTTGGTTGTGCCCTTGTAAATGGCAGGTTTTTTTTAGTCACTGACCAACTCTGACTGGCTTCATCTGTGACTACGGGTGCAGTCATACTAGGGCCAGTTGTTCCTTACCACACTGAAGCACAAACTCCCCCTTCCACTGTCCCCCACTGGCCCGTACTCCTGGCCCGTTGTGACGTTCAATAACTAACTAAATCTTTTGAACGGCTCATTCACATGAACGATGGGAACCAAGTTGCGTTTGGTTGGGAGCTGTTCTTTTTTTTCTCTCTCTCCATGAGTTCTCACCCATGTTTCACAGAGACACTCACACAAGCTCCTCCACTGACTGAGTGAGATGAAGAGTGCACGGGGAGGAACATATCAAGCAAATAGTGCATGAGTTATTCGCGCTCGCTTCACGTGAGTGCCTCAGTGAGAAAATAAGAAAAAAAAAAGCGAGCGTCTCAGATTCGGCAGCGAGCCTGAAGGATGTGTGGGTCGCGAACGATCTGGCTCTCGAAGTGAACGACCGGAGCTGGTTCCTCACTGGGAGGAACCGGCTCAGCTTTTTTCTTCCTCTGCTTGTTTTGGTGTGGGCCACAAGTGATTGGTCAAGATGTGTAGTGGCAACTGTGTGTCCACACACAGGGACAGCAGTGAGCATCCGTACACGGAGGAAGAGCGAGAGGATGAGCGAGCGAGCAAGAGAGAGAGAGCAACAAACAAAACAAACAGTGACAAAATGAGTGACAGAAAACGTAATAGAATATGGACCTGCTTCAATGTTCTAAGCAGCAAAAAGGCAGTGTATCTTGTGCAAGGTGAAAATATTGTATGGAGCAGGCTCCACAAACAAACTGCACAGGCACATGAGAACTCTTCACCCAGCAGTGCAATTAGAAGACGCGAGACAAGCAAGGGAACCTGCAAATCAAGGTACCCGTGTGTGTTGCAAATGTGCAACCAGTGAATTTTTTTATTTTGTTTGTTTTGTTTTTTAAACACTGGTGAGGTCGTTGTTTGGTCTTTGTTTTCATTATAACTAAATTACTCAAGTTTGTCAAAGTAGCTTAATAAAGCCATGTAAATGATAAATATTGGATATAGTGTATAATTCAGTTTACACAAAGTTTTACATCATTTTTGGTCATAAATATACTTAAAACAACAGAAAATATAAAGAGCCACTTGGGAGCCGAAAGAGCCGGCTCTTCTTGGTAAGATGAGGTGACGGCTCTGGCTCACTAAAAAGAGCAGTAATTCCCATCACTGAGGGGTAGGACTGACCGTCGTCGTTATCAAAAATGAGCCGAAGAAAAAGAAGCAGTAATTGATGCACTTTCGGCTTGAGGCAAAGTGCAATATTTGCCTTAAAACAATCTCCTTTAAGTCTGACTCCACGGTTTGCGCAGGCATTTAAAAACTCAGCACCCCACTGTTATAATCTCAGAGGTGAGGAGCAAGCATGATGATGAAGTGGAGAGTGCCAATACTGCCTCCACATTAGGCAGACGTCATACAGTGCCACAATCACTTAAGCCACAACTGCAACAGCAGCCTCTACTCCCACTGGGCCCACATCTTTGCGTGGCCAAAAAGCTAAACATACAAGCAACTCTGAGTACCGAGTACAAGTATAAACATGTCTGAGTACGAGTATGATACTTTGAAGTATTGTTTTGAGTTCATAGTTCTATGAAAATATTCTTGTGTGAAAACTTTAATTCTAAAATATTGTTTTGAGTTTCTGTACTGGTAAAAAAGTTAATGTGTGGAAATTTTGCACTTTATTGTAGCCTGCTTTGTTTTTTATCGTGTATTTATAAATGTTTAGGTGTTGAAAAAGTAGTTTTACACACATACACACACTTTATACAAAGGGTAAATAGTGATTTCACTCTCAACTCAGAGGGATATGGCAGTGGAATATTTACAGTGAATCTATATCAGAATTCTTCTTCAAATGAAGCTATTATTAATATTTGAGAATAATTTTAACTCAAATAGTGGTAGGAAATCTGAGTTTTAAATTATTCTGATCCAAATCTCAGCCCATCATTCCCCCCTGTGATTATTTCCAAGTTAAAATTAATAAATGAATTATTTTCAGGATAAAATTAATATGCTAGCTTCTTAAAAGTGAATAAATATCAAAATGAGCCAAATGAGACAGTTTTTTGAATGGCTCTTAGAAATGAGTGGATCACAACGATTCGGCCCCCTCCAAAGAGCCATAAATCCCATCTCTCCCGTACTCACATTAGTCTAAAGTCAACCATGCTCATACGTCATCACGTCAATACACATCATAGTCATGGCACAACATCATTATGAAGTGGCTGTTTAATCCCTAGCATTAAAAGTAAAAATAGAAAATAAAAATAAAAAAAATGCAAGGGATTGCGTTCCAGAATCCACCACAAATGGTGAAAATGGCAAACTAGAACACATATATGTATTTGATTACTTTTTCTATTTTGTAGCCTTAAACAGCACAGTACTTTTGACTCACAGTTCAATCCGTCACAAGGTGTTAGCTGTAAAAAATGCCAAAGCACCAAAAAAGAGAGATTGGAATATTTGTCCATGGTGGCTGATTCATTCCTATGGATGCTGCTCGCCTGGTGCATACAACTTGCTTCGCATCATGGACCCCTGAGAGCTTGCTCAGTAGAGTCACTCCCATCAGACAACATGGGATTGTGAACCAATCCCTGTTTGGGAGAAAGTGCTGTGAGACGACACGCATGCATTTGAGGGTGCGTGAACTGCTGCGACGTCATGCTGTGTTGTGAAAATTTTCAGTGGCTTTTCTGCCCTTTACCTTTTTTTTGATACATTAGTACTAATTACAGTAGTAATTAGCTATGTTTGCAGCTGAGGGCATCCTGTCAACATTTTTACAGTTGTCTCTTTCACTATTGCCATCTGTAGGGAAAATGCTTTTTGGGCCCAATGGGATTCTTGTTGCAATACCAGGGTTAGCCACTGGGTAAAATCGGATCATCGGCAGATGGGCGGCACCCTACCCAGGTCTTGTAATACATCCACGATCTAACAATGTACACTTTTTCACTGTCATTGTTTAGAGGAAGAGGCAGAGCCACTGGTTCAGGAGCTGAGGCTGAAGAAGCAAGAGGCTTTATTTGTGAAATGTGAAACGTGGGATGGGTTCTCATTCTAGCAGGACGATTCAAACGGACAGCAGCAGGATTAATGATTGTAAATGGACCAATGAATCTAGGCCAATTTATTCGATTGTACTTAATGGGACGTCCCAGGCGGACGTCCAGACCTGCTGTCCCACCTGGTACCTGGGAGCAACGGAGCAATGTTGATTGGCAACAATAGTGACCTGATTCTGAGTATTAAGCAGGGTGTCACAAATTCTCAACGATGTCCTTCTGCAGGGCTGAATGAAAGCACACTGCAAAGGGCTGGAACCTATCTCTCCTGAACCTAGAACAGAGAAGGTTGATAACTGTGAACACATTCAAATGGTGATAAACCAGAGTGTTGTGAGTCTACTGCGCCCAAACCAGTCAAGATAGGAGGACCAGTCAGCACATGGATTTTGGGAACAGTCTTCTCTAACTTCTTGTTCATCCTACTATTTTGAAAGCAAGTAACTTGCTGTTTCCAATGTTGTAATTGACCTCGGCAAAGGACAATCAATTGTGAAAAGAAAGCGCAGCGATGGAGCTTCTGGTCATAAGGGGAGCATTTAGAAATGTTAGCATCCAGTCCTTTATCACAGGCATCAACTTCAGTGATTAATTGTCTTGCTGACTATAGTCCCAGATGAAACGTCTATAGAGGTTTGCAAAGCCTAAAAAGTGCTGAAGTTGCTTGCGACTATCACATAATAACAGCTGAGACTTTAACAGGGTCCATCTGGCTACTCCCTTTGCCAGTTAACTGCCTAAAAAGGAGACAGTAGATGCTTGAAATTTGCATTTTTCAGCTTAAAATCAAAGAATTGTCCCATAGTTTTTAGGACCAATTTTAGGACTCACTGATTGTAGGATCCTAAATTCGATGGAGTAATATGCCACTGAATGTTTGTCCACTTGCTGAACCTGAGGAACCAAATCACCTTTCGTACCTCCCTTGCAAACAGCTCGAAAAACGAGGCGTTGAAGGCGACAGATTGCTGTAGTACATCTACCAGGCATGTATGTGGCGCTATTACTGTCACTCAGACAGATGTGTGCCTTGAAAGTGAGTTATGTTTATGGTTGTAGGCAACATTAAAGTGGCTGAAAAGCAGTCATGTTGTTCCTATGACAGTGGTTTGTGTGTGTATGTGTGTCTGTGTGAGTGTGTGCACTGTGGTGCGGTGTGCACTGTGTGGGTTAGCTATGCATTGCAGCGTCTTAGGTAGAGAGAGAAAGACAGAGGGAGAGAAAGAGAGGTGGAGAAAGGGGAAAGAGACAATGTATAGTATAGTAGTATAGTATACAGTATAGTATAGTATACAGTGCATAGTGTATATATGTATGCCGTTTCACCAGCTGTCATACCCACTGGATGGCTGTTGTAGCTGCATGACGTTGTCCAGCTGGACCACGATCCATTGACCAAAACTTGTCAAACTGGATCAAGCCAAGGTGTGAATTTTTCACTACTTACTATACTTTTCTGGTCCAAACTATTCTGGTGTACAGGAACCTAAGAACAGTCGTGGAAGATGAGGACTGTAGTTATGTTCTCCCACATGTGAATAGGTGTGAATAGCAGCACTTCTGACCCCCAAATTCCACCGAATGCGTGAGCGGCACCTTACAGCAGCAGCGCGGTAACCACCGCAATTAGTGTTAAAACTCTCCCCAAACATGTCCCTGATTTTAATAGGAGAGGGAAAAGGTTGAGCGGAGCGCAGAGAGAGAGATAGAGAGATAGATGGAGAAGAGCGATACAGAAAGAGATGGAGAAGAGAGAGAAGCAGAAACGATGGCATCTTGTGTTCTTTCATACTTTTGGAAGTATCGCGTGATCTCATGATATCGTGCAAATTCATCTGCTGCGCCGCTGCTGTAACACAGTGGGTGGAATATTGGACTTTTTACAGAACACCGCAGCGCGCAGATGCCGCTCACGTATTCGGTGGAATATCGGGGTGAGACAGCGGGGGTTCTTATCAACCTTCCTTGGGCAGAGTAAAGGTTATATTAGTATTTTTCCTGTATCCTGTCCTCTAAAAATCTCCTCAGCATTTAGAACATTAGTGGGTGACATGGGGATTCTTTTTGACACTGATAGGCGTTAGTCAATTTTCACACTTTAAAAGGTCTGGAACAAAAAGTGTGAACCACTGGGCAGAGGGAGAGCAGCTCACTCCCACTGATGGAAGTGTCCAGGACTGAGTTATCATCTGTTCACTTTGACATTTAAAAAAACAGGCATGTGTACCAAATGGCAGGGTTACTGTGGTGATAACCTTGCATGGTTTCTACATTTGCAAAGTCATTTCTAATACATTCAAATCAAAGACCTTTAATTATGCAGTTATGCACACAGCAAATTTGTGACCTTTGTTGAGCAGAACTGCTGTTTTAGTTAGATGGCAGTGACCTTTACTGGATACACAGGGAGAAGCAAGACTATTCACTCACATGTTTAATATGGAAATTAGATTTAATATTTTGCGGAGGGAGAAAACACTGATCAAATATCAAACTACTTGCTCACACATACCCAAAGAAAATTACTTTTCATATTCATTATATAGCATGAAATGGGTATATAAACTGTAAACCTTCAATACAAGTCACATCATAGACACATCATAGGATAACTGTAAATGTATTGATACTTTAATTAATTAATTTGATTAGATTATTTTCTAATAATTTGAAACTAGGTTTGAATTTGTTTTCAGTTATTTAAATTGAACGTCAGTCAGCTGTTGAGGTATATATATCCATATATATATCCTTTCATGGCCAGACTTGTTGCAGATAGTTTGGATTTTTTTCTTCCAAAGATTATTGCCAAATTGCCAAATCCCAAACACTTTACAAACACTGGCAAAGATAAAGTAAGCACTGACACTAACACTGAGCAATATCATTCAGTCTCATTCATTGGCAGTTTAGGTCACTGGGCCATACTGAGGCTATCGTCTATGTCATTATTGCAAAGGGTAATTAAGCCTGCAGTAAACTTCCTTTTAGCTTTTTACAATACATAGTCGTACTTTTGTGGTGATTTTGGAGGGAGTCAACGTAAAGCAAAACTAGTGGAAAGCATCACAGTTCAGAAAAAGCAATATTGTAATATAGATAGATAGATAGATAGATAGATAGATAGATAGATAGATAGATAGATAGATAGATAGATAGATAGATAGATAGATAGATAGATAGATAGATAGATAGATAGATATACCTTATTAATCCCAAACTTTGAAATTTCAGAGTACAAGCAGTATTACACATAACATCACATATAGTAAAAATAACAACCAAGACATGTTCAATAGGAATATAAATATAAAGATAAATAACCAGAAACCTAAAGCCAGATTTTTTAGCTGCTGTTGTACAGTGTGATGGCATGTGGAAGGAAATATTTCCTGTATCTGTCCCTTTGACAGTGGAGTTGGACCAGCCTTTATGAGAAAGTACTCCGCTGTCTGTCTACTGTGTGATTGAGAGGGTGCTGATCAATGTCCACGATGGACAGCAGTTTCAAATGTCGGTATCAAATGTCTCCAGCCTGAGACCAAGTACAGAGCCAGTATTATTTTAAATTGACAGGAATAAGAAACATATAATGTATTACATTTTGGAATAAAATTATCTAGCTCTGCTAGGTGTCTACAATCATCTGGCTCATCTGCTGTGTGGACACACCCTGGAAGAGCTCTGTAACCTATAGCTGCACTCTGTCTGACTTCACTTTAATGATTGCAGCCCTCCCTGCATGACCCAAATAACAAAGCTTTTATCACCCTCCTTTTTAACCTCTCGATGATTGCTCAGACACTCAGAAGCTTATCTCTGTGCCCCAGAGGTACTGTCTGCCCTAGACTAGCACTGGCATGCCATTATATTTTCCACACACTATAGTATATACACTTTGATTTTTCAAACAGTGACACCCCAACAAGTATCAAAATCACAATGCAAATAGTAATGCATTGCAAAATTTTTACACCGAATCCTCACATTCTGTGACACATTGGAGTGGGGGGGTGAAGGTAAAGAAGCAAAGGTTTTTGTTTCTGTCTGCACAAAAGTCTGCTAAGATCACACATAGCACTTCTAAAGCCATGACTGACTCTTCCTTGTCAAGCTTCCTCCCAACTACCCAGGACTTTGTCATAACATATGTCAAGCTTGGGAAGTCATGTACTGTGGCCTCCCCCTCCATAACTTGCTATGATTCCAATAACTGTGATCATTTACTGTGACATGGAAAAATTGTATACAATCAATGTTTTTTTTTAATTAATTATAGGCGGAAGAGGCACTGCACTAAGCGGCTTGAATCTGATGGATTGTTAGCTAAACAAAGAGGACAAAGAATGCTTTTTTTGTGAGTCTGCTTGATGACGTACAATTTTTATTCTCTAATTTGAATGCCTAAAGGAAGATATGCCCAGAGGACATTTTCTTAATGAGATTGTTATTCATTAGTGTTCATACAGGTTAATTTTATACATTTGGCATGTGGCATGCACAAGTAGCTTTGCATGTGCAAGATATTCTTTTCTTTCTTACTCAGCCACATCCACATGTAGAAATCCATTTCTCATGCTCAAATAAACTCGGACACACTCATGTGCTCAATCTCATGGGGACTGTAGAGTAAATCAGTGAGAGGAGTTTGGGTGAGTGATGGTGACAGCATAGATGGAATGGATAGATGAAGGAGGAGAAGATGAAAAACGAAAATGGATTTCAGAAGCCTGAGCATGTACATTCCCTTGTAATTTTATTTGGTTGTGTGTGTGTGTGTGTGTGTGTGTGTGTGTGTGTGTGTGTGTGTGTGTGTGTGTGTGTGTGTGTGTGTGTGTGTATGTGTGTGTGAGAGAGAGAGAGAGAGCGTGAGAGAGAGAGTTTATATAAGTAACATCTTTGAAATTAACTGTCACGGACTCAGTACAAGGACCCAATAGCGGCACAGACAGAAAAAAGACATAGACTTTTCTGTGTACAAAAGTACACAGTTTCTTGAAGAATCAAGTCTTTATTATATACAGAGCATGAGTCTGGATCGTGGTGATGTCTCACTGTTGCTGCCATGAGGGAGGAGGCTAATGACAGCACAAGCTGGAGCTCTGGCAAGGTGTGAGCTACTGAGGTAGAGCAGTACTCATGGGGCACTTTCGCTGGCCAGGGCCGAGACACAAGGATGTTTAGGGACAAAGGCAGGCAGGTAGATCTGGGCAGGAGACAAGGAGGCAAGTTTGGGGCCAAACTAGTTGGCAACAGGAGATCCAAACGGAGACGAATGATGGAGAATAACGCATGAGCAATGCGTTGGTGGTAGGTCGTAGGTGACCGAGGTGAGTATTAGGGTTAAAATAGTTTAGGAATCTTCTGCTACAAGTTTTATTTATGTAGGGTATAGGTATTTATGGGGGGGCGTAGTGTGCATATGTGCACTGGTGTCACTAGAATTTTGTATGAAAACGCACAAAACTTTGGTCTCTATATTACGTACTTTTCCATACGAATTAGCCGTGAGAACATGTTGATGAGTGAGAATGTTTAGGATGTCTGTATTCACTCTTGATTTTACAGCAGCATATATACATATATGTATGTATATATTCCTTAAATTTCTTACACTGTTACCACCGACAGTACAACAGATGTATATTGTATGTTCATAAAGAACCCCAGTGTTAGATATAAAACCATGACATGACAATAACTATGGTGTCATTGTGAAACTATACAATTTAAGTTTTGAAGGATAAATATCAGTTTGGATTGGCATTTTAGATTTTGAAAAGGGTTAGGAAAGATGTATATTAGAGCAAACATTTTCCTCTTTTTTAATTCTATGGGGTTAATTTACAACAATTACAACACTTATTTCTGTATATCGCATCATTACATTTTATATCCAAGTAAAAAAATCAATATGATTAATATATACTGCACTATAACCACACTCACTGAGGTCTCCAGTCTCTCCAGTCTCCTCTTCCCCCTCATCTGTCCCCTCCAACTCTGATTCCATCCACACTTGATCCAGACCACTTCCGGCACCTCCTGGCAGAGCCTGTGAGCCATCTATAGACTCTTCACTTTGTGCCTGGCTCTTATCTTTAAGCAGCCGCACAGCTTTGATAAAGTTGGAGCTGTTATCTGTCACAATTAACAGTACCTTGTCTTCTGCTATACCCCATGCTTCCAATGTGTTAACAATGGAGTGAGCAATGGACTCCCCAGAGTGTGGGTGCTCAATTCGATGTAGGTTAAGCAGGAGATGGTAAACCTGGCCTCACGGTAGATGATTAAAGCATGCAGACACACCCATGAAAGATGCTGTTAATCCTCTCTTGGTCCATCCATCCACACAAAAGGTCAGCTTTCTCGCATCCTTTATCATCTCTTTCAATTTGAGCTTTGCTTTTTCCATCTTCCCTCCAATAAGTTTATTTACATGTTTACATTTGAATTTTGGCTCGAGGGAGAAGCTAAACTTTTTGAATGCATTAGAGTCATACAGTCTTGTAGACATACCGGTCTCAATAAACATATTCCCATATCTTCCCGCTGCTTGGGTTCCTGCATGTTTACTAACCAGCAGCTACTCGGTCTCCAGTGAAAGCAGTCCATGATGGTTGTCTCCTCCTTCTCGGTGCCACCTGGAGCTACCCGGAGTGTCGCTGCTCTTTCAGGGCAGCAAGTCAGAGCCAACTTTATCCAGGAACTCATGATAAGCCTTCTTATGCAAGCTTCTTCTTCAAGGGTTTTTTCCCTTGACAAATATTCCCCATACATTGACACCCGTATCCATTACAAGGCACTTGCTTTTATCTTACTTCCTGTCATACTCAAAGAAATCTCATACCGCACTGTACCGCTTTCTTCCAACCTTTGTCACCATTTTGCCCAATGTAGTGGAGATGAGAAGACGGTAGTGAATGAGACAAAATGAGAAGTAAATAAATAAACCGTGACCTCCAGCTCTCGTAAAATTGCTTGAGCGAAATAAATTGATTTCATATCAATCTGACATTGATAAACACAAAAACGAAGGGAGTTTCAACCATAATTACAATACGTTTTAGTTAGTTTTGTAAACCAATAATACAGTTTCTATTAATTTTTATTTTTTCTTTTAATAATAGTTTTTATTTATTTCAGGGAACGAAAATGTTTTTTCAGTTCTAGTTTTCATTTTTTTGTTTGTTTTTATTAACGATAATAACCTGTATACTGTATGTACCAAGCTGGTTGGTGGGGACCAAGGCGGATTTGAGGAACTACACAGTTAACAGGTGAAGGTGGACAAAAATGAATGGCTGAAGTCTGTGGGTGAGGAAACATGATTACTATCAGCTTGTGTGAAAGTGAGTCAAAGCAGGGTTAGATTTTGATATGAACACAGAAGGATTCAGACAAGCAGCATTGCATCTCTGGGAGAATAATTACAAAGCACTTCATTAAAAGGAAGGCACTTGACTCTTAAAAGGGAACATGGCTACCTGGAAAAATGACAAATGCAGTGATAAAGTACTTTTTGCATTTATGTAACATGTACTACAAAATGCAGTTCACAAAGGGAGATGATAGATTGTAGTCATACCAGTCGTTAAACTGTTGAGACACCTCAGCCAATAACATAACCTACTATTTCAGTCTGTTGTCTTAAGCTGGAAGCTCATTCATTCGCAATGGACTGCATGTGTTTCCTCTCTAAACTGATGGTTTAAAGTTAAGTATGTATTGTCCTGCATTCACATCGGAAAGATCTGGGGCAACCTTGGCGACCAGCTGCTATTCATTTTCAGTGTATGCTGGTTATGAAGGGTGCTTGGGGCATTGCGGGAACAACTAATTGCGGGCCAATCTGGATTCCAAATGAGGAAAGAATTGCGGAAAAAACAATCTCCATTTGTGGAGATTAGCATGCTATTTTTTTCCTTGTTGTATTCATTCAATTGTTACATTTGTTTTTTTCAGGCTTAACAATATTTAATAAATACTTCCCACAAATGTTCTTTTTTAAGTTTCAGAATGAGTGAGCAATGGTTCCGGGTTTTGGAACACAACCCTCACGATCAAGGGGGGATTACTGTATTTTGCTGAGGAGGTGGAGGAGGTCGAGTTGTCCAAAGTTGTCTAGGTTGCCTCCGACAAATTGGTGCATCATCAGTTAGATAGAAGTAAATTAATGTGCCTTCTCTGTTCAGTAATACTGTGTTTAAAGAGTCAGTACAACTAATGACTCTTGCGTGTTTATTCGAGCTGCTAGGACAATTCGAAGGTCTGAGGGATGGAAATAGTCAGACACGTATGTCACGTGAGCAGAGCAGACTTTCACATTTTTACCCAGTTGACAAGAGTATTCCAAAAATATCCACACTGGAAGGTGGTTTTAGTCTTTTAGGTTTTTAAGCCCCGAAACACTATCACCGTGTAAAAAAAAAGGTACAAACGCTAAAATGATTTGTTATTTTCACCTGCAAGCATTTCTGCGTAAATAGAGCCTAAGTGCCACCTGATGGATGTCATTACCCATGCAGTATCAGTGTACAGCAACTGTATGATCATTATCACTGTAGCATATGAAAGCTGCTCAGCATAGGATCTTCTTCAAAGTGAGCTAAAAAAAAGCAGATCTTGGGGAGGTGTTTAACTTCTATTAATCCCTTGGTTGCCATTACGCCGACTGGAACAAAGTGCGAGGACCCGCTCACAGCTGCTTGCAGCTTTAATTTCTAACCGAATTATGTAGCTAGCTTGTGCTCAGCTTTCGCTCATATCGATGTTTTTTGTCGTTTCAATGTCATCACCTTTTTTTGTGTTGATGCAAAGGAAAAGTGCAGTTTCCAGATGCAAATTTGGTTGCTGTCCAGGTGAGCAGGGAATGCAGGAGCTCCTGAGCATTTAAAAGGAAAGACGTGTAGAGAAACTGGCTGCGCTGAATCACCTGTGTGTCTAACCAGTGTGTTACTAATATTACCTTTAGACATCAATTAACCATGTCAAAGATTTAGAAATGAGCACAATATGTCTTCTATAAAATAATAATAGAGCATAATAATAATAAAAAAAATCAGGCTGCTTATAAAGGATGTGTTTATGAATTATACATAGACCTTGTGAAAACAAGAACGATTGCAGTTACATTCATGGAACTACTAGAGTAGAGCTGATTTGCCTAGGTGAACAGATCAGCACTGCAGCAAGGTCTGCCCCTTCGGTCGATTCAGCCGGGCACGATGTGAGACAAAAACGCTGCAGTGTGAGTGATTATATTTTCACTTTTCACACTTTTGGTATAAATGCAAGGTTAGGTTTCTGCAGTACATGTATGAAAACAAATATTTTTTACAAAGCGAGTAAGCAAAGTCATTAGCTTAATTACAAATAGTTGTAAGAAGCAAATGGGGGTTTACTTGCCATTGTAAAATATTTGATGTACTTTTATGTCATGTCTCTGTTGCCGGAGTTGCATATTTTTAGTAATGTAAAACATACTGTTATTCAACTTACAGAACAAGTGGAAGGAAGAGATGGATGGATGATGGATGCATAGATAGATAGACAGATAGATAGATAGATAGATAGATAGATAGATAGATAGATAGATAGATAGATAGATAGATAGATAGATAGATAGATAGATAGATAGATAGATAGATAGATAGATAGATAGATAGATAGATAGATAGATAGATAGATAGATAGATAGATAGATAGATAGATAGAGGGATAGATAGATAGATAGAGGGATAGATGGATAGATGGATAGATAGATGGATAGATGGATAGATAGATGGATAGATGGATGGATGCCCCAGGTTCGGGTTACAGCATCTGAAACCAATAGCATTAAATTTGAAGTAATCAGTAAATCAAGTTTGTTCCTTGGCATGGAGCTGAATGACATGTCATGGTGGATGTTGTGACAGATATTTTCATGACTCACTAAGCATCAGGGTCAGCAGTCAATTTCCTGACACAAAACAGCTTAATACAGACATCTTGATGATGCCTTCTGCTTGCTCTCTGTCACCTCCACCATCTCTTATATAATTCTCTTCATTATGGCACATTTAAATGCTTTGGCAGTCACTCTCTAGCTTCTTCCTCTCCCCATGATTTCTTGCCCTCTACCTTGGTTCCATCTACCTCTCTTTGGCAATGCATCTAAACAGATTTCCTTCTCTTTTTCCTCTATCTTTCCACCTCCCTATACTCCATCCATCTGTCCAGACTAGTGTGTCTAAAAGGCTTGGGATGGTGTGCTGTGCCAAACAGAGTGCGCAGATTTGGATAACTGCTGTCTGGAGATATGTCTGCGATAACAGCCAGAGTCATTCACTCCTGGCCTGGCTGCCAACCATGTATGTGTAAATGTGTGTGTGCATGCTGAAGATAACCCCCAGAGTCTCCCGCTGTTGTCCCAGCCAAAAGTGGTTTACAGCTGATAAGAACAGCAAGAAAATTTTGAGTATTACAAAAGCTGACACCTTGAAAAACAGATATACCAACAGTGGAGAAATCAAATTGAATTTGATAAAAGTTAGACAGCTAATCTGAGGAAGTAAATAAATAAATACAGATGACAGGCAGTTCTGAAATATGAAGCCATGTACATATGAATTATTTATCTTTCATCCGGCCATTGCAAGACGCTACAGTTCAAGAGGTCAGAGATGTCAGCCCATGTTTATGCAGGTACTCTCTGCCATTCATGCAGGCTGGCCTTTAGAGCATCTTAGCCCAAAGAACCTGTCTTCTTACCTCTCTTGCACATGCTCAGTTGCATTCCCAAAGCATGACTGGTCATAGAAGAGGTCACAGGAAAAGCTGATCTGACTTGTCATGTTCATTGAGGCATTCACTGGAATCCTCAGCCATGTGGAAAATACCACTTTAGACTTGGTTCCTTTAGTCAGAGACTGTTGTTATTGAGTAAAAAGAAAAAAGAAAAAAAAGAAACTATCCTCTTGGTCAGTCCCACAATGGAAAAATTCAGTTCAAGCTGGGGAACAATAACGGTGAGATGCCTTGCTCAGGGACACTTCAGCCGTGGAGGGGACCTGAAACTTTTGGGTTACTTGCCAGGGTTTTGTCCAGTTGAGGATGCAACATTTCTTCCAAAGCAACAGCCTGTGCCTGTATGAATGAGAGTACATTACTTGATTATTTGTCCCTGGAAACAGGGTGGTGTCCCAATTTAGACTTTAGACTTTTCTTTTATTGATCCCTTTGGGATGGCTCCCTCAGGGAAATGTACATTTCCAGTAGCATTGAATAGCACAATAGAACAATATGAAACAATAGGAATATTCAGATAGTAAAAGAAATGATAGATCATTGAGATAGTAAATATATATGATAGATGCACTAGAAAATTTGTGATAAGCGTATAAACAGTGAGGTAATAAACAGTAAATAGTAAGGTAAGTATAATAGTAATAGATAGTAAATAGCGTATATATTAATTACATTTCCCGTAGGATACAAGACTATATAAACTATATACAAGAGATTAAACAATACACAATAAATTAATGACAAACAGAATATATAAAATATAAGTATATACAAGAATCAATCAATAAAACTGTGTGAGATAAATAATAATAATATAATAGGTAGGTAGGGAATAGGTAATAGTAATAATAAAATTTGATTGTAAAATATAATGATAAGTTCTGGGAGTTGCAACTGAGATGAAATCATGATTTTAGCTGTTTGTGTTATAATTCTGTAGAGTTTTTTCCTACTTTTCTCTGTGAGGATGCAATGTTGAAGATGAAGAGGACTGGCTCAATGAGTGACCTTTGTACTGCTATTAAAATGTCCTGTTTGAATTTGGACACAAACATGTTGGTCTCCTCATGCATGTTGTAAGGGCAGGTGATCGTTGATGTCATTTCCCAAGTACCTAAAAAAAATGGACCTGATCCCCACCTGACCCTCCAGCTTGATTGGCACAGAAAGAAGGCTGGGTTCTTCAGATGTCTCATGCCCACTGCAGCACAGCTCTTTGGTTTTTAAATGTGAAGTACCACGTCCTTAACAGATAATGTGGTAGGAAGATGGAAAGAACACTTTGCTAAACTTCTAACAACTCACTTCCACTGGCTGCGGTTGCAGTCCGGCTGCACTTCACCACAGCTGTACTCACCTCTCTGGTGACACCCACCTCCACCGCCAAGCTGCGGCTCCAGACAGACAGTGGCAATGAAAGAGGACCTATGAGACCTTGCAAATCCATGCAAAAATCTGCAAAAAAGCTGAATTGCTGTGCCGTGCTTCGCCGTGCTATGGCATCTGCCCAAAATAGAAGCTGCAGATCAGTGCTGCTGGTGGATATGTGTCGGTGCTGGACCACAGCTAAGCTGTAGGGGGTGGAAACCAAAACATTGACTTGTGACCTACATTGGGTCCCGTGAGAGCTGGCGCCATATGCATCAGATATTCTGGGGACGTGGGGCATGTCCCTACCTCTTTTTGTCATTCACAGTTTTGTCCCTACCAATTTTTTTTAAGGTGGGGTTCCATGGGGCCTTGTCAGAGAGAAGGAGGGTGGGTCCTTTCCTGGCCAGGACTTGGGGTTGCCAAGGGTGGTGAGGTGTGTGTAACTTAACTTTACAGCAGACTACCTCGACCAAACAAAGACTCGTATTATCCTGTCATGTAGGATTTATTTAAAAAACTATACTAAACAAGCTTGCAGATTTGTAGAATAAAGTGATCCTGAATGAAATGAAAACACTTCCTTTTAGGATTTTGAAGAGAGTGATGTAAACTGGGTATAACATTTTTTGGATGTGGGCTAATGAAAGTCGTCACTGAAGTAAAGATTTACTTGTTCTGCCAAAAGTTTTGTCACATTGAATCAGTGCAGCTGCTTAATAATTCTGCTCTTTATTGTGGCTCAACATTTTTTTTAATTTGAGTGCCAGGGTAATTGCATATTAATGGTGGTTGAAAATGTGTGATTTTAAAATTATTATGTAAAAGCAATGATTTGACACCTTAATAGTTAACAACTTCTCTGCCAGCTGCTAATGACTTGTCTGTTGATGTGTAAAGTGGACGCTGCCAAAGACAGCTATGAAGAAAATTAAAAACAAGTTCACATTTACATGATGGATATGTTTTCTGTTTCATGGCTGTGACAGTCCACCATCTGTCCTTGCAAATCCTTGCAGTATTTCACGAACTGCTGTGATAAAAAAACAAGCAAAATCTACATATACAAATTACATACATATATATACACATTATTTCTAGCATTGGTCACATTTTTTCAAGTGTGTTTTATGGAAATGTGATTTTTTTTTTACATTTTACAGATGTTGTCTATCACTTTAAGCTTAATTCTGTGAAATGACTCACAAAGCAAATAAAACCCCTTCTTTCTCCTCATACAGTTCACAGCCCTAAAGGTTGGCTCAGTATTTGAGGTACATATCTCTTTTTCATCAAACAGTTTTAAAGAATCAGATTCTTGTAGAAATGAAGTGAGAAAAATGTTGAAAACAGTCTTTCTGCAATTGGCACAGCAGCATACTTGATGATGTCATTGTCAACGCAGTCGTCAGATTGGTAGTTCTAAAAATTACATTTTCACCTAAAAAAATAAAGAACTTTCTAAAAAGAATTTCTAAACTTAAAACCTACAGTTGTTTGTCCCCTTTTCTGCCATTGCCACTGTGAAATGCATTCTGGGATATGTACCTCCCCAAAATCCACACAAGTCTGCATCGATGCCTCCTTGATGAAATGGACAGACCAAAACCACATCTGGGGTATTTAAGCATCCTTGCCGAGATGCAAACTTCAAATTGGAACAGTACCTGTTTTGACACTGATGACTTTTTTCAAGGTCATAAAAGCCAAGTACAGAGAAAAAAACATATTGGGAGAAAGAGAGCAATACAGTGATTGCTGTCACTTCACCAGCCATCACTTTTTCATAATGCCTTTTTCTTCCTGCTCAGTGCTTCTTTGCAATCGCACCCTGAGTGGATGGCTGCCGTAACTGCATAATGTTGTCCAGGTGGTTTGGTCTGTCTTCTGAAGTGAATTGTAAAAGTTCCAGGAGTTTCCCAGACCCAAGTCCTGAGCTGTCATGGTGTGAAAGCGCCCTGACTGTGAAAGACCCCTACAGTTGACTGTAGAGCCCTCTGCCCTCTGTAAATTAACTGTCAGAAAATTATCGCTGACATAATTAGTCACATAATGTAATAGAGGGCAAACAAATAGACAGGCCCAGAGTGAGAGTGCGCATTTGCATGCAGAGCACTGTAGCAATGTTTAAACACAAAATATTTGAGAGATGCCATCTGAGCTTCGGAAACTGTGTCTTGTTTCAGTGACAGTATACAGAGTTTTACAAAATGCTGGAACACAGAAGAATCAGCAGGCTATGTGCAGAGACCAGGAGTGAAGATTTACCTCTCCTGAAAACAGAAATCAAGTCTATCTCTCTTGCCATAGATGAGGTACAGACTGAACTGTTCAAGTCATCTCACAATGACACATTTAGTTTACTATTCAAGGAATCGTTCACTGAGAGCATTAGAATTAAATTGTAGTTGATCAAGAAGCAAGATGATCATATCCTTCTCAAAATGCTTAAAATAACTCTTGAGGTGCTTGTGAAGCAGCAGGATCTCATAGGCATCTGAAGATTTTTCACAGTTACAAATCATTACATTATGCCCTGCAAAGCCTTTGGACAAGCAAAGGGCTTTGCACTATCAGGAGCAGTGTGTCCTCACTGTTTGCAGAACCAAGTACAAAATTAAAATCTCTTTGTCATTTAAAAACTATTTTGATCATACATAAATACTTTTGAAATACATTTAAAGACTTCATCAGATGGTCACAACAAGCAGGCATTGAAACACCCTGCATCTTCCTTTTCATATTAGTGGCTTTGTTTTCACTGATTTTATTTCTTAAAACATATGAATATAATAGTTGGATATTAATTCCCATGAAATAACTCTACAATCTGCCATTTTATGACACTGCTTGTCAAGATATAAGTAAAATCTGTAAATTGGCTGAGGGAGGTTCAGAACATAATGCTGATTCTCTCCAACTGTGACTCCTGATTTTGGCAGAGACCCAGAATGTGTTAATTAGTAACGGAAATAAAAAAATAGTTTGCTTTGGCTTAGGTATAAAGACCAACATTGACTTGCTACGTGCTTAACTTAAACTCATTTACAAAAAGGGATCAGTTGTAGTTATATTCTGTCATCATTTTGTATAATGTGAATAATTAAGTATTATGAATATTTTCGATGGTCATTTCTTAATCTTATCTCTGCTGGAAATGAGCACTGCAGATTTTTCTGATGACAATAGTAGTAGTACTTAGATTGTGCTACTAGTTGCACAGTGTGTACTGTGCTATTTTCAATCATTAAAAATCATCTTAGTAAAGAAAGTCTTCGCACAGCACAGCTATAAAATCATATGTCTGTCTTTGCTCATTTATGATCCTCAAGATAGAAAGAGGGAATGAAAGCTCAAAACAAATCTGTTCTTCTCTTCTGATAAACATGGCTGTGCTTGGACAGTGACATCCATTAATGCTCTCTTGTCACGACTGAATTTCTAGTCACTACTTACACTCTCCTGACAAGATGAATCAATTTTGTCTGAATATTGGATTTGTTGTTGCTGCCACATGGAATTCCATTTGATGATGGAGGGTGGGGAATGATGGACGACAAGGCCCAGTGATATAAATCAAGATTTTTGCTGTTGCAGAAAGTGAGTTTGCAACTCACTCCTGCCCTATTGAAGCTACCAGCACCTGCTAACAAGCTTAACAAATGTTTCATAATGAGAGAGTTAGTGATGGGGGGGTGTTCAATTTGCTTGGACAGCTTTGGTGGCCTGGCTGCAGTGTATGAAATGTTTTTCATTTCCCTAATGAGAAGCCTTACCTGGAAATTAACTACATGCAATACACACTCATGTGCTACACCATTTTGTTTTGTAGTTCTTTTAGGATCCGTTGCCTCCATGTTGACCTTCCTAGAGCAACTTTGCCTCTCCAAAGGTCCCCGAGGGTCTATGGAGGCAGGGTCCAGAGGGTCTGTTCCAGGTCCCCCATGGGGTCTGCAGGTTGAGTTTCAGGTCATTTGGTCTATTTATGTAACTGTGGCAATTCCTCAAAGGTGGGAAACGGTCAATGTTCGAAGCCCCGCCCTTCGAAAAGTATGGCTTTGAAAAGTCTGGCTCCAATGAGGACACTTGTCTGTTTTTTTCAGCAACAACTTAATTGCTTCTAAACTTTTACCCCAGGCTTTGGTGATTTTAGGCGCAATAATGCATGTAATGTAAATGATATTCAGATGGTCTCTAATAACCAACATTTAGCGCACCAGTCCCATGACCAGGGCACTGGTCACAGAAATACTATGAAATTTGGAGGTTGAAAGCTGAGTGAGAACAGGTTGGCATGTGTGTGTGTGTGTGTGCGTGTGTGTGTATGCTTGAACTGCTCAGATGAGAGTTCTTGAGTCATGTGATGAAGCCAAAGACAATCCTGCAATGTAGTCAGTCTAAAGCCAAATTTCAAACCGACCCCTTAAGGACTCACTGACTTAGATATCTGTTCATGTGAAGTCAGTGAGCATGTGAGTGCTGTTCATTGATGCATCAATGCTGACTTTGATATATATATATAATTTATTTTATTTTATTTTTTTCAGTAATATGAACCCAGCTGCAACTCTATGCAGCATGCGCAGCATGTGGCGTGTCTGTCACTGAATATAATAAATGTTTGAGAAAGCAGCAGAGTGGACGATTTAGAGCAGCATCTGAACAAATGCGAGAATTGAATTTCTATAACTTCTAATCTGAACTATGACAATGGCTTTGACATCAAGGAAAACTTACAGAGTAGATGGCCAACCTTCATAAAACATTCCTTTATGTTTGGATGGTAGTGGTACTGTCTAGTGCTGAGGTAGTTGGCTATGGCTTGAACCTGCCAAGGGGACTGTGAAGGCTCCAGCATCTTTTCAACTGCATCTCAATCTTTCAATCTTTCATCTGACACTAACATGTCAAGAGTACCTTGTTTAGCTTTTCACAACATTTAAATATGATATTCAGAAACACTCAAACATATTGTTCTGGTGTTGGATTAACATGGTGGGTACTGGAACTTGACTCAACCGTCACACCTACCAACCAGAGAATAGAACTGTGATGGAAAATATAATGGAAAAATGTAATTGAGTGAAAAATGTAATGGAAAATTGCAAGATTATTGAAGCAAATTCAAAGCAAAAGCAGACAGTTGCTTATGATCAGCACCCTGTGCACTAAAGTGGTGTATATAAAATGATAAAGGCTATTTTACATATACTAGATTACAGGTGAGTGCACTTGCTCTTCTAGGCTCCTTCTGGCACTAAACTTTAACAACTGATTTGATTTCCAGTATACTAGCTTGGCACAAATTAAAAGTGAATCCATTATTCTAAATTTATCTGATATGCAAAGTGACATGAGCCGTTGGATGATAATTGCTGGAGAAATGGGCTCCCGTGGGAGGTATGTTTTCTCCTTGCTTTGATTCTACCTACACAGCCAGAGAATTTTCTTTCAACACTATAGCTTGTCAACAGCCTTCAGTGAGCCCTGGCTTCTAAGCTTCTGTAATGAAAAGTGATTGAAACACAGTATGGATAAAAGTGATTCTGCTCTCATCACTGTGAACTTTACACAGCTTTGCAGTGATGACACAATAATTTGATATTTTCTTTTTTTTTTCCCTCATTTCAATATTTTGTCAGCTCTGCACACAACCCTTCTGCAAGAGATACTCTTGGAGGAAGCCCTTGTTTCCACTGCAGGACACGATGTGTATTTTATGATTTCTTAAAAAAAATAACAATAATAATTTAAAAAGGTATAAAAAAATCAGATTAAAGGTTCATATCCAGTTCTTGTGTGGTGTCATAAATTGCATTGCATGCCAAAAGAACACTTGATTCTGGGATACTAAATCACTTGAAACAGGATTTAGATCTTAAAAAAACCCATTTCCAGCTCCGTGAAGGTGTGTGATTGCAAAGTGCACAGTGCAGTTACATTTTAGCAGTTACTAACCAGGAATACATCTGGTGTGAGAAATGTAAATTTAGTTTCTTTATAAATATGTGATAAATATAGTGGCTATACTTAAAGGGGCAAAAAGTGAAATTGTTTCTCTACTATGTTTGCTGTTCTGCACTGCCTGGTTTCTGGTCTATGGGGGAACTTGAGTGGCTATGAAATATGAAAACTCAAAACAGAGAGACCTGTATTTTTTGTAAGAATTTAATTATTTCATCAGTTGTTTTCTGAGTGTAAGCAGATCACTAAATATCTGGGTTTAGAGACTCATGGCATCAGTGGATGACAACTTTTACCTACTATCATCAGGTCAAAATAAACCTGGCAGACATCGACATATTAACATTGCCAATGTGAGCATATGAGCATTCTGTTAAAGAACAGCTGTGCATGCACCACAGAGATATCTGCTGTTACCAAGTATTTGTTCAATACAAAAGTTATCTTCAGTTATCTTCACTGAACTAGCTACGTAATGGGTTAATTTTAAAGGGCTGAATTTATTGAGGCGGACGAAGTAAACTTTTTTTTTGTTTGTTCTTGAAAATTAAAAAGTGTGAAAGCAAACTGGACAAGTTTTAACATGCATTCAACTTATGGATAAATCTAGCCTCCAATATGGTAAAAATAGGATTTCAGACAAGTGAATTAATGTTTGATTGTATTAGGTTACACAGCCTTGCATTACCATTGCCAGTCCATGCCATACTACATTTTCAGTGTAAATATTAGATCTTCCATTTCCATTATCTTACCTGCTTTGTACCTTAACAGGCAGAGGTAGGAGATACACTCAGGACGGGTTCCCAGTTGACTGCAGGGCGCACACACATACACACAAACACACACACTCACACACACATACAAGCAAACACATCATTCACTTTCACAAGCAAGTAGCAATAGCGTCTCAAATCGCCAAAATACACATAGACCATAAAAAACATGCAAAGTCCTCACTGAGGGCAGAGAGGCAGCCTGTCTGGCTGGGAGACCAACCTATAACCCTTCTTGCTTATCTACTGTGTTACCTAGATTGTTTTAAGTTCATCTTAGTCAGAAATTCAGTTTAGTGCACCAAGCGTTTGGTGCCCTTTGTTCTGGCTCTGTCCTAGCTCAACAGGCATTTACAGTATATATAGTAATATATATATAGTAATTTTTTTCCAAGGATGACACCATGGTAAGTTTCAGCTGCCCTTGACACAATTTTTTTCATCCATTTTTAATTTTTACCTCAGCATATGAGGATGATTAGAGAGTAGTAGTAGAGCAGTCCCTGCTGCGAAGGTCAGCAGCATGTATGATAAACGTAGTGTGTGAAGAAAACTTGCCCTCGCTTGCCCCCTGTGAAATCTCTAAATGAAGAAAAATGTCAATTGCCAGTCTCATTCAAAGAGGGCCAGGCCATGAATGTACCTGGCAACCTACAGCAGAGAGGCAGTGAGAGAATAAATGTTAAATATCCAAACACACAGCTCGACACTGGACGAACGCATGAAAACTAAACGCAAGTGTTTACTTTTTCATTATATTGTCTTGGTTGGATTGTGTGTGCGTGTGTGTGTGTGTGTGTGTGTGTGTGTGTGTGTGTGTGTGTGTGTGTGTGTGTGTGTGTGTGTGCTGACTTACAAGTCCTCCATGCCATCTCTCAGTTGGCAGGGTAAAATGAATTGCCCCAATATAGATTTTTGGCAGACAAGTGCCCTCAAAACCATCTTATATCTTATTACCAACAGCTTCAGACACTTAAATTGATCTTTATCACTGTGAAAAAAAGAAATCCTGCTTGGCATCATCGACCTTTATGGTCCTCACCTTTCATTGGTGAATTTCTTTCGCCTGTAAAATGTGCGTGTGGGTGTATGTCATGGGAATGGAAGCACCAGCAGGCATAGCACCATGCCTGATGGAAAGCAATCTCTGGAGCCGTCATTGGAGTGAGCACGTCCAGGGTGATAGCCCTCAGGTCAGGAGGGAATGGGATTTTTTATTTAATCAGAAGTTGAAGCAAAGCCTTTTGCCGAGTTGCCTCTCACTAATCTGCCTTCTAAAAAAGTGTGATAACATAAACAAGTGGTCACTGCTACAGGCTTGTTCATGGTTTAAGAGAAGTTAAGTTCCCGCTGACAGTCAAATTGTTTGTGGGGATTACCGATGAGCATTTTTTATTTCACCATCCGCAGTAGTAGAAGAGCAGATCATTGATGGGTCACTCAGACCATTGTCTGTCAGTTGTTAGCAAAGTGGAAAGATGCTAAAGACATAAAAGCTGTGTTAAAAAAAAGGGTTTTTGTGATTTCAAGTTATAAAAGGTGTGAGGAAAAAAATACTTCTCATTGCTATTATGACAATTAATAGATTTGGAATGAGAGATGTGCCCCTATCTCTCCAAATGAAATTATTCACTGTATCTCCCCACAGACTATGATAGGTCCGTGGTCCAATAGTATGTAAGAGAAAACTGAGCAAACTGGATGTTCAAAGAACCACAAACATTCACTCACCTCCTCGTACCACAAATAAATAGTGAAGTGGCATTTTAGAATAAAATCACATATTTTTCATCACTTTATATCACCTTTTTAAATTGATTTGGCATAAATTATTGCTTGTGATTGGATTAAATTAGATCCCCTCTCCCCCTTAATTCAAACCAAATTAACCCAAATTATTGCCTATACGCATCATTCTACTTAGCTTAACCAAGCTTATTTAAAGCTGCACTTATCATGGAAGTTTTGAGCTGAGAAACACCATTAGGATTTAACATCTAAGAAAAAGATCTGGATGTCTAAAAAGTCATTGATTTAAGCTTTTTTTGTGATAATCAGCTGTCAGTGTTGACAAAGACAAAGACATTTGTAAGACTTTTATTGTCTCCTTGTTTATTTTCTCTCTACAACTGTGGGTTGCTTCATTAAATCAGTCATACATCCATTTTCTACATAAGGTATAATGTAAACATGAATGTTGTATTGAGGCTTTTTCAAAATACCACAAAAATGATTTAAACAGTAGTTTTCTATACTGCACTGATGACCTTCCATGTGTTCACAGTTTGTTTAAACTAAGTGGGAGGAAATTGAAAATATTTGCTCATTATGGTTTTGCTTTATTGTGGCTTTATTGGGTCAAAAAATGTATTTTTCTATGTATGCATTTTTCGCTACATTATACATCTCATACATACCTTTCATGAACTTTATGCTTTGAACGTGCATAGGACTTTTTTCAGATCTTTTTCATAATCCCATCTATTGTTATAACACAAAGCTCAATTTATTGTTCCTACTAAACATGAGTATATATCCAGATCCAGCAAATTTTGGGTTTTTATCACTGGCCTTTCTGTAGGGGCAAATGTAAATTTCATGGCAAGCTCCAACACAATATTAAACAACACTAATTAAGAGGATGTGGGCACACAAAGGGAGAGGCAGATATATTGACTTTAAGATATGTATAGCAACAGTGGAACAGAAGGCTAAATAATAGCTCTGGAATTAAACATCGACACATGAAGTCTGACATCCCTGATCCTGAGCTTTAAAAGCGAGAACAAACAGTCAACATCAGTCAGAGAAGAGTTCTTTGTAGTCAGTGACAGCTTCTCAGGCTTGTCTCAGGTAGTGCTCCTTCACTGTTGCAAACCTTCCCCCTTCTCTTCTACTCACACCTAATGTTCTCCCTGTACCACCAGCAGTTTTTAACTCCATTACTCCATTACATTTACTCAGTTGTTCCTCTTGTCGACCTCGGGTTCATTAAAGGGCCCCATACAGGACTGGTAGAGAAACAGCCAGATGGGCTCACTGGCTCAATATTATAGAGGGCAACAATTCTCAAATCTGTGCGAGAGAAAATAAATTATGGTACAATGTTTGTTGGAGCAGCATGCATGAGGGAAAATTAATCCCTTTTACTGTTTGTATACAATGATGTATGCATGCACATTCTGGCAACAGAAATCAACAGATTGTTAAGTTATGCAAGGGGCTTATAAGCAAAAGATTGCAAATCTTACCTCAAGTTGACTTTGACAAATGGTGTCTGACTTCCAGATCCCTATTCTATTAATGAGTGGGTTGAGGATGTTGGCAAATGGCTGAATATACCATTGGCAAAAAAAATATATATATATATATTTATATATATATATATATATATATATATATATATATATATATATATATATGCATATACGCACACACACACACACACACACACATACATAAACTCAGAATTTTGGGTGATGGAATCAGAAGTTCTGCTAAGCAAATTGCACACCCCAAGGCACGATTGAACAGTCCGTGTTGCTTCATTTATATCAAGTAATACTTCTGGAGATATAAGCACAACTGTAATTTTTCGACCAAAGTGCTGCTCCTTGTGGCCAAACGTAATGTGTGAAAATCAAATCAGTTCTTCCCCTATCAGTGATGAATCTGTCAAAATCAAATCCAAATGGTGTTCCAACAGCGTTAACACAAAAAAACATGCAGCGGTGGCCAAGTGCGTTTGTACGCTGACTCTGAAACTTTCATCCCTAAATTGAATTCTCAGTGCAGGTTGGATTGTCTGTTTTTTGCATCAGTACAGCCTTTCTGACCAATAGTGGAGTGGAGCCAGGGGACACAGGTACAGTGCAGGATGAAGGGAGTGTGGGGGTGTGGCAGTCAGCAGCAGCTGCAGGAACTGGAAGGGGAGGTGACAGAGTGACCAGAGGGGTACAGTATACCCCACAGAGAGAACCTGAACAAGGAACCAAGGCATTGGAGCACATTTTGACCAACTGACCTGCTCTCAGAAATGAGAGCTCAGAGATGAGCTGCATAGAGGCTTGAGGCTCTTGAAGCAGCTTGGAAGGTCTATAAGCATCAAGCATGAAGCACAAGCATCTGCGACATTAATCCATTTAACCCTTTGAAAAATTTGGTTATGGCACCAGTCATAACATCATCGATTTACCAGTATTCATTATGTTTTTGTTAAATTTCAGGCTTGTCTACGATGTATTAGTCAAAACAGTCAATAACTGCACCTCTGTTGCCAAGATGCAATACAGCTTTTGAAGAAGATGTCATCAGTAAAAGGATCAATTTTAGATTTAGCAGTTGATGGTGTTGTTCATAGAGATGTACTTGAGACAAAGACAGAAAAAAACCCTGTTGTGCCTGAGTGAAGGGGTGAGGTTTAATTCTGGTCCACATTAGATTCATGGTATGTCTGTCCATTTTCCTTGTTAGAAAAGTTGTGAAAACAGGTGTACTGGATAGATGATATTGAACACTACTGAATGTAAAGCCTCAAATAACAAACCAAACTGTGATCTGCAAAGGCTTTAACAAATTAATGTTGAAATCATTACCTGGGGCATCTCATTCTTTGCTTTGGATGTAGATAACCAGAAGATAGGGCTGTTGTCCATGTATTGGAAAGTTGATGGCTGAAATCCCAGCTGTTGAGGTACATTTAGTTGGATTTGGTTTGGCCATTTTAAATGGTTAAAGCTCCTGAATTAGTAGGTGGATCTTGTTGGAATGTCTTGTCAATCATAAATGAAATAGAATATGACAATTTTTCCATGCCTGATGACAGACAGCACAATGAATGTGAAAATGTGATACCGAGTCAACCTCATAATTTGTATAAAAGCATATGCTTTTATACAAAAATTTGTATGTTTTTCAGGAAGGGTCATTATAGGATTTTAGGGCCATCTTAGAAACACTGTTAAACCACAAGGAGGACAATCCTTCATCTATTAAATACTATGACAGACCAGTTCAAAATGCAAATGTGTATATTAGATGAATGCAATTTGCCATATAACATGATATTGTCCAAGACATTATTTTATGTTTATTTTATTAAAGTGTTAATTTTAAAAAAAGTTACATCTTAATCAAGTGTTCACTAACTCTCTTATAAGGTACAATAGGTACGAAATTCAAAAATAGAAAAAGTGTTGCGTGTTCTTATGAGTCTCTTTCTGCTGCAATATTCAAATGAAAGGGTCAAAATTTGATAGAAAGCACACAAAAGCATGGATGGCATGCTTTGGGCTCCTTAGTACCAATTAAACATTGTTATATACACTGTACACCACAACCTTGCCACATGACTGTTGCTTAAGACTGTTGTCCATCCATTTATGTGACTTTTATTATGACTTTTCCTCTCACCATGGCAGGCATTGAAGTAACACCATCTTCTGAGAACTACCTAGTGGCAGACCCAGGATATCGGAGAGGGAACCCCCTAAGAGCAGTACCGCAACTGGGGGGTTGCAGGGAAAGGATGGGAGACAAAATTGAAGTAGGGCTGTGGTAAAGGGTTAGGGTTATTACAACATACCTACAATGAATGGTAAACCGTGTGGGATTTGTTGGGATGAAGAAATTGAGTCTTTGTATTATCTTCTTATTGACTCTGGCATCTCTCTTGATTGGAGCTCACTTCAGCTGGGGGCTGTGCTTGGTCTCCCTAATGATGAACTAACAAGTAATACTGTGCTTCAGCATGAATTCAGCCTGAATCCTGTGGCTGAATCATTGAACTAGCTACGTCAACAATGGCACACAGATAGTTGTATATTCTACAGCATATTCTTAAGCATGTTAGTAATGAAAAACTATTTCTCCCCAGAGATTATTCAAGTGTTTTTTATCCTGATTCTAAGTTACCAATAATGGATTAAGATAGTAACCTTAATCTGTGACCTAAATGTCATTCTCTTTTCATTACTAAGCATCTAATGAAAGATAGGTGATAAATTCTAGATTAATGAGCTGTTACAATGGTGCATTAGCATTTTTTGAATTGATACAACAGGAAAATGTCTTTTTCCCTCTGCTCAAGGTGCAGGGCAGTCAGCAGCTGAGCCTTACAATCTTGCTCATGGATACAACCTTTCTCTTTCTTACCAGAGTTATACAGCCTACGTCTGCTAAAGAGATTAATGGAATGAGTCAGCATTAGACAGTCACATGTATCTTTTCATTGATGAGATGTTTGATAGATGTTGCTACCTGGGAGCCGGTGCTGCTGACATGCTCTCACAGGGGAGTTAAAATGTTATTACGCTACAGTGCATAAGCATGCTAATACATATCCTTCCACACTACATGTGTATTTCTCATACAATTCTCACTTCTCCTTCCTGTTAACTAACACACACTACAATAAAATGTCTTCCTTTTGGTTTTTCGTATGCGAATTATGAGTTACTCTGTTGGCACTATACTGTACTTAATACTGAAGCAAAGATCCTTTACAATGGAATGAATCTCAGGATGACTGTGCAACTAAAATGAAGGGTGCAGACTTTTTATGATTTACAGTTGGATCCCTAGAAAGGTGTTATTTCAAGCAAACACACACACACACACACATCCACATATATACATACACATACACACATGCATGCAGAAAAGACAATGTCCGTCTGTTATTGTAAGTTCTTGGATGTATTCCATTTTCCAAGCTTGGTGTTGAGGGTGTAAAACACACAGCCATCTGCATTTGTGTCCTCTTTGCTGCTTACCTCTATTCGAAAGTCTTCCCCTATTCAAAAGTTTTCCATGTCAGCCCTTTTTGATAGCAAGGCCACTGCCTTATTTGATTTCCACCACTCTTAAAATCAGCAGGAGTTCATATGATTATGTTCCATTACCCTATAATGTTCATTTCACCCAAGCACATTTTCAAAGGTTAGGTATGATTTAGGCTGCTTTTGTCTGCTGATATCTTCTGTTTTCAAAACCCTTCTGCCAGATATGTGATCCACTAGCAGCATCTAGTGGCTTAAAGCAGCTACTTCTCCATCTGTGTAGTCACAATATAATATTAGTTTTATTCTCATGCACAGAGTGAGAAAAGCAGGAGGACAGAATTTTTGAGCTGGCCAGTCATGTAGTTTAAAATCCTTTAGTAAAAATTAAGCTGGTGTGTCAGAAGATAAAATTATAAAAGGTTACATTTCAAGATGGTAACATGTTTAATGGATCAATTATGCAACACAAAACAACAATCAAGGATGACATTTTTTTGTCTTTTTTGCTCATTTAAGATAACTTTTCCTGTTTCTCCTCTCCCCTCTAAGACTTGTAAACATTTAGATGGTAAGGCTACGTGAGTGACTCCAGGCAGTCCGTGGTCAGGACTTTTCTCCCTTTAGAAAATGTGGGAGAAGGGGGAGGATGCAAAAGGTTTTGTATAAATCTGAATAGCTTTGAGCTCCATCTGTTGTGTGCTATAGACATGAGTCACTCTGTTCTGTGCAGCATGGGTCAGAGCCACCCAAAATCCCTAGCCTTTTATTGATACCCACACAAACATGCACAAATATCCATGGAAAAACACAAATATTAAAGCACGCTTATGCTACCAGTTTCCCTTCATGCATCTGCCTGGTAGGTATGGTTGTGCTCACACCATGAGACAAAGTCTCTGTGACAGCTGTCTGACAGTCATTTTCACCCTTGCTGATGCGTTCAACTATTGCTGACTCATCAGAAAACTACTGAGGGTGGCTTGTCTCTGTACAATAGTTGAAGTCTGTAGTGTAGAGGGTGCAGAGGAATGGAGACAGAACTATCTCTTGATGAGCCCCCAGTCATACAGTACCGGAGGTGCACATACTGAGGTCTCCCAGACAGATAATCCACAATCCAGGACACATCAACCTGCATCAATGTCAGCTCGTCACCGGACGGATGGATGGTGTTGAAAACTATTAGGATTATGACACTAGTGATGATATAATGTTTGGCAGGTCCAATCTGCAAATTATGAGCAGACTGGATCCCGTCTAGGTTGGATTTATGCCACTGGAGAGGAGACAGCTCTGATGCAGCTCAATCAGGGCACCAACTCAGAGAAAAACCTGAACTATTAACTCATTATAATTCAATCGAAATCAGGACACCACCTGGTAAACAACGACCAATGATCAGGTTAATATGTTAAATCAGTCTCAATTTGAATGTTGTGAAATCCGAGTACTGGCTAGGTTTAGGTCACATGTTCAATAATAATAAACTAGCTTATACAACAATCACAGTTTAATTAAAGTTTTCAATAGAAACTATTTTTCTGAGAGGATTATCAACCACTACAACTACACTATCAACCACTACAACTGTACTAAACTAAACAACCACAAACAGCGCCTCCACTCTGACCACAGAAACACAGAATGAAACAAAGGATGAATATAAAATATAGTGCAGGGTTACTCAGTCTGCATGTCTCACACTGTCATGTATGAATTAAATGGAGGTTTCTAAACACATTTGAGTCAAAGTCTCTGCCTAAGTCAAGCCCTTATATGATCCATGCGTTGTGTCTCAACTCCTTTGGTTCAGTCTAGCTCAGTTCAGTTTATTGTTCCTGTCTTTGGTGTTTTGCAGCTCATGCTGTAGCTGGCAGCAGAGCAGATCTCCCTACGGAGTTTGGCTGCTGTGTCTCTGTGGTCTGGGTCAGACCATTAAAACAACCGGCTAGCGAAATCTTGGAAGGTTATAGTCTACATGCGCAGCCTACATGCGTCCTTGGCAAGATTCTGAACCCCCGATCAGTGTGTGAATGGTTAATGCTATTGGATAAGCAGACAGACTGTGTGGTAGTCTTTCCCACCAGTATGAGAAAAGGAGTGAATGAGTAAAAGTGAGTTGTGCCTGTTGAGGACTTTGAATGGTCATGAAGATTTGAAAAATTGCTATATAAGGGTCAGTTTATTTGCCAATGCATTTAAATGTGACATTTTATTTTAATTAATTAGTAACAAAACCACTTTCCATGTGTGCAATCTATCAGGTAACTCACCATCAGAGGAATCGGAGGAGAGGGAAAAGGAGCCGCGGACACTAACCTACCCTGCCTACATTGCCAGTTTGCTGGACACTGGGGCCAAAAGGATGGCGGCGGGTGTCCGCATGGACTGCACTAGCCAGGGCCAGTGCCCACGCTCTTGCCACCTCTGTCACATGAGCCCACGGGCAGCACAGGGCAGGCAGCAGTCTGAGCCAGTTTTGCTACAGATCACCAAGGCTGCACCCATCTATGAGCTTGTGTCCAACAATGAGACCTACCAGGTGGGTATAGATGTATTTGTACCTCTATCTGTGCCTTTGTATGCCCTGGGAAATTCTCTTATCCTACTGAAGTGTATTATTATCAACTCAACTTTGATATGGGTGATAAAAGCAATCATTTATTGCTGAGTATTGTTGTAATTTCAAAATAAGAAGCAATTTTACTGTGATCCAATCATCCATTATATTACCTGTTTTGTGCTAGTGTGTATCTCCAGTGCAGAGGGGGCAGAGGCAGGCAATACAGGCAGGCAATACACCCTGGATGAATTGCCAGTCCAACACACCATTCACACAAGGCAATTTAAGTTGGATGTGTATTGATTGATCCATCAGTGGTCCGTCACTGCTGTCTAAGCTCTGCTCCAACAATCCCCATTAGATCCATCACATGTCTGACAGGAGCTAACAGCAAGCAGCGAAGCTGGACAGCTGGAGTCACGAGACTTGGATCTCTCGCGCGAAAATTACCCAGTAGGACTGAGCCGGATGGTCAATGAGGCACGCATTGATTGGCTGCAAGTACAGAGCCAGGAGTGGAGGCTGGCCCCTTCATAATGGCACATCCAGCGAATGATGAATGAGACCGGGCTGGAATTCAGCCATTTAGCCTTGTGTGGTGACAACTTCACAGGAGCAGAATAAAAAAGTCATGTTTTGGGGAGCCTGGTTTGAACAAAGAGCCAAAATAAAAAAAACTAAGCCCCAGACTTTTGGGCACCTTTCAGCTGAGGGCCAACAGCAATATACGTTTTAACAAGGAAAATATGATTTCGGGGTAATGACTTCTTTAAATTGTAAAAAGTTAAATTCTATGGTGACGACCTGAGCAGATTTGTTTGGAGAAAGAGGATATGTGTGAAATGGATTAAAGTATTCAATAATTTGTCTGGGCACTGCATGCACCATGTGTTAAATGTGTGTGTATAGATGTCTTAGATTTTAATTCAAATAAGCCAATATGAATCAGTGAAATGTGCTTTGAGGTTTCATGTTTTCAGGTTCTTCAACCTCTCTCCCTCTTCACAGGCTCTTCAGGAAGCCATGATGAGCATGCTATGGTGTTCAGGGAAAGGCGACGTTATCGATGACTGGTGTCGGTGTGATTCCAGTGCTTTTGGAACTGATGGACTGCCCACCTGTGCACCACTTCCTGAGCCAATGTTAGTAGCATATAATAAAATAACTTTTTTCTCAACACATTGTGATGCCATATTATCTATCATTACCGTGTTAGAACTCCATGTTCAATCGCAGTAGTCCTAAGTCCTTGTGACCAATTAGCGTATCATATACACAGGAGCCCAAACTATTGAAAAAAACACAACAGACATAGGCAAGTTTATTTGTACAGCGCCATTCTTACACAAGGTAATTCGTCTTGCATTAGAGAGGCAAGGAAATGCTTAGGATAAGAAACAGCTGAAATCATCAGTAAAATTAAAATATTGAAATTGATTTAAAATGATTGAAACAATTTAAAATCAATAAGGAAAGCAGATCAGTAAGGCAGCATATTATCTTCTTTTCTGTTTTAGCCTTCTTTAAGACTTTCTTTTAGACCAAGAGCTCCCCAGCACTCAGCCCAAGTCGCCAAGACTCAACAGGTCCCCAGGTGCAGAGTGTCCCAGACCCAGAACTCCACAGAATTTTATCTGTTCTTGCCATTTTTTTTAATTTGGTCCCATTTTGGTTTTGCCAGATAGACATGAAATAGACATAACATTTAAGAACATGAAATCTATATTTTATTAAAATGTAATTTCAAATCACTAAAAAAGGAGGTTTACAATGGCCAAGTTAGCCTAACATTGACAAAACAGTATACTACAATGTAGAAGTGAATTAAATTTACACCAAAGGAAAACTGCAGTAATAATGTTTTCAGCCCTAACACCTCAGTTGTTCAGAGAGTTCGTTCCACAGCTGAGGACCACAGAAGCTAAATACAGCATCACACTGCTTGGTTGTGATCCTGGGGACACTGAGTAGACCTGTTCTTGACAACCTGAGTGGTCTGGATGCTTCTTACCCTAACAGCTTCATACCCAAACAGCTGATATGTATTTATGGACAATACCATTTAGTGACTTGTAGACCCGTAACAGCATTTTAGACTCGATCATTTGACACACAGGATGCATTTATGGACCGGTATAATGTGGTCGATTTTCTTGCTGATGTTCTCTGGCAGCAGTATTCTGGATTAGCTGCAGCTGTTTTACACCCTCCACTCCTGTCCCCTTGTGTTGTATGCATCTAATTCCCTAAGATCTCTTAAGAATCAGCTTTTTCCTTCCTTCATCCATTTTGAGTGTGCTTACCCATGAGATAAACTGCTGTATTGGTACATGTGGTTCTTGTCGCCACATAGCTGCATATGGCCACGTTTGAATAAGTCATTCAGAAATGCCAGGGAGATGGATTAACAGAAGAATTTGTGATATTACAAAATACATTTTATTAGGTTAGAGTCCTGCAGAATAACAAGGGGTAGTGTTGACTGTAAATTTCAATTATGAGACCAATTTGTGAATGGTGCATTTTACTCAGTGGCCTGCTTTTTTATTCATGTTCCACTGCCAGGCTGAAGCTGTCATACACCTATGAGCCAAGCAGCTCATTGGTTATCATGGAGTGGAACCACACTGAGCCACCAATTGGGGTGAAGATTGTTGATTATCTTATCAGCCAAGAGAAAGTGACAGAACGGACCGATCACTCCAAAGTTGAGACAGGTATGTTGTAATATATTGGTTAAAGCTAACTGATGATGTAAGTTTGAGAAAAACTGTTTTAGGAGGTTAAGCCATAAATATTATATATACAAATTGATTTTACATAGTAGCCTGCAGTATGCAGGTGATGATGTCATTGTTTTTAGTCATCCTTTCATCCAAATACTTCCTCCATCTTATGCCCTGTGTTTCCGAACCAGTAGGAGTAATAATATACATCAGTTGGCCACAGTTTGCATGGACAGCTGTTGGCTATTGTTCATTATTTATACTGTCTCAGACCATAAACCCACAATTTGCCAGCACCATGTGGCCACATAAACCTAATTTGTTTTAGCTAGTCTACCACCTGGAAGAATGTGCTTTGGGACGGCACATAGGCAAAAGAGGAGGAATTTTGCAGGTTTGTAGGCCTACTGTTTGTTATAAGGTGTTCAGATCTCTATTGTTTGTGAATACTTTATTTGCAGTATAAATACAATCTTGTGATTTTGAACACAACACAAATTAGTTAATCATAGTGTTCAAGTACATATACTCACACATACAATGCATACTCAATCACTTTTTTCAACAAAACAAGCATCTTATCATCAAAAACAAAGCAAATATTCAGAAAGAGCAACTAAGCTCCAAGCGTTTTTCTTTAGAGAAACTGTCTCTTTTTTTTGCTTTGAATTTTTCAGCTCCATCTCTCCCAGCTTCTTCTTTTCGGCATGATTTCCAATTTACCCCGCTCTTCTTTGTAACAAGAGCAGGGTAAACAGTTTAATGACCGTCTGAGCCAATCACATTTCAATAGAAACTAGAAAATTCCCGTGTGTGTGCAGCACTGTCTCTGCTTTTGGTTCAGTCACAAGACATGAGTAAATCAGTGTGTGTGTGAGCAGTCTGTCTGTTGCCACGGTGAGGATTTTTTTATTGCTCCTCTTCTCATGATCAACCTGCACATTTTGAAATGACATTTCTCTGGGTGCTCACAAAACTGTAGGAGATAGTATGAATTGAGTACCATGTACTGAGAGCAGGACCAAAGTGCAACATGGACTTGAACTGGAGTTTGAGAAGCCTTTATTAACAAGAAGAAGTAGGTGTGAGTCCTAGTGGGCCTGCTAGCTGTGAGGCTTGCCACCACCTATACCACAGGAAATCTGTTGAAGAGCCGAACTGAGGGACAGAAGACAGGTCAATCATCTCAGGCACAGGCAAAGGGAGGTCAAATCCAGAATATGGGTCCGTCGGGGGGACAGAAGAACTGGGAGAGTTGAAGGCCTTATGCAGGAGCGGTTACCGGTGAAGTTGAACAGGTGGCGTCAAGAACAAAGGCAGGTAGAGCACCAGGGGCTGGAGACGAGGATCGAAATCAGCAGGCAAAAACAGGGTCAATGAGGTGGGCAGGAGACACAAAGGCAGGTCAGGAATAAAAAGGGTCGAACCTGGGAGGTCAGAACACTTACAAAGGTTAGCTGAAATTGGGAGCGGTTGCTCATATTTCTTTTAATATGCATAATATTATCAGACCCAGTCCAGCGGTGCAGGAATCATTTCAAAGGTGGAGGGGTGACACCCACTAGGACTTTTAGCACCACCCTTCCTTGGTCTGATACGGGATATTAGGGAATATCCTGTACAAATTATCCTGTATTGGACAGGTCATACAGTGTAATACAGATGCAGACAGAGAGAGGGAAGGAGCGAGACAGAAAGAGGCAGAGAAAGAGAGAGAGACAGGGAGAGAGAGGCGCCTCGCAGTTACAGCCTCTCAGCTACAGCCTCTCAGGACAGTTGGCAGCCTCCGCAGCCACTCCGTGCCACCTGCAGCTTTGAGGGCAGGCTAATGTGGTCCACTGCAGCTGCATTCTATGTGATAAAAAAAAATTTCTACCACTGGCCAGCTCAGCTGGGAAATGACAGGCCATTCAGGAACTTCCTTTTTGCCAGCCCGCACCTCGTATTAGGGACTATTATTATTTCTCTGTTTTAATTGTGGAAATGAAACAATAAAATATAAAAACAGTAGTAGTGGTTCATCTCAAACAAGAGCATGTTATGCAGCTAACCGCTTCAGTGGTAAGTAGGAGAATCTTACTAATTTTGCCAAGGTTTTAACGGCATTGTATTTGTCGTTTTAGTTGTAGTTCATAAGATCTCCACAAGATGGTGCATACCAGTAATGATAATCAAGTATATGTAGTGTATGCAGTATATGTAATGGCTTGTAAGTAGAACCAGTGACACAAAAAATGTTTTGTATTGCACCTTCCACACACTTTTTTCTAATGTACTGTTTAATTGTTTCCAGTGTTGCATAAATAGAGTTAAATTCCCATATTGGTATTGGCAAATAAGTCATAAGCAGGATATGAATATGATATGAATATGAATATGTTGATTTTGACCTGCTATTTTCACAAGTTAATTATCTAAAGGTGCTTCCACATAGACCCCGGCAAGTGCAGAGCAACGCTGGGTACAGCGCAGCCTGGTGCAGCACTGCCTCTATACTGCGTAGCACAGCGCAAGTTGCTAAGCAACCAGTAACAACATTTAGCAGTTGGTTTGAGCGCGATCTTGTGAGAGGGTGTATTAAGTCCTGGTGGAAGCACTTTAACTCTCTCATTTGTTGCTGGGCATCGGATGTGTGACAGGTGCAGAACAACAGGCTTCAAAACAGCAAAACAGACTTCTGGATGCAAATCAATAACAATTTGTATGACTACTAATACCAATTTGCAACTTATACAATATGAAACTAACCACAGAACTGACATCATCCACTGTCAAATGTTTGAAATGGGATTAGTTTACACAGACACCTGTACACAGTGCAGTGAACGTAATTGAAACTGAAACTTAAATTGACTTTCTGGCCCCTAGTATAATGATGGGGAAAACATTGCAGACAGTTGCTGGGGTTGTTCCACATTGGGGCCCTGCTCACCCCCATTTACCGCTAGTGAGACACATGTGCACGCCCCTCACTCTGGGTTCGACCAGATTACAACTGACCGTGTGGGACAGTGCGGTGTGTGAATGTGTGTGTGTGTGTAGGGGGGGGATTAGCCCCCAATCAGAGAACTGGATATATTAAATTGTGACCAGCTATTTGGTCTCCAGCAAGAACCAGGAAGCATCATGGAAAACTGAACATATGAAATGAGGGATAAAAAATTCGAAAGTTAGAAAAAACGTGAGAGCAGTAGTAACATGGCATCAAGTAACTCATACATTTATACATTTCTATGTATATATGCATTCACCTCGACTTACCACAGTGAATCCAGGATGCTGCAACTAGCGATCTAAATGAAAATCAACAGCCAATCAAAAGCTTGTTTCTCTCAATTTCTGATGGGATTCATTGGATTTTTTTGTCAGTAGCTGTGTTTCAGTTCAGGGTCTACATTCTTCCTGAACCCATGAAAATAAACATTTCTCGATATTACTCTGCAGAACATAATATGTCTTGTTACTTCTGTGATGGTATGATTATCATATACTAATAAAAACACTATTATTATTATTATTACAAAATAATCCATTCACAGACGGACCAGTTCATGGCCATCCAGAAATGCTCTGATGCAGCCTTTGGAGGAGCCGCAGTAGATTTCAGCCAAACCCCAACCCTCTGGGCCACCACCCATTGGTTTGTGAAGAGCAGTTTCCGCAGCCAGATGTGTTGCTCACACGACGCTGCCATCTTGACTCTTTATAGTCAATAGAAACCATTTGGATGAGAGAGCAGGGGTGGGGAGGAGTGAGTCAGGAATGTAACTTTTCACATCTGCCTTCTCTTTTGTTTTAATTTGACTTTTTTTTTATCGGATTCATTTTTTGTTAAAGACAGGTTATTGCATGGATTGTGTGTTCACTTCCACAAACATGTCTTGAGAATATGATTTCAAATTATTAATATGTAATGATATTGAACAGGAAGAGAGAAGAGAGGAAAGAGGAGAGCAAGAATAGAGCAGAGCAAGTGAGAAATATGAAGAAGAAACAACCGAGTCACAAAAGAAACAATACAAGACAACAGACAGCAACACAACAAACATAACGGCAGCTGAAGCAGGAGCAGCAGCAGCCACCTTGGGCAACAGCCGAGTTCCTTCTGTAGTAGCAACAGCGAGGGCAACAGAAATTGCTATTCTCATTCTCACTGCCCCCAGTAGCAGCAATGGCTCAGCAGTAATGTCTCAGCAGACAGCAACAATTACAGCAGTGACAGCCATCAGCTGCCATGACTCTGTAACATAGTGGTTGGAACCACAATCAATAGCAGTGACAACACCCAACATAACAACATCACGTTGCTGATCAGTTAGGGTAGAGATAGATGGGAGGAGGGAACTGTCAGGTTTGGGTGAGCTGAGGCAGTGAGACAATATTGTGTGTGCGTTTTTATGTGTGTGTGTGTGTGTGTACGTGTGTGTGTGTATGTGTGTGCGTGCGTGTGCAGCACGTAGATGAGTGGTTGCATGTTGCACCTGTGCACATGCCTTCATGCAGAACTGCACCAGTGAGAGGTCTGTCACTAGGCTTCAGTGGAAAGGAAATTAACGCCGTCACACCCCAACATTGGAGGAAGTCATGAAATGGCAGTGAGGCAGAAAGCCACAGCACCGCAGATCCCACATCCCTGCAGAACTTGATTGGCTCCAGGGCTAGGTGCCTCCGGCTGGGCCAGGCACACTGTCCCACGCAGCAAACGGAAACCAGGGTCCCATAATCCTGCACGGGCAGCAGGGCCACCCAGCAGTACCCAACCGCAGGGCCAGTATTGGCGGCTGAGGCTTTCCCCCCGACGCTCTTACCAGCCCCTCAGGGCGATAGCAGCTCCTCAACCCCCTCTCTCCTGCCAGGCCAGGCAGGCAGGTGATCGGAGGTGCAGCATCACACCGTCCCCTGCCTCACCTCTGCCTTCCAAAACACACCCATTCACCCATACAATCCATACTAGCTATCAGAGAATAACCTAGCCATATGAATGAGTTAAATGCAGTCCTGTGCCTGAAGTTGCGCTCTTGCCTCTGTGAGGGTCCCCTATCAACCAAATAGACATGCCCATATTAATTCTTTTCTTTAAGCTCTAATATATTCTTATGTCGTTGTCATCTTTATTGATTCTATATCTTATTACACTGCTGTGCAGTCTGGTGAGGCAGGGCGTGACCTAGGTGCTGTAAAGTGAAAAGAAATAATGTATCATTTTTGTTTTGATCATTGATTTTTTGCTTCAAAAATACAAAATAAATAACATAAGATGTGTTGTTTTAACAATATAGGAATTGCTCCGATATGAGCATGGGGCTGAGGCAAGCTGTCTGTCTGTGCCTTGTGAAATGACGACAGATGGATAAGGTTTGCGCATACGTTGTCTGTTCTCTCGCTGTCGTCAGTGGGCAACATTGAGGCACAGTGCTTCTCTGCCTCTGTCAGTTTCCCAGGTCACACACACATGTTTTTTTTTTATGCTGATGTCGTCACACAGTGACATTCACTAGTTAAATATGGAGATTACTTATCTCAAATATTTTTCTCGCTGGACATTTGAGGAAAAACGAAACACAATACTAACCGGGAAACCAACAGCTGACCTGAGTGATTTAATACAAAGGAAGGGGAGGGAAGATTGTGATGAGCTGTAGTGTTGAGATACAGGAGTTTTTGTGGACTTGTCTTAGAGAGCTGTAAATCCTGAGGAAATACAGGTGAATGTATGTCTCTAAAATTAATTGGCAGTAATTGTGCTTAATGCTCCCGACATCAGACACCACATTTTTGACAGATTTACAGTTATATTGAGTTTTATCTAGCATATATTTTTGTATCCATTATGTGATTTACAGTCTTGCTGCCTACCCAGCGATGGACCTCAATGCATGTTACTGCTTATTAATAATCAAATTATTTACAAATTGACCACCAGATCAAACTCTGGCATGAGAAGCTGTCATAGTTGAAACCGGTATGAGTTGTGAGAGTAAAGTCACTTTAGAGCTTCCATAGACTAAAAAGGATGCATCTGCTGAAGGATGCAGAGCCTGAATTGAGACACGGCTACTGTGTGCCAAGTTGAGCGAGTGTTTAGAACAACCCATGCACGCACAGAATGCAGCAGTTGTGAGACAAGTGAGAGAGAGAGCCAGAGGGTGTAGTAGCCTGCCTGTGAGTTTGTGAGAGGATATAAGAGTAAAACTGAGTGCACTTCGCTCACTCAAACTGCATTATTTATTGCTTGAAAATAATTTATTTTCAAAATGTAACTGTGGTGCTTGCAAAATATGTTTCTCTCTGTTTATATATATATATATATATATATATATATATATATATATATATATATATATATATATATATATATATATATATACAATTATTTTTTCAGCGTTCTAAATCTGTTGCTCACCCAGGATATAATGCATCCTGTTTTCAATGTGTTCTCATTACTAATTCGTATGGAAAACTACAAAAACTGGTGCAAAAAAATGTTGTGCCTTTTCAAAAGAATTTCTAGTGACAGCAGTGTGCTCGCACGCACCACACTCCATACCTGGAAACATGATTGGTACCACATGAATAAACCTTAAAACAATTGTTTAAAGCAAAAAGGGCAAAGGCAAAAGTTGCTGGGCACGAATGTTGTGTTGAGTTATGAGACATGGAGGAAGGGGAAGAAAAACCAAGGCGAGAAATGGAGGGAATAGCAAGAAGGAAACAGAAAGACAGGAGTGGGGGGAGGACAAGGTCTGGAAAGCTAAGTGTATGGTGTGGTTTTGATTTCAGCTGTCAGTCCCCTGTCATTGCAAACAATCAGTCTTATGTGAGCTGATGCACAATTCTCTGCAGACCTCATGGCTGTCTTTTTTCTCTTTCAGACATTGCCTTTTCTTCTGCACTCCCACATCCCTTCTCTTTTTTCTTATCTCCTCTCTCTTTTTTTTGACCACCCAAATTTTAATCCTCTGCTCTTTTCCTATCTGTTTTTTTCTGTGCCTCTTCGCGAGTCTCCTCAGCCTTTTCCTTTTCAACACACCTCTTCTTACTTTTTAATTTTACTGCTTTAGTCTCCCATTGTCCATTTTCCTGTCTTTTGTTTTATTTTCCAAAAGGCAATTGGGTTGACAGTGTTGACAGCATTTGTTGTAAACAGGCTATGTGATATACAGTCAAACCATTCTAAAATGACAATCTGTTTACAGTATTCAAGTATTTCACTTTGGATGAGCACCAACATCATTTAAGACACCTTTTTTTATTTCAGTTTTTCTGTACCTTCTCTAATGAGTATGAAATGACTGAAGACAAAACAGAATCCTGTATCTTGATGAGTTGCAAAGGAAATCCATCAGCCACAATATATGGACTTCTTTAGTAGATGATATTTGAATACACTTGGGTTTTGGATATATTTAGACTTAGGATGTATTTAAGACAGGATATTTAATACAGCTGCTTGTGCCGAATGATGAGCTCCAGGATTTTGATAAAACAAAACTTAATATTATGAATCATCCTACAGACAAATGCATTTACATGTGCATTTTTTCCAGCCCCCAACCACACCCACCCCTACACAAAGCCCTCTCCACAAGCAGCCTGAGCCCATCAACACCAAATGATCTCTTCAAGTACTCAACAGTTGTTTTCACCATGACTTTCATGTTGATACCTAATAAATCATTTTTTTCACACTTGCACCGCTACTCTCAGAAACAGTTTAATGATATTTCAATATTAGAAGTACAGTTTCTCATTGAAAATGGCCTGCATGATAAATTCCAGGACAGTGAACATCCATTTACAAGAAAAGATTTGAACAGACAGATTATCAGTGTAAGAAAAGATAAAGCTGTATTTCACTTTCTCTGAAGAATTATCTGAAACAGATGTCAGAAAAGCCCTCTATTTTCAACAAGTACAGTTGCTTTTTTTCTTGTTTGTGCTTATGTCATGTTGGTACTGTACATTACAGTTGGTACTGTAATCATCAGCTGTATGCACTCTCCCTGATTTGGAGTGACAACAGCTTGTTTGTGCAGTAATCTCTCCCTTAATAAGTTTCAGGCACACAAGGTGAGATCATAGAGTAAGTGCACATACAAACACACTCATACATAAGCACAGTCCCCAGGAGATGTGTGGAGGTAATGTCGATGGGAAGTCTGCTTTTTAAGTCAGGGCACTGCTTCGATGGACCAGTCTCAGTGTGAGAGGAAACATCCTCAGATCTGTGAGGGATTCCATGATATAACACGTTTAATTACCCACTGTGGGCTCAGGGGTCAATGGTTTCCATTCAGTAAAGACATTATACACCTATCTACATCATGCAGACATACAGAACCTAGACAAAGACACTGGAGGTGCCGAGAACATGTGTGTCTTACACTATCCATGTTAAGATTTCTCACACCATAAGCTCCCAGTGCTCTACACTTCCCATCTGCTTTCTCTGCATTGCACTGTGAAGAAATAGCATGTGCTTTTCCATACAGAGGGGTGAAGCTTTAACACCACCTTACACCTTACACTGTACAACAATTCCCTCCTGCAAAGGCAGCAGTGCCACTCAACCTGGGGAATCCTGAGGAATTTGTAGGTTGGAGGAGACTGTAATCCCTCATTCATGGCCAGTGTTTGCTCCCATGTCCCTTTTTATTTGGCTTCATTTAAAATACTCCCGCAGTACATGATGCATCATAATTAGAAGCAGACCTGGCTGCACAAACAAATTAGAGAGGGGGCATTGCATTTTTTCGAGGGGGCACACTTTTCAATCTAGACTTAGTCTAAACAACAGCTCTGTGGCCACTCCTATGGTTCTGAGAAAAAAACAAAAAAGAAAGAAAAATCTCACTGAAATGGGGCAGTTAATCCAAGAATCTTAACAAAAAACACCAAGCAGACAAAATTAACAACATAATCTCTAGGTAGAAAAAATAAATCTAGGTATCACAACTGATTTCATGGAAATCAATATTTACACATCAAAAGTAACAGAAAACCAATAAATATGAAATTACAAAAAACACAGAGGTCAATATTGTAACAACACAACCCAGCTTCACTTCTATTTGAAATCTGAGCACTGCTGTCAAACAGACACACTGGAGTCAACATTCAAGCTAGTAGAAGTAGTTACATGAGACAACCTGTTTTGCCCTTCTGCCTGCAGGAAATGTTTCTTAGCTGATGCTGTTCAGTTGCTGTAGCTACCTCGCATTGCATGAATGCTCAGGCCAGTTTTATTGTTGACTTCTATGGTAATAATTCAGTGGAAGGGATGCTGCATGGTGCTGCTTCCTTCTCATTTTACTCATTAGTCATCCTGCCATAAATGTAGGCTGCCATATTCACTGACTTTGCCCCCTTCAACCCATAATAGGTCAGTGCTTTGCCTTCTATGCTTGGTTGGGCAAACTGTCAGATCAGAGTCAAGATGAGAAAAGAGAGAATGCAACTCAAACATCATCATCATCATCAACAACAACAACAACAATAACAAACAGAACAAATAAGATTAAAAAAACAGATTCTCATTCAGGGAGGGCACAACTGACTCATTGGCCATGGTTGACCCCCCAATGCCTACCCATGTGCTGGTTCTTATTAGAAACTTGGGGCATCTCAGGTTGCTGCTCTAAGTGTATAAGTGCAGTAGCTCCACTCCAGGAATTTATTTAAACTAGAATCAACCCCGTCCATAAAATCCAGCACAGTGATGCGGAGTGGATGGCATCTCTTATAAGGGAAAACACATGGGCTAGCTTTTACTGCCAAAGGGCCAATGTGAGCTTAATTAGCCAACAACCTAATGTCATCTAATTGCCAGACAATCTTGCCAATGGAGCCAAGAAGTTGGACTGCACCAAGCTATTTTTTTAAACACCTCTCTGCTCTATTCATCTATCGGCTCTAATCTAGTATCCTTATTCTACGATTCTCCACACAATTATAGTCAATTTTTATCAGTGGCAAACTGTATCCATTTAATTAGAAATATTTGTAATCTCCTCTTCTCAATGAAATCAAAGAAATGTCCTTGAGGAATGGATATCTGCCAGTGTATGCTTGGAAGGAATGACCTTATGTATACAGACATAAGCACTCACACACATACATGTACACGCACATGCGCACACACAGGCACACATAGCCACATACAGCATATTTCTCATCGTGTCTTACTTGGGACAGGCAGCAGACTGGATTCATTTAATATTTTTCCTTTCCTCCAATCAAGACATGGTTAAAAAATCCTCCAAAAGACACAAAAATATAGATAGATCAACTATATACAACTATCATAAGCTCAGTCTAATTTATTTTTATTTGCACCACACTATTTTATCACTGTGTAATTTCTGAGAACAGCTTTGAACTTTAAGTGGGTTCTTTGGCTGGAACATCCACTGGGAAAGTGATGGGTCTCTACGGGCATCATCAGGAGGAAGATAAATGAACTATGTGTCAGAGGCTAAGATGCACAAATGAATCAGTCTCTCTGGCACATGCCTATGGAATTAAAGAAAAACACCTATGTAATATTATTCTGGTGCTGTTGAAATCCCCTCCAATCCTCCTCAAATCGCTTTCCATATGGATTTCTTTCTGTTCATGAAAAACCTGTTGTGCTGTGTAGATTTAGACTGAATGCAAATGAACTGCGCAGGAAACATACCTGTGAAGCATGCCACACTTTAAATTCAGAGATTTTCTTTGTACAGATAAAAAGAGTGAGCATTTAACAAAGGAGAGGTTCTCTAAGTTGGTGTATGTGTGTTTATAATATTGAGCATCTCTCAAAGGAACAAAGTTAAATAGGAAAGGTTGTTTTAAGCTTTTAACCTTTCTTTTTAAAGTGGCACGGTACAGTACTGTACCATATGTTACAGTACGGAAAACCTTTTGTAGTGCCAAGCTGATGCCACTTAATACTTAATATTTGTCTGGTTTAATGGGGAAAAAATTATATTATTTATTTTATTGAGGCCATCCGCAACATTACTGGATGGGTTGAATGAGGTGGACTGGAATGGGGTCAGAGGAGGCAGAGAAGAGAAAGGGACAGTGACAACAAAAATGACATCAGCGATGACAATACATCACAGCAGATAGAGAGATGAAGAATGGACAGGGACAACAACTGGTAGGTACAACAAAAACAATGTGGCAATGACAAAAGCAATGACAACAGCAAAATCAACAACAGAAACAGGAGCATTTGTTATGACCAGTGATGGTAGTGACAGGAGGCTCTGCCTTACGCAACAGAGACAACAACATCTTTGACCAAGGACCAGGGAACAACAACAGCAAGATCTTTAACAGCAAAAATGACAAGCAACAGCAAGAACAGCAGCAGGAACAACCACAGCAAGAGATGTAATGACAGCAGACACTATCAGCACCAGCAATGACATCAATGACATATCACATAATCAATGAAATAAGCAATGACTTCAACAAAAGCAGCATCCATGCTGCAGAGACGCGCTCACACTTGTGGGCGTGAGTTCAGATGACAATAGTGTGGGAGTGTGTGTGTGTGTGTGTCTGCTTTGCCTGCACAGATTGGAGCGTTTTTTTGAACCTCAACCCACACATACGTAGTCTGTCCTCTTGTACATCAGGTGCTGTGTAGAAAACATCATAGAGGAAAGGTGTATCTGCATTTTCCTATACAGAAAGCCCTGGAATACAAGCTTGGTTTGTTTTTATCTGTGTGCTATTGTATTGTTCTGTTCTTTATCTGTTGAGTGTCTACGACTGTTTTTAAACCGTACTTATGATCTTGAGGACAGAGTCAAGACTTGCCTCACTCAGCGTTTGCAGGCCTCAGATGTGCTGGTCTTGACGCAAGTGATAATAAGTAAGTATGTTATAGTGTAACATTGAAAGAAGAAAGAAAAAATTAACTACAGTAGATAATTATTGAACACATCTAAATCTTTTTATTTTTAATCTAAGTATGAATTTGATCCTTTGCAGTGGATATTTAATTTCATAAACACAATATTTATTGCCATTGCTATGTAGATGATGCACAGTTTTACCACACACCAGAGAGCAACTGCTTACTTTAATGCCTTTAACTGTTTAAATGATGCCAGAACTTGACTAGGCAAGTGATATAAACACCTGGGGGAATGAAACATTCCCCCAGGGGAACAGAAAAGAAAAAATCAGCTGGCCAAAGATGGATTGTGATCACCAACTCATGTGCAGGCGATATGCGTCATGGCATCACTGGACCACATGGCAACTTGGGTGAAGATGACCTTCATGGTCAAATTAAGGTGTCTAGTCTTCAAAAAGGGAAAAACAACTAAGGCTTTAAGACAGAGGTTCTCAAATGTTTCAATGTCAATGCCCCAAAAACAGCACTGGCAGCTAGCTAGGGACTTGCAAACCTACTGACATTGCTACAAAATGTCACACATTAAATTTTACTTTCCTCTGGTCTCTTTCTTGTCAGAAACCTGTACATTTTGAGCTAACTTGCAGGCATGAGGAGCAAAACAGCTTGACAAATGATTCAAACCGCCAAGGCTATACATTGTGGCTAGACATACACTCACCGGCCACTTTATTAGGTACACCATGCTAGTAACGGGTTGGACCCCCTTTTGCCGTCAGAACTGCCTCAATTCTTCGTGGCATAGATTCAAGGGATGGAAGGGAAGGGATGGACATGGTCAGCAACAATACTCAGGTAGGCTGTGGCATTGCAACGATGCTCAATTGGTACCAAGGGGCCCAAAGAGTGCCAAGAAAATATTCCCCACACCATTACACCACCACCACCAGCCTGAACCGTTGATACAAGGCAGGATGGATGCATGCTTTCATGTTGTTGCCGCCAAATTCTGACCCTACCATCCGAATGTCGCAGCAGAAATCGAGACTCATCAGACCAGGCAACGTTTTTCCAATCTTCTATTGTCCAATTTCGATGAGCTTGTGCAAATTGTAGCCTCAGTTTCCTGTTCTTAGCTGAAAGGAGTGGCACCCAGCGTGGTCTACCGCTGCTGTAGCCCATCTGCCTCAAAGTTCGCCGTACTGTGCGTTCAAAGATGCTCTTCTCTCTTCTCTACTTTGGTTGTAACGGGTGGTTATTTGAGTCACTGTTGCCTTTCTATCAGCTCGAACCAGTCTGGCCCTTCTCCTCTGACATCAACAAGGCATTTCCACCCACAGAACTGCCGCTCACTGGATATTTGTTCTTTTTTGGACCATTCTCTGTAAACCCTAGAGATGGTTGTGCGTGAAAATCCCAGTAGATCAGCAGTTTCTGAAATACTCAGACCAGCCCTTCTGGCACCAACAACCATGCCACGTTCAAAGTCACTCAAATCACCGTTCTTCCCCATACTGATGCTCGGTTTGAACTGCAGGAGATTGTCTTGCCTTAATGCATGCCTAAATGCAGTGAGTTGCCGCCATGTGATTGGCTGATTAGAAATTAAGTGTTAAAGAGCAGTTGGACAGGTGTACCTAATAAAGTGGCCAGTGAGTGTATGTTGTGGTGGCATAAATGTGATTGGCAGGCAATCAGAAAGCTGAACATGGCAAAAAACAATTGAATATTCTATAATTATTAAATTATATTTTATAATTATAATAAAAAATCCAATTATATTTTATAATGCTTAAAAATATCTATATTTTTTAATTAAAAATGTGTTTTTGCTTTTTTTTCTTATTTTATGTACTGCAGTGCACTTTCAAAATACAGGGTTTAAGATACAAAATATACAATGGAACCTAATTAAATACCTTGGGTGGTGGTGAGGGGTATGATGACCCCCTCGCAGACAAGAACTTTATCTGCAGTGCAGAACAGAAAGTTGAGAAATGGCTGAAGAATATTATCAACATGCCAACATGCCCTGCCTCAGAAACTCATGGTTGATTGCCATCTTGAAACTGATGTTGGCTACGTTATCAGTTGAAGGAATGTAAATAAGATACAGCACAGGCTTGAGTAAGGGGGGCGGGGGTTGCTCTCTCTCTCTCTCTCTCTCTCTCTCTCTCTCGCGCTCCCGTTCCCGCTCCCTTCTCCCTCACTCTCTCTGCGCTTTTCTCTCCCATTCAAATCGGACCGTTAACTGGGATCAGGGTAGCCCCAGACGTTTGGACAACTCACACCAACTTACTCACAGAGGGGAGAGCGTGAGACACATTACTTGGACGATTAGACTGTTCTCGACCTCGTTCATATGGCCATGTTATTCTCTGACAGCCAGTGTGGATCATATGGATCAGTCGGTGTTTTGAGGATGATGGAGGTGAAAAGTTATATACATCCCAAACCATTTGGTGAAGTCACAGAGGGTTGGAGCTTGGTCAGGACACAAAGGCATAGTCATAGCACAAGTTGTCATGCATGTGTACCTGCGTACCAGTTATGTGCACCCCTGGAAATAATGATGTATGGTTGTCACAAAATCCCACGGCACACCCGGATTTGCACACCAGTGTACCAGGGCACACTGGTTGGGAAGCACTGCCCTAGATCATGGCAGACCAGAATGGCTGGTTGGGAAAATCACTGGGGCTTCACATGAAGTCTGGACAACTTTAGATTCCGTTATCACTAGTCAAGGAGGAGCTCAAGTCCAAGTGTAGACTTGCCCTCACATACAAGGACTTGAAAGACCAACATGTTAGGGAAACAGGAGTAACAACAAGGTCTGGATGGAAGCAGTATGGCAGTGGAGCAAGCAGTATGCTTTCTCCGGGTAAGGGGCCTTAGGAACATTACACTTCCAGTTCGATTTGCAGTCACCCCAAGAGTGGGAGATGAAGACTGACCTGGGGAGGAAATTCCAGTTTCTAGAAGCAATGAGACCAGACATAATCATGTTGTCCTCAGTATAGAAATTAATAGCTCCATGGAAGTGGGGCTGGGAGAAGGCTTGAAAATGGACTTGTTTGATGAAGGCAGTTTGGATGTTGGGGAGTTCCTGCTCAAACAGCACATGAATTTAAGTCGGGTGGCGCTAATGAAGCGTCTGGCATGGCGCAAATGGTGCAAATGAGATATCTTGAGTGTCTTGAGTGGCACATATATAGCGGTGCAAATGTAGTAAAATTTTAACGTTTAAGGTGGCATCTTGCCATAATATCCGTTCAGAGACGAGTTTATCCTGACATCATAGTTTTCTCAGAAGCATGGAGGAAAAGCTAGTTGATTGTGGGCACCTGATCCTCTATAACACCACTACAGTTTTTTATCGGGACCAGATCAAAACAGAAGAAGCTCAACCCCAAGTTAGTGAGGAGGTGGGACCCTAGTGAGTTGTGACACCCTCTGTAGTTTTACTACGTTACTGACTGTAGTGACTGTACTGACACTGATGTAGTTTGTGTCCCGGGGGATAGCCTGGCAGAGAGTCTGTTGCTGTCGCCAGGCTGCCAGATAAAATAAAGTAATTTTCCACCATCAACAGTTTTAAATCAAATATAAAATCCTATTTTTACCATCTTGCCTGTCACTTGGAGTCAGCGTCCATCTCTATTTGATATTGTTCACTTTTTATTATGCTTTTTATCATACTTTAATTGATTTTACTCTTCTTTTTAATGTCTTTGTATGTTTTAATTTATTGTCTTTTATTGTCTGTAATTTCAAAACGTATACACAAAAGTATGCCATGGTTCCATTTACAGAGTGGATGTAGTGCATTTTCAGGTAAACATTAGTTACAAAATCATAAATAGCGTTTTGTTATTTTGTTTTTGAACTAGTGCAGCTCTGCAGACTATGGTAATGCTTGGCATGAAAAAATTTATGCAATTTCTATCTTTATATGATATTTCACATTAAAAGCATTAGTATCTTTAAGGCACCTGTCCTTTCCATTAGGAAGCAGAGAAAAACAGTGGTGGATTGGCTGGAAATGTACCTATGTGCACATGCACACACAGACACGCGCATGCATACACACAAACACATTAAGAGTTTGGGCCTGCACAACTAATCTGACGACAGCAGGCAGGACTTCAGAAGGTGAGACATCCCATAACTCACATCAGTCTCCTGGCAATCCTTGATTTTTCCAACCAATCACACTTTAAGAATGCCGAGGGTAAACAACTCTAGCTGAATGACAAGTTCCTCAGGGAGTTGTGGCTCCGCTTTCTAAAACTGGATCACCACAACCTCTGTGTGGCGAATGTGAATGTCTGCATGAGAGGAATCTCACTGCATATCCTGTAGTTTGTAACCTAAAACTAACGCTATAGTGGGTTATATTTGTTTGTCTTTGAACTTCTGTTTTTCATTTTGCAAATGCTAGTTCAATTAAAAATAAATAACTAAAAACCCTCCCCTACCTGACCCTAAATACCTTAGCTACTTTTACTGTTGCCATTATTTCATACTTTCATTTAATATGTCATCTCATCTAATTGGACCTAAACTACACTATAGTAACCACTCAATGTTTTATATGCAAACACTTAAATGTAAAAGTCTGCCTGTCTGTGGTGCCCATAAAAGTGGAATTTCATGGATATTTTCCATACCTTCGAACAGGAGGGTGTGTTCAAAAACTTTGCAAAAACAAGCATATCTTTTCCTGAAGTGGTAAATTTCAAATATTCAGCATTTTCTGTCAATATCATATTCCCAGCATTTAGTTTCACATCATTTAGTTCACATTCAAAGTATCTCCAAATGTGGCTGCCTGAGGTCTTTGATGCCCACCCAGGACAAGTAAGAATTTCCTGCCTCAGGCAGATTTACGGATTTCACTAAATAGACAGATTTACAACACTTCCCAACAGAACCTTTAACAGTCTTTGAATATCATCTTAGGAGAACAAGACTGCTCTTTGCTGTAGAAATAAAATTAAAGATCATGTTCCTCAGTTGCTGGGAAGCACAGCCTGTAACATCAACTGAGAGAAAATACATTTCAGTATGTTTACTTGGCAATGGTTCAGTTGTGGCTTCCAAGATGGGATAAGTCATCAGAAATTCATTTTCCTTTTTAACTGACAATGTCATTGAGCTTATTCTATTCCACTAAGCCTATTTACCATTTAAAAGGTGCACTGAGCTTAGACTTAAAGGACTTTGATAAATAACTGTATTTCAGGAACTGCTCTACTTTATATACTGTGGCTTACACTAGAAAAAGGATGCCCCTGCTCTGGTACACTTTGCCTATTCTGGGGATGGATTTTTGATTATGATTTCTCTGCAATCAATACTCAAATGAAAAAATCAGATGATGTCAACCTAGAAGTGTAGAAGTGTGAACCATCTTAATTATTCACATAATGTGTTCCCCGGAATTTTGACAGAGCAGTTAAAGTTTTTCTGTTGGATTATAAACCAGAGATCAATAGTTATTTTTCGTTTCCCTGGTGTAGATCTCCTGGTGAAACTCCCGTAGGATAGTTTTTGTTGCCTGTAAAACATTATATGGAACACCACAACAGCAACATAACCCCCGTTACAGGTTTGTCGGATTGCTCACATCCCACATTCATTAAGAAAAGAAGCCTTTTGGATTTACAAATTGCAGGTGACTGAATATCCAGGCCTGAATAAGGACCTTGGTTTTAATACTGTTCTTAATTTTATTGTGTTGTGATTATGACACCAGTTATGTTATAATGTTTGGACAGTCCAACATGCCAATTAGGAGCTGACTCAAATAGGCAAAATTTAAGCTCCAACACAGCTCACTCAGGCCACCAATTGCTGGGTGAAAACGGGGATAACCCTGAAATGTTATCTTATTATTATTATTATTAACCAGGGATCAAGCGTGTAACAGCTGGTGCATGTATAATCTCCTCTGTCTCCTTGCACGCAGTGCTCGACCCCGTCAGAAGGACTGTTCTGGTGGTCCAGTGCAGCTGATGTGACCGGGGGCTTTCAGGGTTGGGTGTCGGCTCTGTTGCGGCAGCAATGGAGGGTTAGAGAGGGTTAGAGCTGCTGTTGTGTTCAGGGCCCGTAGGAAGACTAAGTTATCAGCTGAGGAGCAGTGTTACTCCTCGAGATCCTCTCAGGTAGTCAGCAGAAAGACTCTTCCAGGTCACCAGGCAAAAAGAGAGATTTTACCTCTTCCAGGTAACCATGCAAAAAGAGAAAGACTTAAGGTGTGTTTGTCATTTAAAGTTCTGTTCAGGAGCAGGACATCGGGCAGGTTGAGTGCTGAGTGGGGCTGTTTGTACCACCTCCTCAGACAGGAGCTCGGGTGATTGGCTGGGGCAGATTCTCAAACTGCCCTTCCTCAAGGGGGATGCTGTTGCCAGATCCACCCACTCGAGGCAAGGGTTTCACCCCCCTTGTTTGTCTTTCTTGACTTCCACTGCTTTTGGCTTTTTGGCCTCTGAATGCCAGTTTCCTTTTAGATGTTTTGTAATGTATTTAATATGTTTATTTCCCACTATGCCATATGGATGACACCTATTGGATGTTAGCACAATGACAAAAATGGCTTCTTATTTTTTAAAGTATGAGAGTGCCTTGAAGCTTCTATTGGTGTGTTAAAATCCTGACAAATTCAAGTTCAAGATTATGGTGCAGATAAGTTGGTCTCTGAGCTTCAAATCTTTACTGCAAGTGATCGGGTAACACTTAGCCATCTTCTGTCATGGGACTGTATTGAAAACATGCATAAAAGTGATAACAGGATTTTTTTGGGCACATAAATACCATAAAATGTCATGAAAATTGCCTAAAACAGAGTTAAAATGCCAATAGGCACCTTTCTCGCTCTTTACTATTCTGCTCTTCAGTCACCTGGTCTGCACCCTCTACCTCCCGCTCCTTACACCCTATTGTTCCTCCACAAACCTCCTGCTCCATATCCCCCACCTGTTCCACACACCAAGACCTTTTTTTTCTATAAATACTCCTTGCTTATCTCTACATTAGTTTCTTACATCTCTATTTCAATATTCTCTGACATTGGGGGCTTAGCTCCCACAGTGTCAGGAGCTAAGCCCTCAACATCTTTGTGTCCTCCATGTTCACTGACACCAGAGCTCAGTTCCAGTTCCCAGGCCTGCAGATCCAGGCCTGGCCTTGGACTGCAGAGCCTGGGGTCCTGAACACCACGTCCCGGAACGTCAGGCCCCAGGTGTCCTGCCTCATTCCTTTGAGCATGCAGCCCGGTTAGGACAAGCTTTTACCAAATGTTCCTCCTCGCCACAACCAAAGCACTTCATGTAGTCTGATGTCTGATGTAGCAAACAAGAGAATCAAAGCCCTCCGTCCGCCCTGCTGGTGGTGGGCTGTGATAGCAGCAGGCCTGGCACATACAACCCTTTCACTGCGATTACTGCCTCAACTAGCTTTTAACTTTCAACTGTGAAGTACTTTCACTAGCCTTTTAGCCTAGCAACTTTCTACACTGACAGATTATAACTGCATGACTACGATACTGAGAATGTAAATGTACATGAAGAATGATATTAGTTGCCAGGTTCCCATCTAGAGCTCCATCAAGGATTCAAACACTGCTTCCTTTCCATATGCTTCCTTACACATAAGACAGAGATTCCAACCACAAATTAAATGGTGAAAATGCTCACAATATCACTTTTTATTGCATAGTTTATATCTGTCACTTGTATGTCAGTCACTGCACAAAGTAAACACCTCTTCGACAGCTTCGACACACCTTTATTTTTTCTCCCACTGCCTCCCTCCCCATTACCCTCTCCTCGACCCCTCATCCTCCTGACCCTATGACACTCAACCCTATGTTAACCTGCTGGTGACAAAGGCCAGGATGGATGGGGCAGATTTGCATGAGGTGAACACGGTAAATAACCCATCGCTTGTATACACACAGTGCATATATTCACTCACTCACACACACACATCCAGGGAGAGGAAGCTCTTGTGTGTGCTCAGGTGCTGATCTCAGGGCATCTTCCACTTCACACACATGCACAGACACACACACACACATGCACACATGCATGTGCAAATATAGACAGACAGACAGTGCTTGTGTAGGGCACTGTCACAGCTGACCACCTCAGAAGAAACCCATCACTTCACTCGCACACACATTTTCTTTTCCAAATAGAAGGTTTTTCCTCTTACACTGAAAGGCACACCTCAGTGGCTAAAAGCCCTTTTCATGCATGCATTGCCAGCTGGGAAAACAGTACGAGCTGGCAAAGAGCTCCTGAGAAAGTGGAGGAGGAGGTGGTGCAGGCTAGAGTTAAGCTTTGCCCCTGTGTGAAAAACTCAGGTGACTACAGATGATAAAATAAACATATCAATTTACTCACGGAGGGATTGATAAAGTTTACACGTATGGAACTGATTATTTCATATTTAAACCATAATTAAGGCCTATAATAACCATACATAATTTTTTGGGGTCCAAGTAGCGAAGCTGCGGGAACCCATTATTTTATTTCGTTTTCTTATTATTGGGGTCCAAGCCGTGAAGCTGCGGGAACCCATTGTTTTTCTTAGTTTTATTCTTATTCTTCTTATTATTATTATTGGGGTCCAAGCAGCGAAGCTAGGCTAAAAGGCTAGTGGCTTGTGTTTCGAAGCGAAACAAAAATTTGAAAGCAAAAAAAAAAGCTTCATTGCTCATAAACTTTGTCCAATTTGCACAAAACTTGTCACATTACATTGACACCAATTTGCACAAAAGTTACTTATAGCCGTTTTGATCATCAAATCCGTTTGGCCGCTACAGCCAATTGAAATCAGCGGTGAAGTTGCCATTTTGTATATATGTCATCTATATCTCTTGCTTGTAACTTTTGACCCGTATGTCCGAGCCTCAAAAACCAGTCACCATTGCAATCCTTGGATCATGCTGAGTGGACCCTATGATGTCAGTCATGCCATATTTCATTGGGTGCCATATTGGAATTTGTTGAATGCCAATTATCACTTTCAGCGACTATCTCCAGACTGATCCGGACAAAAGTTAGTGGCTTTTTCAAATTTGAATCCATTTGCCTGCTACAGCCAATTGAAATTGGCGGGAAAGGCACCAAACAACTTGTATCACGGGAATGCTTTGGTGCAATGAAACCAAATTTTGTCCAACACTTCAAGACCCTTTCCTAAGTCTTCAGAATCAATTTGGTGTCATTCGCCACCAAGGGTCACTGTAATTACATGACTTTGTGCCTTGCCCCACATTGCTTCATATTTCACTCTTTACACTTGTACCAATATACAGTCTATGGTTGTGACATACGACCTGCTTGCTCCAGTATTGCTGCTTGCAGCTATAGTCATTATTATTATAGTTATTATTGTTTTTATTATTAGCAATTTCACCCTGACTCTTAAATACAATAATAATAATATTGAATATTTGATCATCCTCTTATCTTTTGGGATGATTCTTCACTTGAGGAGGTGGTTATATAATTTATATATTGAAAACAACAACAATAGATAGAAAAAGGAAAATGGTAAACAACCAGTTATAACTTGCGTCCTCAGCTCACGGTCACTCACAGGAGCTCACAGTCCTGTGGGAAGATTCCATTGATGAGGCATTTGAAATTAAAAGGCTGTTATATACTGACCAAGCAGCTGAGGTGGACGGACGGGGATTGAAGCTTTAGGTGTGTCTGGTGAAAGTGGGCTGCCGGGGATTTGTGGCAAGATCCGCCACAAGGCTCCTGAGTCAGTGAGCCTGGGCCAGTTTGGCTTGTGCGCTCCGGCGGGACACTCGGTACATTGCTGTGCACACCAGGCAGCTGGTCAGCGCCGTGTCTGGTCTAACGATGGCCATACAGTCACTGAATGGAGGAGTGGAAGCTGCGGTGCAGGCAGTGGCTGGTTTTTCCATCAGCCGAAGAGCTGAGGGACTGGAGCAGGAACGGGAGGAGGATGACCGGAGAGCGCAGGACCAGTGCGCACGCTGCGTAATAGTGCTGTTAATTATGTGTTTGGTGTAAAAAACAACCAAGAAAACAGAGCCACAGAGATGTCAATCACGTTCGCCATGCATAGCATCTATTTTCCCTGTATCCTTTCTCTTTTTTTTGCAGCTCACAGAAATAATAGAAATAATAGCTCACAGAAAATAATTCTGAATCAAAATTTGTTTTCTGCAGCCATTGCGCATCAATCCTGGGAGGATTTGAACCTTCCTTTCAGATGTGTAAAATTTAGCACCAAAATAGTCACCGCAATCTCAATTTCCGGGTTTGATAAATCATTTTGCGTGTGCTAATATTTAATATCTGCATATTCTCCTCCCAGTATTTTGCTCACACAATCGGGAATGCCCCATATTGCATATGTATTAAGGCCAAGGCACTAAATCGCCAGCGTGTGTAGTTTTACGCACTTTTAGAACGCAATCCACAGTGTGCACCGTTAATAAATCAGCTTGCACATTTTTTTGCGGGTGACATCGAGTTTGCACATGTTTTTATACATGCAAAGCTTTTGTAAATCAGGCCCTTAGAGTACATTCATTTACTTCATAGCAATTCTCCACTACATCTCAGAGGCAACTGTTGTAATATTTAGCCTGTAACATTTGACTGACAAAATTAACTACTATCCATTTCAAATTACAAATTTTCATACCCCAACTGTCCCCCAGACTCAAGACTGTCATCAGAGCCAGTGCAATGTGCTACAGGCAGCTAAATTTCAACAGGAGAGATGTCCAGCCAGTGAACACCCAGGTTCATGAACACACCCATGGCTGTGGGTTCACAGGTGTGATTGTGGGCCTTTCACAGTCCTGGGCAGCCACTGCTGTGATTGGCCCACAGGACTGCGACAATGGATTGCATCTAGTTTCTTCTCCTCTCCAGCTGTAGTGGCTTGCTTACACAACTTTGCTTGTGGAACTGCTTGCTGCTACTACTTTAGACTCAATCTCTGCCAGGGACGTTTCTGCCTCTCTCTCACTCTCTCTTTTTCTCTTTCTTCCTCTCTCTCTCTCTGCCTCTCTCTCTGTGCTTGGGGACATTTTCGGGGAGAGTTTTAACCGGGACATCTGATCGACCTAATCTATACAAGCTTTCTGTGCTTTATTTTGAAGTTTGACAGAAGTTTATTCTGATGTAATGATAACTTCCGGTCTGATGCGATCCAAACGGTTTAGCTTTAGTGGTAACTGCAAAAAATAGAATGCTACCTTTCCAGAGCTCTCTGGGGTGGTAAGCCGCAGCTTAGCGCATCTGGGACATTGTGTGGAAGAGGTCTCAAATGCTTTTAATGGAATATAATGGCAGTTACGGCATCACAGCATGCATGGTCTATGAGCGTGTGTGTGCCTCTGGGTTTGAGTGGGTGGGTGCATGTGTGACTGGATAAAAGCTTGTAACTAGACCTGAATGAGTGCTTTGAGCTGATAGCAGGAATATTTCCCCTTAGTGATTTATACTTAAATTTCAAGTAAAACAGTTTAAAAAGTAAATTAAAAGACCTAAAAAGTTAACTTTGAACATGCTTCTCGCCATTTCTGTGTGTGTGTGTGTTCCTCTGGGTATGCCCGTTTCCTCCCACAAACCATGCAGTAAAGTCAAATCAAGACTCAATGGCAGTCCAAAGATGTGAAAGTGAGAGTGAATGGTGTACACTTTGCGATAGACTGGAGAACTGTTCAGGGTTTATTCCCTGCCTTTCACTATATGTAAGGTGGAGATAGGTACCAGGAGACCTCCCCATGAAGCGAGTAAAAAGATGAGTAAATAAATGAGTGAATGACCTTTGAACTTGTATCATTGCTAAATTATGCCCTCTTAACCTGAATCTCCTCTCTCTTTGCCGCAGAAACCCTACTGAGCTTTGTGGATGACATCTTGTCTGGAGCTAGATCACCATGTGTAATGCTCGGAGACATCCCCAATCTCCTGTCCTCCTCCATCAGCATGATCATCCGCTGCTTGGAGCCTGACACTACATATATGTAAGTTCCAGTCTGATATTAACTAAAGTGATCAGGTTTAAGGTCTAAGTACAAGTTAGTTCTAGTGCTAACTCATGCATTGCCATGCACAGTATGTTTAGTCTGCCCTGTGTGTGCAAATTTCTGGAAAATTTTGCTTCCTGATTTGCCATTCTATGAACACAATTCAACTTTATTTATTTCAAGTGCCAGTTCATAAAAGACGATATCTTATTTCACTTTACAAAAGTGAGCAACAATATGTAAAGAGAAGTGACATAGTAAACACCCCCTGCCCTCGCAAAGACTGAATGACTCCCAAGAAAAACAAGAAATCTCAGGGTAAGGTACAGGGGAGAGGATCCTCACTCAAGACGGTCAGGTGGGCAGAAGCAAGACAGTATACTGAGAAATAAGGATTGATGGCTAACAATTTAGATTTTAGTCTAGAGGAAAAATTAGTCCATAGAAGAGACAGTGCATGCAGCAGGATGAGGGGCAAAGTCTTGGATCCAACTCAGCATCTCTGGGGTCTGGGAGGAGAGAAAGCACAAAGACTCTGCGGACATGGGGTTCCTGGTCAATATGTTAGTCCTGCGCAATCAAGCAAAAAGACTAGAGAGGAGGAAAGAGATGGAGGATAGATGAGGAGATACAGAGATGAGGATGAGAAGAAAGAGGGAATTTGTCTCCAATCCACACCCACAGAGAGAAAGGAGAAGTTAGAGGTCAATGTTCCAGGCGCACCCCAGGCAGTCTGAACCTATATAAGCTCATCCAGGATTTAAAGTTTACTTGTATGCTTTGTCAAAGAGTGTGTCTTCCTGGTGACGTACAGTATGAGCTGGAGATGCCGGGGCAGCGAAAGACCATGCAGGTTTTCCACATAAACCTGCTCAAGGTGTGGCATAAGCGGGAAGCGGGATGTGCAGGGTAACCTATTCGCTGATCCAGAGCAGTGGGAAGTACCATGTTTGTAGATGGGTGTATTGTCGGGGTAATCATCTTCTTTTTACTGTATTTAATGTATGGTTGTGGGTCAATGTTGTGTGTGGGGCTGTGGCTAATATTCCGTTGAATGTTTCTGATGATTTTGGTGTTTTGTCTGGGGAATTTATTCATGAGTTTTGATTTTACTGTCTTCCTTTAGTTTTTCCCCACTGTGTGAATGGGCTTTATCAATGACGTGTGAATGGACAGGGCTTTAAAAAGTGGGCCGCGTTCATTGTTCTGGGGTAGCAGTGGTGGAGAACGCATGGTAGTGTCAGCTTACTGAGTGAACTTTCTTTTTGATGTTTTTTTTCACCATGTGCCTGTAAATTAATATTCACGTGCTTGGCACCTGTATTTTTGAAGGATTTTTGTTTACATGGTTTCCTCAAATGCACTATTCTGGGGCAGCCAGTGGAGTGGGGTGGAGAGTTTCCCCCCTCTTCTCACACTAGTAGCCTGAAACTGTACACTAGCGGAAAAAGGGAGGCAGAGGACTCATGAGCATCAAAGCCACGATCCAGGATGAAACACTGAAAATCCAAGAGTACAAGAAAATGGCCTCAAATTATGAATTGCTAAGTCAATGCTGCAGGCAGCATAAACCCGATGAGAGTGCAGAGGAAGAGGAGCAATATGGCCTCTACAGTATGTATCACATCGAAGAAGTGACTCATATCAAGAAGGCCTACCAGTGGCTGGAAAGGGATAGACTGACAGACAGCACAAAGGACATAGAGAGACCATGGACAGTGGTCATGGGGCACATTTTCACCATTTGACATGCTCTCAGGAAGAGTGATGCCCCACAAGCATCACAACATGACTCCATGGCCTCAGCCACAGATGGTGTCGGTTGCCCTGAAATTGTTGTGATCCTTTCAGAATCCTGTAAAACTTTACTCTGCAGGCAGAATATCAATTCTGACAACTGTAAACACAACAACCAAACATTTTGATCCCTTGATGATATCTGCTGTAAAAGGGCCTATAATTATGTTAAAAAAAAAAACCTACCTGTTTGGATATTATAGGCTACAAATCCCCTCAGGACCACTTGGCCAGTCCAAGACAATGCAAGACTGAGATACGTGAGACCAAGACAAGACTGAGACCAAAGACTGTCGAGGCCGTGACAAGACCAAGACCACAAAAAAAGAGACCGGTCCAGAGACCAAGACTGGTCTCGAAAACTACAAGTCTAAATAGAAGTACCTAAAAACCATTGCCATGGGATGCCATACCACAGAAGGTGACTGAGAACAGCAGGGCCAAGGTTCTGTGGGACTTCAGCTTCCAGACTGACAAACAGCTCCTGGCTAACCAGACATAGTGGTGGTGGACAAAGTGCAGAAGAAGGCAGGGGTAATAAATCTGGCGATACCAGCTGAAGGCAACATCAGAAAGAAGGAACACGAAAAGGTTGAAAAGAACAGCTGGAAGACATGTGGAAGGTCAAGGTGAGCATGGTCCCCGTGGTCGTAGGAACAGCATCAGAAGCCTTAGTCCAGAAGAGCACAGTCCTAGGAACAGCTATGACACTGCGCAGAGCCCTCAAACTCCCAGGCCTCTGGTAGAGACCCCGAATTAGAGAATGACACTGACATCACCCCATCAGTGTGAGAAGGAGATTTTCTACAATTCTCAGATACCCCCACATACAAATATGTGGGGGTAGCTGAATGAGATACTGAACTTTCAAGATCAACACAGAGTATCCTTTATAACCAGATGAGATTTTTTTTTTAAATCTAAAAATATGTTATCCCAGCAATACTTTTTCTGCAACCTCGAAAAACATTACAATGAAGTTATCACAGAAATTGATCTTCTCTTTAATCTGTTTTTTCTTCACTGCATTTCCAGCTGTTGTTGTCAGATGTCCATTCACTAAACTCCATCAGTAGAAATAGTAAAAATGTTTTTTTCTAAGTGTATTAGTTTTTAGCTGAGAATGAATCATCACTCAAAATCAGCAGTATTGTTGAAGGCTCAGGCATGCACACCTGTGTGTTTATGTGTTTAGGTTCCGGCTGTGGGCAGTAGACAACACAGGTCGCCGTTCCAGCCCAAGTGAGGTGACCATTAAAACGCCGTGTCCTACTGTGGATGACGTCAAAGCCCAAGGTGAGAAAAGACAGTTACTTGAGTAGAGAGGTTAGTTATCCCTCAATAAAGGGTTACAGGAGGCTCTGACAATTGTGTTACAACATGCTGCAACTTAACCTTCCTCTGGTGTTGGCTTTCTTTTGGCATCTCTTATGTCAATGGGTCGGTTTCGACCTGTGTCTTAAATCAGCCATAAAATACCCTAAAAACAATCATTCATCATCCAATTTGTTTCTTACCTCGTGGTTACCTTGTTAGGCTCCCGTTTTCATGAAAAGATTGGTTTTAATATTTTTGTTGTGGCCACCTGGGCCTTTCTTTTAACAGCATACCCCTCATTTTCAATATCAAAAAATGTTCAAATGAACCTCAAGAGAATAATGTAAACAAATAAAAGGCTGTTCTGTTACCTTACTTTTACTGAGGGGTATTGCTAAAAAAATGCTAACATTTAATCACATGCTAAAAAAAAAGATTTCCTCAAGAAACATTTGTCGCTTGGTGTTTTGGGTTGATTTTTAGAGCTTACTTGGAAACCCACAGTTGTGTTTTCCCTTACAGAAATAGCTGATAAGATCTACAATCTGTTCAATGGTTACACAAGTGGGAAGGAGCAGCAGACCGCCTACAACACTTTAATGGACCTGGGTGCTCCAACACTGCACCGTGTGCTCTACCACTACAACCAGCGTTATGAGAGCTTTGGAGAATTCACTTGGAGGTGTGAGGATGAGCTGGGACCCAGGTAAAGCCTTCTTAATGAGATACAAGTCTAATAAGATGCATGATGAGCACTTTTTGCCTCATTGCTGAAGTGGCCAAGGAGTAAGGATGACAGTAATGGTGAGACGTCCAAAAACTTGTGACTTTAGATCAGACACATGCATTCCCTCCAGCAAACAGATCATCAAGATCAGCTCAGTGAGTCACCAGGGAAGCCCCACGTTTTTGTTTTTTTTTATCTCAGTAATTCATGCAAATTCAATATTCTGGGGCAATAAATCAGTTGAAATGTGTGTCCCAACCTATATATATAATCTGCAGACTATGATATGTATATCGAGCACCCCTTAATCAGTGCAAAATGGTTGAGTCTGCCTTCACTCTGGCTTTTAATTATACCAGAGGTAGATAAAGGCCTATAACACAGGCCGGGGATATTATTAGAACCAACATTTTCAAATGTATAATTGAACACAAAAATATACAGATGAGACTGTTTAGCTCGTTAGAAAGCTGTAACAGCAATACAGGACATGTTACAACAAAATGTGTCCCCAATGCAGGGAATCACAAACCAAATAATGTTCCAATCAGTTACGGTAATATCAAGAAGAACACTGTATTTTATAGATTCAAATAGTGTGTTGTGTGGCAGGGGTCTGGTTGAGTTTATTGTAAAAAGGGCCCAGAATTTGGTGCTACGCCCCTGTTCATAGGTGTTTGTTTGTTAAATACAAAGGAGTTTGAATGTAGTTTAGGATTTATCCTGCTTAAAAATGATAGTGGATTTGATTTGTTTTTACTTTGATGCTATAAAGAGCTAAGAGGAGAATGAGAGAAATGGTCAAGGAGATGGATGGAACAAGAACTTAAAACACACAAGTCTTTGCAGCTGACATGTTTATATGTAATATGTAATATATTTTGTTTGTTATTTCCCCAAATTGATGGATGTCACCATTTATATATACATTATCAAAGACAGCTGGAAATGGAACATTTGCCCAACTTTGAGAATCAAAGCAATAGGTGCATACAGCAGTGATTTGAATGAGTCAATACCATAAACATATGGATGGCAACTGGCAATATGTCCAGGGTTTATTCCCTATCTTCACTCTCACACCACTATGAGCTGGAGATGGATAACTGGATGGATGGATAACTGGATGGATGGATCATTCAAAATGACTGGGAAGACCAGTGTGTTTAATGTCCATGACATCACTAGGACCACTTAGCCCCCCACAAACCATGGATAAGTTCCCTTAAAGTAAAATTGTAGCTTGATGCTTTAAAAACAAAGCCATGTGTCAGACATAAAATATAAATGGCAGCCTGTCGTACATGCTTTCACTTTGGCATGTAAAACTAATTATCCAAGGCTCCCTTAATTCCCTGGGTTTCTTGCGGTGTCAGTGATATCCACTCTGGCCTTAATAGAAGGTTGTATTTAATTGGGACCATTCTGGAAAGAGTTGATGGAATTGACGGAGTTGCTTCTTACGTGTTCTGTTAAAATACCAAAAAAAAATACTTAGATTTATTGTCCCCAATTTAGTTAATGGAAGGGTGATTAATTTTAATAAAAGGCACCTCAGACCTTGAAAAGCAGAAGGGAAGTGCATTCAAGGTGAGGCCTGGAAAGATGAAGAGGAAGTACGAAGCTGTTATTTAAGTCATCAAATGGACATCATAGCTACTGTGCAGCAATAGTTGGGGCCAGGCGATTTTAAGCAAAATTAAAGTTCCAAAGCTGAAGCATATATGGCTGATCTCTTATGAATTTTTAAAGTTTTGATATTTAAAGACTTGCTTTGGCTGCACCACCAGGATTATAGTCTTGTGTTTCCATTTGAGGACATCTGGCATGGGACTTTTTTGTTTGGGCTTGGGTAGACGTCTTATGTGGAAATGTTGCATAAACTGAAGCTCAAACTCACAGTCTTCAACACCAAGAGCCATCCTATGGCAGTCTTCTGCGGGCAAGATAGTAACTGTTGGCATGTAAAGGCAGATCTCAAATGGCTGGCAGTTATGAACTTAAAGCAAAAGACAATTCTTTTAAGGCTTTTTTAGTTAATATTTAGTTAATTAATTAGTTGTTGGAACTTAAATTATTATTTATTCATGAAATAGAGGGCTTCACATTTTCAGTCAAGCAGCCGCCATGTTTGAGGTGCTCAAATGTAAACACAGCACTGAAAAATCTCATCTCACAGCTCGTACACTTTATTATTGAACATGATGATTGCTTTTTCAATTTCTTGAATAAAACTCACAACCACAATGCCAACATACTCTCTATGCCTTTTCTCAATGCCATCATGCCATTGACAGGACCCTTGCATTGAAAACCAGCTCCACAGAGCAATAAAGATCCTACAGAGAACATTAAACAAAACAAAACTCAGCCTATGGGAGACAGTCCTTTTTATTAAATCCTGCTTCACATTAAGTTCTTTCATGCCATTTGCTCTTTTTGTACAATTTCTTTATCCATTTAAGAAGATATAAACCTCTCCTACCCAAATAAGGGAACCCTAACCCTAACTCAAAAAGACAGGACCCTAACCCTAACCTTCTCCTTATCTTAATTGAAATGTTTTCCTTTGTAATTTCATAGTTTATTCATGAATACCATGATGGATACTTTTGTCTTTGAGTTTTCTCCCAAATAAAGAAGACAACCTCTGCAATGTGTCCCTACAATACCTCTATAATATGTGTCCCTCCACGCACACACACGCACACGCACACGCACACACACACACACACACACACACACACACACACACACATCTTATCTTGCATTTGGCTCATTGTTTTCTGTTGAGAATTCCCCAGTGTTTCTGCTACAAACAATAAGTGCTGAATAAACTAGATTTTCATTAGCTAGTAAAAATATAGAAAACAATAACTCTGCTCAAGCTCTGACTCAGTGTAATCTAACATCAGCCAAGTAAGCAATATCTCGAACCAAATAAATGAACCAATGTGGTTTTATCTTCTTGTGGCAGTTGATATTCTGATTTACTGTTTTCAGAGACATATCAAATCTCACTGATGAGACCCTTTGACGTTCCACTGAGGACATTTTTGCTGCCTTTTTATGCAACATTGTGTGATGTTTTAACTCAAATCATAAACTCACCCAAAGGCTCATTACCTGGGGAGCACCTATCATTTAAGGGACAGATGCTTGGCTGATGACTTCTACATTTGGATGTTTTGGCTGGGCTGAAAGACAATATTCTATTCTGGCATGGTTTCAGTCCTGACCATGTCCTCAGCTGGACTTAATGCCTTTTGATGAAATGAAAAATGTTTGTTATTTTTTTCCCCTATTTTCATTGTTTTTACATGACAGTGTCTCTAATCAGAGGAGTGTTTGCCATTATAAGTATTGTTATGGTTAGAATTTGTATCAGGAAAGAATCATGATCACAGCAGTCTGTTTATTTTGCTCTCTGACTTTTTATAGTTGAGTGGGGGACAAAAATACACACACTCAAAGAATATGTGCTTTTCAGCTGCTCATCTAGCAGTGGCTTATTGTTTTCTGTGATACTGAACAGTGGACAGACATGCTAATTTACAAACTCATACTGTAGTTAAAATAGACTCACTGTCATTGTCACTACCAGCATACATGTCATGAGTTAAACGAAAAGTAGATGGATAGATAGATAGATAGATAGATGGATGGATGGATGGATGGATGGATGGATGGATGGATGGATGGATGGATGGATGGATGATAGATAGATAGATAGATTTATAAAATATAGATAGATAGATTTAAAAACAATGGCAGTATTTATTGTTTCATTTAACAACACAGAAAAAGCATCCTTTGAAAATATTTTCCATATTTGAGAGGAATCATGACCCATTGTAATGCAAAAAAACCCTTTCCATTACCATTACAAACTCCATTAACAAAATCCACCCAATAACCTCTCCCATACCATAAACGGTAATGTACAACATGTTCTGAAATTAAATACTTCTGAGTCAAAGGCCACAATTCTTTTGCATTATTATAGCATGTCTATGAGTGCTAACTTAATGTTCAAAATACCAAAGACATGCAGCTCATCAACAAAAACAAAATTAACTAAAGAAAACTTGTGGCTCGTCATTTGAACAGGGTTTTGACAAGAGGATATTATTTTGCCACAGAGTTTGGAACACACAAGTTACAAGTAAAACAGCATATTTTCCTACTTATTAGTGGTTACATCTAGTGGTTGGATGCGGACCACAGCTCTGGACTAGAGTCAACTGCAAATCAATCCAGACTATATAATGTGTGACTTACAACGATGCAAAAATGTCTGTCTTGTGTGTGCATGGAGCAAAGCTGTTTGTATATGTGTCTGTAGGCCAGACCTCACTTTCCACGTTTGTGTGCGTGTGGTTCAGTCTGATTCACCTACACAAGCAAATACTCTTAAGATACTGACAATATTCAATTTTGTGTAGCTCAAACAATCAAGTAATCCCGAGTCCATTCTTCTGCGATCAACAATGGTTTCCTCATTGAGTCGAACTATACTACAATCTATTTATTTACATTGTATCTTTAAACGGTTGAAATGATTAAGATGGTTGCTGGTAATTTCATTATTTGTGTAACTTTCATTACAGTTTTCAGCTAGCACCAAACGCAAAAGCCCATTCCCCTCAATGATACTGAGGAAGAGGCGTATCTCAAAAGCTATCTCCGGTATCTCAAAAGCTGGGAGAATGAAACTAAATTATTCTTTTGGATGGATACAACAAGAATGGAAATTGTTGCGCTGACAGCAACAAAGTGAACAGCATATACAAAGTTAACAGAATTGGACCAAGCACAGTTCCGTGTGGAAGCCCATGACTGACTGACTATTGCAGCGAGACTTATTATTTTTGACATGAACAAAGCAATATCAGTCTGAATGTAATGTTTGTTTGTTTGTTTGGTGTTTCTGGCATGGCTAACCAGAGCGAGACTTCATGGCAGACCCAGGTGGAGAGATCATATCTCCTCACTGGCTTGGGAATGCCTGAGGATACCCCAGGCAGAAATTGGGGGTTATTTGCTAGCCCTGCAACCCAACTTCGGATGGAATAGTCAACGACGAATGGATGGATATAATCACTGTAATTCTGGACTGGAGGGGTACCAGATAAAAAGCAGTTAATAAAAATAAAAGCAATATGATTCATTATTTCAAGAAAAAATATGTATGTTTTTTGGAAAATGCAAAGCAAAAACAAAGCTGTGATAGATCAAGGGTTCATAAGTATCGGGCTACCGACCAGTACCCAGGCCGTGGGTCTATTGATATCAGGCCACATGGCAAGAATTATGATGGAATTGATTATCATTGAGAAAGAGTTTTTATTTTGAAACATGTTTTATTTTTCTAGTGTCCCCCCAAACCTCACATGCATGCAGTCATCATAGTCTGATCAGATTTTATCTTGAGATTGACACAAGTAATGATGCTCTGCACCATCATCTGTCATCACTATTTTTTTCTGCATGTCATAATTACTCATAATTGAGTGTCTGTAATAAGAAGCTGAAAACTACATAGTTCTTAAGTCACTATGGTTTCCTTTCAGCTGCACACTGTGCTTTCCAAACTACAATAAACTGATGCGCACACAGGAGGAAAATCAGACTGAGGTTGAGCTTCAGAAAGGAGTAATAACTAAGTATTCTTTTAACTGTATCACTTGAGTCATTATTTTCCTTTGACTAGGAATTATTGGGGCTGTAGCCTGGGTGCTCTTATGTGTCATCAGGTCATCAGCATAATGTGTTGTGACTCTTCAGCATCCAGCAGACTTGTGGCTTGGCAAAATGTTGATGCTGTGCTGTAGAAGTGGTGGTTTGGCTGACCAAACAGGCTGTGCTGGCCTTGATGGTTATTTTATTGCAGTGTGAGTCCCTGTGAGATGTATTTATGTGAACCTTGTGCATCATGTTACTAATGGATATGATTTTTCAGCTGGCCTGGTTTGGAAAAGGGAAAAGTTCGAGTGTTTCATAGCCTCCTGCCTGCCGTGCCTTGATATTGCAGCTGTCTATTAGCCTGTTTTATTCCACAATACCGGCTCTTTATTTGCCACAGTCATTCATTTCTTCATCCATTCATATTTCCACTGTTTTGCTTTCGTCATTCCGACCCAGGCCCAGGCCAGCCACTGTGTGTTTTGGGACAAAGCTGGAATGTGTTGGTAACAGAACACCTTACCTTGCACACTCCTCCAGACGGGCTGCCTGCATGGATGGGTTGGGATTACTGTAGGTTCTGTCATACCGTGATATCACTCACAACAGCAGAGCCACAATTTGATTCATGGACTGTAGGGACTCTATGGCCATTTGAAACAGGTCTGTCATCTTCATTCAGTTGCTTGAGCGGTGTCTCTTGCAAATTGTTGTCGAGTCTTGCAGAGTTGCAAGTTGAAAAAGCTGCAAGTTGCAGAGGATTTGGCCATATGATGGCAGTGCAGTCATGCAGCATTTCTAGATATTAAAATGACGATGATTGTGAAGGCCAATATCTAACCAATTTTGTTCTGTCTGCTTTCCAGTGATTGTCTTTGTACTCCATCTTAGAACTGTTTTGTGGGTGTTTAATAGCAATCAAAACATGCTTTGTCTGTTTGCCCTTGTCTCAACAGGAAGGCTGGCCTCATCCTCTCACAGTTGGACGAACTGTCCCCATGGTGCAAGGGTCTTCTCCAGGAGCCCAAGATTGGCCTCCGCAGGATGTCCCTCAAGTTCCTATCCTGCCGCTACACAGACACCAAGGTGTTTTGGCTGAACTGGTCAGATATGGGCCAGGATGTGCACAAGGCTTGTGATGAGCAGACACTTACTGTCATGTACAATGACTACGGTGAGCCCAAAGAGCTGTAGCTGTCTCACCTCAGATGGGTACAGACATGTAGGGGAAACAAATATAGAATGCACATGTTCCCAGAAGATAAATGCATTCATGGTATCATGGACTAATGCTTAACATGATTTAAAATGCCACTTGCTCAATATTGAAAAGGGTAATCAATGCTCCCAAGTACAAAATGCCCTCTGAGTTTGGGTTTTGAAGCTCTACTCTGTTGACTCTGTTCATTTTCTGTGTGTCCAGCAATATCAGCCTGATACAAATCAAAATGAAGTGACAGTAATTAACAATAAAAATTTCCATCTTTAACCAACACCTTTAATCAGTTCATAATCGTTGGACTGAAGCATCATGCTGGTAATGGTAAGTAAACCCTGTTACAAGGATGCTCAGCACAATCAGCCTGTGTGAGAGCACGTCTTTTGGGATAGGCGGAGTTGCACTATAAATGCAACTTTGCTGTTTACTGTGGGGCAGCTGCATATGCGAGAGGGACAAAAAGACCCTTTTAATTTTTGCTTAATTAAAGTATGACTGTAAGGCAGGAGCAGACGTATCAAGCTTTCAGTCAGAGGTCTAAACATAAAAATGTACGATTGTTCTCATGTAATTCATATAAACTATTCCAGTAGAGATCAAGGGCCAAATACTAGGATTCTCCAACTGCTCCTGTTGCAATTAAAATAAATACCATACAGAAAAATGGAACACGTAGTAAAAGCTACACATGTGGTATTTTAATGTTGTTTTGTACTGTAATACACTATAAATGCACATATCTTAAAGAACAACAGTTTGAAATGAAACATCCAAGACCATTTTGTTCTATTTCGTTTATTTGTTTAACTTCAAAACTGTGAAAAGAGCCTTTTTTTTTTACCTTGACACATGAGACAGCATGATTCTCTTTGGTTTGTTCACATTCAGTCAATAGTTAAAATTAGGATATATGGAGCAGATTTTTGTAAATCCAAATTAATTTATGTGCTCACATGGTTATGTGAAAATTAAAAAGGAAGCTCTTGATGTCATACAAGTGGCCAGAAATGCAAAATGAAGCTTTTTAACAAACGCCCACAAAGTCCAACAGCCTGGATATAGAGTCACTCCTTAGACCCGACCTCTAAAGTCAGCTCTTCGTTTTCATAATGTTTACATGAAAAAAATCTTTTGGTTCTTGCTAAGATTTTATCTGCTTAACTTTAGTGTAGTTTTTGACTGATAGTTTACATCTTCTAATACATGTCATATGTGTTTCGCACCACACACCAAGCAGGTGGAGACCTCCTGGGCTCAAAAAGAATATATCTCCTTTGGTGTGGATGGGTTTTGACTGCTGTATTATGTGTTGGTGCATGGAGCACATACGATTTACGTTTCAACCCTCACAATTCTTTTTTACGTTTTAAATGGGGTTCAAGTTTTATTATTAATCTATTGAAAAGTTGAAGCAAAATTTAAATAAATGTCCTCATAGCCAAGAGGGAAAAGGCCAGTTTACAAAGTCACCCATCTGATCATGAGAGTAGCATGTAGGCAGATGAGACTTAAGGGGTTTTAGGAAAGGAAGAGTTTTGTTGTTTTAGTAGTATATATATTCAAAGCAAACCTTGCAAAAAGCATTGTCATAAATGTTCTGCTGAATGTAGAATGTATAGTTTGCATTTACAACTGGATTTGTTTCAAAGGAACTTTATTTTCTCACAACCAAGTTAAGAGTGCAAATTCTGTGTTGATGCAGCAAATTAATAGTGACTTAATGTTTTCTGCTTCTGTATGTATATAGTTCATGCAATAATGTGAAAGTCTTCAGAATCTGTTCCTCAACTTTTATTAATGTTATTGCTAATACTGCTTGCTTATTGTGGATATATTTTAACTTTCATTTAACCTGTTCTTGTTATTTTATCACTGTGTAGTGGTAATTTTATAGGTTGATGTCAAAGAGATGCAGTTCATTGTTGATTTTTAACAAATCCCATATGTGAATACTTAACACCTGTAGATTTTTGTATAGGCAGCAAAGTATTTCATAAGAAAAGACATCACATTATAGCACAGAGCAGTGTCTTCTGTACATAAATGTACAACTGGTAATATTTTACAACATTTACATGTGCTTTAGTAGATATAATATTGTGCTGTAATATCAGCTGTGTACATTAGTCTAGCACTTGGATTAATGCTGGGTTTGACTGATTAGAAGAACTAATCTCAAAGTGGGTCAAACCATTAGTATGAACTGTGAGTGGCTGATTGACTAAATGACAGCTGTGTCTTTTTGCTGTTCATAAATGTGAAACCAATTATATGGATTTGAATATTAATTATGTAAGGTGACAACCTTACCTTTGAGACAACCTTTGAGAGAAAAGTTAACAAACCATCTACTATGTGCATGATATTATTCTGTCAATACTATATGTTGTGATCATAAACTTTTTCACTTTGATCTTTGCTACTTCAAAGAATAATAAAGAGTACAGTATATTGTGGAAAGCAGCTGTACAGATATACAAGACCATCTTTTGATCAGAAGTACTCCTACTCAGTTATGCATGTAATTTTATTTCCCATGTACCTGTGTTAATAAGTTCAATGGTTTTTAAGCTTAATATCAGAGAAAATATCAGATGTCAGTGAACTCCCTGAAGAGAATGTAGAAATCTAGCCAATACTGAAAAAGCAGATGGGGCCTTCAACAAAATGTGATTTATCCACCTACTAAAAGCTCAACAAATCTATCAATATAAGCTCCAGTTTAAAATATCCTGAGTGTTTTTTTTAACACTTTTCACTCAAACCATTTCAAAAAATCTAAATGCAAAATCAAGAACACTGTTGTATTCATCATAGTAGTACTGGTAAATACTAGCAAAAACGTACAAAAAAGTTCAAAACAAATTACAAATTATGAAACAAACTAGAACTGCAAGCATTTATGATGGGGGTCAAGCCTCCCCATGTGTGACTTATACCCATGCCCACATTTAACAATTATGTCAGGTTTCTGTCAGGTTTCTGTCTGGTCTTGTCTGCTCCTATCCTGTTCTATGCCTGGATCTGTCTATCTCTGCTCCTGAACTCCTCCTTCCTGGCTCTCCCTACGAGCCAATGATAGGGTTTCTCTAGCTTATTGGCTGGCAACTGGCTCATCAGCCAGGTACGTAAACCACCTGAGTTGAGAGCCTGTTGCCAGACTGTTGCCAGCAACTCTCCGTGCCCCGTGTCCTGCTCTTCCCTGCGGGTTGGTTTCCCCTTCAACCAGGTTTTGTTTTCTTTGTACTTTGCCTCCGAGTGCTAGGTTTATTGTGATTTCTGCCTGCGAGAGGCCTTTTGTTTTCCCATTTAGTTTAGTTACCTGTGGCGACTGGTGGTCCCAGGTTTTGTTTTCTCGATAGATATTTTAGTGTTTTGTTTTTACCTGCGGTGACCGTTGGTCCCCGTTTGTAGCTCAGATAGCTTTTGCATTTATTTTTCACCTGTGGAAGCTTTGCTCCAGGGTCATTTTGTGTTGCACTTTGCTTTGGTTTGTACTTTGAATAAAGCCCTGTTAACTCCATTCAATCTGAGTATGCTTTTGGGTCTTCCATGAGGAAACCTGATAAATCATGACCACCTTCAACACATGAAAAACATTTGATAACTTTTCATCATAAACTGTTTGAGATGATAGTCATACAATATCAAGTCAGTAGGATTAAATCCCTAAGTGGATTTTGTTGAATTGTGGTGACCATTGAAATCAAAATGGCCAGCTATCTGCATCTGGACAACTTACACATGGGTACCCATTTTCATCTTCCTACTGCTAAAAAAGCCCAATGGGGAGGGATCTTTTGAACATTTCAAGGTGGAACTATTGAGCCATTTTGCCCCACTAAGGGGCGAAGTCACTGTCAGATGTAAGAGCTAACCATTCTTGACCTGTGTATCAAATTTCATGAAGATAAGAGTTCACTGAAGCTATTAATGGGTCAACAAATAAGTTGTTATTACTGTACCTACTTGTAAGAAGCCATGCTCACATTGACCTATCATGACCAACTTCTATATAATGCCCTACATTAATGTCCCTACATTATACCAGCATACATCATAGAAATCAGTAGAGCAGTTTAAGAGATATAAATTTCCCACGTTAGTTGCGCCCCCTTACAGCCGATGTGCTCCAAATTTGGGCCAAATCCTCTAAGTGAAATGCCGAGCAAGAATCTGACTGAAATATGCAGTTTGCATTTTTATAGATAGGAAATTTATTTTGTTCATAACCTGCACATTCTTCAAGTAAAAAAATCTTCTAACTTAAGATCAGCTCGAGCTGAAGAGTGTACATACCAAGTTTCACATAGTTTGGACAAAATCCCCAGGTAGTGTGAAAAAGTGCAAAAGAAAATTAGGGGGAAATGGGCGTGGCCTAGCTCACATGACTCAGCTCTATTGAGGGTATCTGGTAATGTGCAATGTATGTTGTCAGTGTTATAGGTCAGAATGCATTGCCCTTGATTACAATATCCCCTTCAGGCAGGCATATATAATTTTTTTATCCACAGTTAGTAAAGGGGGTCTGAACCAACCCTCCAATTTGCATAACGCTCTCTTGCAGGGTTAGGCCTGCAGTACTGCTTTTATCAACGTAAGAATAAAGTGGAGGAAAAAGAAGAAAGGAGGAGCAAAATAATATGAACAAAAACAGTAAGGTTCTCAGCACCACTGGTCCTGGGAAACACATCTGCTTGCATATGTGCTCCTCTGACTTGGCCTCCTAATTACCAAACAAACAGAAAACAAATTAGGTTTCAAAATAGTTTCACATTCCTCTGTCTCAGTCTCAGTCTGCAATAAAAGTCCTTTGCTGCACTCTTTGCTTCATAAAGTTATTCCTTGTCGCTGTGGAGTTTCCGGTTTGTTTCTTAGTCCATTTACAATGGATTTAAAATGAATCAAGATAGATAGATAAAAACTTTATTGATCTATCTTGTTCTAACATTGACATACATGCACTGTAACTCAGAAAAAAAAATTAAGTATTATAAGGGATGCTATAAAGTTTTAAAAAGTGTATAGTATCAGTTCGCTTAATGAGCTGCAGAGGGAAGTTGTCTCCATACGTGTGTGTGCGTAGGTTCACCACTTCTGAACTATGTACACGTGTGTGGACTTGAACAGTAAATGATGCTCATTTTTGTTTGCAAGGTGTAGACCCCTCAATGCATGTGCCATTCACTTGTTTACTGTTTGAGAGCAGTGTGTGAATGAGCCAGAAGAAAAAAAAGACAAACACCTAGGAGCAGGATTTGACCTGGGATTTATGCAATATCCATTCATGGAACATCCAAGTGAATTATGGTCAAGAAAATGGTGGATCCTTGCTCCAGCAGCTGAGGTACAGGGAGCAAATCAACCTCCTTGTTACATAACAAGAAGACTGAAATTCATTGTTCAGAGACAAATTTTCTGACCATGGCAGTTTACTTCATATTGTCTTTGTTGTCAAAACTGACACTGAAGAGGTCGGGAGACTCATAGAGTCTCATAGTCGGGAGACTCATAGAGCAGAACAAAACTAAACAGGTCCCCATGAGCATGCTGAAGGGGGTTAGGGAAAATCTACCTTTCATGATTCAGAGGGGGCAGTCATCTGTTGACCACCAGATTGGGCTGCAATAAAAGTGTGAACATGGATGAAATTGGTTTCATTCTAAAGATCTCAGTTTGACCAAGAAACAATATCCAGTAGAACTTTAAGCAGGAAGTGAAGTGCTGTACCCAGGATGGACCAGGGTCCACTACATCATCCAGGCAGCTCCATAAAAGAGACCGATTAGAGCTTCATGTAGAGAGGAGAACCAACTACGATGTCCAGGATATAGCTGGGCCCAGCACAGCATTCAAGCTGCTCTGGGTGGTGGAGGATGAAGATGAATTCACTCAGTGGAGACTAATGGAACGTAACCACAGTAGGAGCAGTAGGTTGAGGCAGGGTGATGGTGAGGGTCCGGGATCCAGCAGAGCATGTGGAATGCATCCAGCAGTGACCGGTGGAACAAGGACCACAGTAGGAGTGGCATTCTGAGAGTCCGTGTTCCAGCAAAGCAACTATGGTGTCTAGGAGGAAAGAAAGAAAGGACGAGGGGGTTCCTGGTCTGAAGTGTTAGTCCTGCACAGTTCATAAGAATAGAGAGAAGGAAAAAGGACGGGAGAAAAAAGGGAAAGGTAGGAAAACAGAAAAAGAAAGAAAGGGGAGGAAAGGAGAGAGGAAAAGAAAGCGAACGCTGAAGACAGAAAAGAGAGAGGAAAAAGAGAGGGAAAGATATATGTATATAAATAATTTTAACAAGGGATTTTAATATTCATATTGACAATCCTAAGGACATTTCTCCATAGACTCGTTCTCTATCCTGGACAGTCTGTAACCCACTAAGTATGTTGCATTTCCAACAAAGAATAAGGGCCACATTTCAGAACACATACTCTAGACTGGTGTCCCATTCAATCTTTCCAGTACAGAATTTCCACTCTCAGACTTCAAATTCTGAACCTTTGATGTCAACCATCCTGTCTTGTACCTGGTATTCACATCAACTCATTGCCAGAAAGCATCACTAGCTATGTGTTAACACTTGGCTAAACTTCTTCTAGTTCTCAAGAGTTTTCTGTTTCCTGTTTTTGCCTTGGTGTTTTTGCCATCTGGAGTCTTACCTGTGTCCTTCGTGTTTCTAGTGCTCTAATGCTCTCAGTCCTATTGCCATCCTGCTGCCACAACCAATTTCCTTTTCCAGTCCTCACTGCACCCTTGATCTTCCACATAATCCCTCTTCAGTCGTCTAATAAACCTTCACAAGAGCAATTGTGCTACCTCCTGTTTTTGTGCATCTGTACCGGGATCCTACATGGATTCTGTCTTGACAAGATCGAGGCAAAATAAATCTTTAAAGATGGAATCTAAGCTACTGCAGCAGAAAATGAAAGAAAAGTTATGTCACACAGTATGAGATTGAACGCAGAAGCATAGCACCTCAAACCCACTGAAGCAATAGAGAATCTCATTCTACATGTCTTCAAGATAGTCCCTGCTGCTTGCTTGCTGTATCCAGCTGACCCCCACTGCATTTCCTTATTCGCATTAACATTGGGGACTATCGAAGCAGACATATCTCCATTGGCACGATAGCCTTCCTCCAATCTTTCTCCATATTCACATGCTAAAACACCCTGATATTCATGTACACGTACATTGAGGCATGGAAAAGCAGCGCCATATAATGTACAGTGACATAATTTGATCTCCAAAATCAGGGACACCTAGTCTTGGGGGGCCGGTGGGTAAACAATAGAAATAAGTTGATTGATCACAAGAAACCCAATCTTTCTCCTCCCCATAAATTTCATTAGTCCATGTCGGGACTGCTACATGGTAGCACTAATGAGAGAATTGTTAGGAGAGGTTATTAGAGGGAAATCAGGCAGCTGGAAAAAAGACCTTTCAGAGGACATCTGGGAGGGGGCTAAACCACCCTACCCGCCAACCCCACCCCATGGAACCGGGGGTCCAGCACTAGCACCCCCTTTATAGCAGGGTAGGTTTAAGGTCTGCCCCAGTCAAGCTGTTATATGCACAACACCAGCGCATTGTTAAGGAGACCCGGCAAGCCGAGACAAAACCGAAAGAGCTGAAGAAATTTGCAGGAAGCCACGTGACACGTGAGGAACAAGTGAAAATCTTGACAGACCCTGTGTTTGGAAAAACATCAAGGACACTGCTATATCAACCAAAGAAATCACTCCAGCATCAGAAGAACCAGCTTCGCTAGCACAGTGAATCGCATGGAGACAACAGCCCAATCTGCGAACAAAGCCAAGGACATAAAATCACCAGCCAAGAAGTTCTGTCCCTGCTGCAATGGAGGACACACATTGGATGTGTGTGCGAGGTTGGAAAAGATGGCACACAAGGAGAAAATGTACTCTCTGCTGGAAAATGGTGTTTGTTTTCGCTGCCTGTGTATAGGACACATCAGCAAAAATTCCCCAATGAATATTTCCTGCTCAAAGTGTGGCCAAAAACACCCGACTATGTTCTATAAGAACCATGTAGCAACTGCAGAACCAACTGAGAGAAGTGTCCAGGTTACAGTGAGCGGCACCTTGGTTTCCAGTGGGCTTACAGGGGCTGGTGAGATGGATTGCAAGCTTCCTATTTTGCCGGTCCAAGTAAAGGCGAAGAAGGGCAATAAAACCATTCTCACATATGCTTTTTTGGATGAGGGGAGTACTGCGGTGGTCTGTACTGAGAGTCAGAAACTCAGTTTGTCCAGAAAGAGAGTAAATATTCTTCTCGGGACCATGGGGTGGGAGAAGGTGGTCAGTAGCTACATCGTGCCAGAACTGGAGCTCGCAGCACTTGGATCTGACAGCTTCATCGAGTTGCCATAAGTGTGCACTCGATTTTCAATGCCAGTTTACAAACAAACATACCCACAAAGGAAGTGGCCATATTTAAAACATATATCCCACAGATTGAGGCTGGATTTGAGTTGCTGATTGAAACAAATGTCCCACGAGCCATGGAACCACTGGAAGTCATTCGCAGTGAGCCACTGTTTGACTAAGTGGCACAGTAACGGATCTGAAGTGCTCAAGGCTATGCCAGAGCCCCACAGAGCAGTTGGCAGTTGGCAGCTGGACCTGGAGTGGGAGTTTGCGTCCATTGAATGAGTGCTGGGTGTAGAGTGGTGTAACAAGTCTGACACCTTTAAATTCAAAATTGTATGAAAGGACAGACAGACAGGTAGTATGTTAAGTCTCCTTGTTCTGACAGCTAAAAAAGATCTTGAGGGATTTGTGCAGAAGAGGAGTTGGTTGGGATGACCCTATACCAGAGAGCGCAAAACATGCAAGGGCCCCACCTGGACAACTTTGAGCTACCCAGATGTCTAAAGCCTCTGGAGTCTGGAATGGACTACACCATTTCTGCAATGCTTGTGTGGAAGGCTATGGTACAGTCACTTACCTGCTGTTACAGAATGATCAGATGATCCTGAGATGAAGAAAAGTGATGTTATCAATACTGTACAAACTGGAGAGGATCCCACTACTCACCTTGGAGGAGAAGGCTAACAGCCAATCAAGTGAAGGGAGCATTAGCTGAGCTGAATTCAGTTTTGCCAGAGGAGAAAGTTTTCAGAGGAGCTCTCATGTCTGGAAAAGAGGCAAATGTCAAGAAAAATAGTCACCTGTACAAGTTGTGTCCATTGCTGGAGGATGGAGTCTTGCGTGTGGGAGGACAACTAAAGCCGCACTGCCTTTGGAGTCTAAGCATCCTATAATTTTGTCATAAGACCTTCAAATTTCTACCCTGCTGCTGAGAAAGATACATGAAGAGGTAGGACACAGCGGCTGCAACCACATGTTGTCCAAGCTCAGGGAGAAATACTGGATGACAAGAGGAAGCACTGCCATTAGAAGAGTTCTGTGAAATACTGGATGACAAGAGGAAGCACTGCCATTAGAAGAGTTCTGTCCAGGTGCACCATCTGCAGAAGATTTAATGCCTCTCCAGTTTACCAGCAGATGGCAGACTTGTCCACAGATCGACTCAAGCCTGATCAACCTCCATTCACTTGTGTGGGAGTTGACTATTTTTGATCCATTGAAGTGAGGAGCAGAAGGAGCACAGTGAAGAGATAAGGTGTCATATTTACCTGTCTTGCATTGAGAGCTATTCACATCGAGTTGGCACCTTCTCACATACTGATACTGACTCGGATACTCACTCCTTCATGAATGCACTGAGGTGTTTTATATCATGAAGGGGACAATTCTGTGAGCTGCACTCTGACAATGAGACAAATTTTGTGGGAGTAGAACGTGAGCTAAAAACAGCAATTGCACAGTGGAACCAGACATAGGTGCATGATGTGTTACTTCAAAAGGGCATCAAGTGGATGTTCAAACACCCTGCTGGATCACATCATGAAGGAGCATGGGAAAGGCTGATCAGATTGGTGAGGAAAGTCCTGAAGTCCACCCTCAAGGTACAACATTTGGATGAGGAGGGACTCTTCATTACCACTTGGAGAGTTCCAAGCAGCAGATCTGTACGCACAGAGAAGATTCAGTAAGTTCAGTACATGTCTGATCTTTTCTGGAAACGCTTGACGAAGGAGTACCTGCCTCTGTTACAGGAACGACAGAGACTGGGGTCCAGAGTAAGCTTGTCGCAGGAGATCTATTGTTGCTTATGGACAGTATGGCACCTCGTAATTCTTGGATTATGGGACGTGTCTTGCAAACCTTTCCGGATTGCAAGGGATTTGTTTGTCAAATTTGGATTAAGACTAGCACCAGTTCCTTGGACAGACCCATATGTGAGACCTGCTGGTGTGTAGGTGTGCATGTGTGTGTGTGTGTCAGAGGCGGTGGTTTACGTGGGAGTAGGTGGGTGCACGGGCGGAAGTGTGTGTGTAAAAGTGTGCCACACCTGTGACACAGAGGAGAGAGTGAGGCGTAGTAAATGTATAATTTTTAACCAGAATTTTTGTTGACCATTACCCATTCATTCGTCTACCTTTTCATCTGTTTGATCTGCTGATTTTCATTTTTTTTCCATTCATCCATATTGTTCCTGTGCTTTTTGCTTGTAATAAAAGCATCAAAAGCATTTTTGGATCTCCGCATATCTGTCATCATAACCTCCGAGCACATCACAAATCTGCGAACCTGAGGACCCAACTTCATACTCTCAGCGGCTAAAAGGTTTGTTTGGAAGGTAGAGACCCATGCCCACGCACACACACTCTCTCCATTGTTTATTTATCTGTTTATTCTGTTTGTCTTATGTCTAGTAATTTCTGTTTGTTAGTTTGTGTGTTGTATAGTTGCAGCATTTTTACATAGTCCATTGAGTTCAACAGTGCATGTGTTATTAACATTCTTAATTGAGGATTGATTGAATTGAATGTTGTCTTTATTGAATATGTCAGAATGCTGCCAGTGCTCAGATCTCACCTGGTTGTTACTTGGTTATTGGTCCCTGGTTAACAAAGTGGTACCCTGATTTAAATATAATAAATAATAATACACTAATAATTTAGGTTTATCCCCCTTGTGAGCTAACAGTTGGAGCTACCTCACCTTTAGTGGCATGATCCAAGAGTAAACGTTACCTGTTTGAGTTGGCTCCTAATCAGCATATTGGACCATCCAAGTATCGTAACATATCATAATCACAATAGTCCACCTCACTTAACACACACTTATCACTTGCACCTAAACTGAAAATCACTCAAGTACAAGAGCTGAGAATCACCAAAACTTCTTTTGTTTTTTTTGAGTTTGAATGTTACATTACAGAGTTTTGACAGAATCTCAGATGCTATCTGTGAGATATGGTATGTAACTTCATTGTGAAACTCTCCTGACGTTTATTTTTACAAGACCGCTGGATCAGTTTGTGATTAAACAAATCGGTCTGTTCAGGTTTGCTCCATCCACACAGAAGAGAAACAAAAGCTTTCAACTGGTGCTGTAATCCGGATCAGTAAGGAAACAAATCTTCAACCTACTGTTGCTACAGTGGACTCATTTGGCCTCAAGACTTAAGTCTAAACTGTAAACCACCAAACCATAGATTACTGTAGATTGTTTTGCTTCTGCTCGCCTTCCCATCTATCAACCTGAGGTCTCTTACATTTTTTCCCTGTCAGGGTTTTCTTGGGAGTTGTTCTTCAGCCCATATGAGGGTCTAAGGGCAGGGGGCTTTATACTTTGTGTACGTTTGCTTGGTCTTGCAAAGTGCATTGAGATAATGTTTGTTATGAATTGGCACTTTAAATGAATAAAATTTGAAGTTGATGTTGGGCTAGATTATTATCCAAGATAATCCATGGTGTTGAAACTGCATATTTGGATCAGGGTGATGCTGGCAGTATAAGTTTATTAGTATAGCACCATGTTTATACAAGGCAAATCATAGTATTTGATTCTTGTGGGACTATATCTAAGTGAAATGCATTTTAGTTACATAACAGTTTTCATATAACAGAATTATAAATGTGATTGTACACATGATGGGCCGTACTTGTGTTTTTCATTCTAAATATATCTTCAAATTCGCTGAAAGAGAATTACCAACTCTTGCAGAATAAAATACACCAACCTTTGGTGAAATTAGACTGTCCTTGAGATGCGTTTTAAGGTGCTAGAAGCAGCAGCAAAGCTATTTTGTAATAATGTGATATCAGATAATGTATCCCTTAAGTGTTTTGGACAGAGGAGCAAGAATTTTTTTTTTTTTCTGAATTCAAGAGAAGTTACGGGTCATCCAGGTTTTCATGTCATTGAGGAAGGACTGAAGCTGCTGTAGTCGACTGTCTTCATTCAGCTTGATAAATATAATTGAGTGCTTTCTGATGATATTGCAGAGGGTGAATAGGCTCAAACCGGGGGAAACTGATTGTTGACATAAACAAACTGATATCAGTCTGATTGATAGGACAGGAACCTAAATCTGGAATCTTAAGTGGTGCCTTTGATTCCAAGTAGATTTTCTACTCTCCTCAGTAAGGTGTAGTGGTCAATTGTATCAAAAGCAACACTAAGGTCTACCAAGACATGCAAAGAAACAACTGAAGCCCTTTGCCTGAGGCCATTCAGAGGTCATTTGTAACTTTAACCAGCACAGTCTCAGTGCTATGATTCACTCTAAAACCGGATTGGAATATCTCGAATAGACTGTTATTGTTGGGGTAATCAAAAAGCTGGTTGGCAATGACTCTTTCCAGGATTTTGCGATACAGACCAATTTGGAGATGGGCCTGTAATTTGTGAAAAGGGTATCTTAAGAAGAAGCTTGATTACAGCAACTTCAAAGTTTGCTATGCATGCTCCGGTTGTTATGCGTGCTCCAGTTGCTATGCACACTCTGGATTTGACTTGGTTTGCTCCATCTGACGGATTAAATTCTCCCCATGTATGTGTTGTGTTTCGGATCAGTCCCCAATGAACATTTACTTCCATTATCTTCTTTCAGTGAGTGTCTATGAGCTATAGATTGTCATGGAGCTTTCTGTTTTCCTGTTTGTCACAGACACATATGCAAATAAAGTTGAGTGCTGACAAACTTCCACATTTACTCTTTCCCAAAACAGGACACAGGACACAGGAAGACACAGGAATCACTACTAAACTAGCACTAAAAACTGTATGTATTCATGTTGACCAACATCATTTTTTCTCACTAAATAAACATATATGTCATGGTTACACATGTCCATCTGAATGGATGTTTCCTTAAAGTTAATGTCAGCACATGGGGTTGATTTGTTTGTTTTTTTAACATTTAGCCTATGCTTTGGTGATCATTCTTTGAAGTCATAATGCATGTAATGTAAGTGATGGTCAGATTGAGTGAGCATTTAGCGCACCGGTCACTTGACCAGGACAAACCTGGAGGTCTAGATTTCGTATTCTCTTGTATGAAAGCTGGGTGAGAATGCCAGCCATGAGTGTGGCAGTCATGGCATGTCCCCTGACTGAGGAGGTTGTGGATGAGGGAGCTGCTCTAATACCCAGGCTACTGCAATGGCAACACATCTGTAGAGACAGGGCTGATCTGCTGGCTTTTCCAGACATTTGACATCATTTATATGAGATACAGATTCTCAAGACAGAGTATTACCTAGATCTGCTGACTGATCAGTCCTAATACCACACCAACTAACAATCCCACAGACTGTATGCGTGGTGCTTTGTTTTTTGTTTTTTTACAAGCTAATTTTAGTGACCTCCATTTGGCATAACTGTAGGTCATTAGTACCACCGTGGATCAGTCTTCTGAGATGTATGATAAGCCTTAGCCAGTAACTTTAAGTTTTATTCATTACCGCTGTTGCCCTTGGGATGCACACTACGGCCGCTAGACTCCCTAACTTCACATTTCATAGAATAGAGTTGCCAGTGACCAGATATTTATCCTCAATGGGTATGTCGCCGAGCCGGGAGAATCTGTTAGAAATGGGAAGCAGTAGGTGGGCCTCGGTGAACTTTGGCCAGGAGCCTCCCTGGCCATCACCCACCATCCCTGTGTTCCCAGCTACTAAGGAGGAGCCGGGAGGGAGCTAATGGGAGCTATGCACTATTCATACACAAAGCAGTTCTTAGTGCTTTACAAAGACAAGGAAATGTATTGGAAATCAACAAATATATTAACATTAAGATGCAATTCAAAATTAAAAATAAAAAAAAACAGACTAATACATCTTTGTTCTGTATTATAATTCACTCATGTACACATTTTTGTTAACACTGTTTCTTGTTATTGTCGCTGCTTCTGCTGCTGCTTATTGTTGTCATTGTCACTGTTGCTACTGTCATTTTTGCTGTTGTCACTGTTCTTTTTTCTTTCCACTATCTGCTTTCTGTCTTTTAGTTAAAACAGCTGATTTGGTAATGCTATATTTTATCAAAAAAATAATATGAAAAAGTTCCCATGAAACAGGTAGAGAATATTAATTTGCACCTGTGGTAGAACAAGTCTACCACACACACTACAAAGTCACTCCTGTGCTATATACCTAAACTGCTGGAAAGGACAGGTTAAAATATATATCCTTTTAACCCTCTTGGGGGGGTGATATCTGTGTCATTCTCAAGCTTGGGCACTCAACCAACTGAAGTTTGTGTTTTGCATATAATTTGTACATGCATACAAAACCATAATTGCTATCAATACGTGAGAATAAATCAAATGGAGAGACGAGGAGGCTTTATAAGGCTCAAAATAAAGTTCAGCATTTATTTTTATATAGGGTGTAAAGTTCTGTAAAATATCACAATGGACATGATTATACTTTTATAGATACAACATCCGGATCACTTTCAGTTAGCAGATACCAGAATTGTTCTGATATACAAACATGCAAGCAGACTTTTGAAATGTGTGATAAAGCAATGCCAAGGCTTCCCCTTAGCCACTTTCATTATTCCCATTTGACCTTCATTGTTTCTTTTTCTGTGTCATCCACTTCTAACCCCCTAATCCTGTTTTCTAGATTCAAGTTCCTGTGAATGTTTCGGATGTATCAGGATTCACAATCACTTCTTTGATCCATATCTCTTGTGTCAACACAACTAGAAAAAACACCTCTGTGAAGCCCTGTGCCCTGATGAAGTATATGCTTGTAGTACTGGATCTGTGAAATAAATAGTGTTGACTTGTGTGACTAACAAGTAATCTGTTATATGTTAGACGATCCAAATATATTAGGTTATACATGTTAGTCTTTACAGATACAGCATGTATCCTTCAACATTTCTTATAATCTACATGTCAAAAAAAGTGCAATTTTGTTTGAAACTCATGTCAGTGTTTTGTAGGATTGATTTAGTCAGCTAGCACACCAGCATTCCTGTGGAGTGTAACATACTTTGATTTAATGGGATCCAGCCTCATTTGGTTTTATTAAAGTCATAAGATCAGTAAAAGTAAAGCTGATCAGCCATCCAACAGGAGCTAGAGAATAGTCATAGAGTCTGTCCTTTGGCTTTAAATATGGTTCTTAAAATTAACTTAATGTTGATTCATGCATGCTAAGTCATTCTAAGGTTTCTTCACTGAGAAGATGCTCTAGCACAGTTTACAGAAGTGTTATACACTGATTGGAAAGTCTATGTGGGAAGTTTGCAGGCACATAAACTAAATAAATTGGGAAAAACACTCAAATCCATTTATGACATCTGATCTAATTCCTATGGCCTGATTTATATAGTGGAGTGGAACTGCGTTTCAACCCATTTGAGCTAAAGCTTTCATGGCAGTGAAGATAACATAGCTGTCATGATACAAAGAAAGTTAAATGGCCTCTTATTAGATGAAGTCTGATTTTAAACTATCAGTTACAAAGGCTGAAGGAGAATAATAATTTGTTTGTTGTGTTGTATCATCTGTGGTTTCACTGTATTGAACACAAGTTCAGTTGTTACTGCATTCCTCCTCCTTGCAAGTGCTTGGTGTTACTCTTGTTCTCCTCGGCATCCGGATCAAGGCAAGTGCATTCATCCTGGTCGCAGTCAGCTCCAAACTGAATGACCTGACAGTAGACAAGCACAGTATTCAGCAACTCAGCTTCCCAAAAGCCACTATAGTTCTTTCAGTCTGCATCTGGATTCAACAAAACACAAGACATGACCTCTCAGGCCTGTATGGCGCAGATGTCCTTTTTCATGGATGGCTAAACTGAGAAAACACATTCAATTTGAGATTGGTCACTTCTGAGATGGTCTTTGATGAAATCTGATCCAATCCTATGGATACTGTATTCTACTGTAATTAGAACAAAAGCACTAGTTCAGAGGGCTTCCTACTAGGGAAGCCCCCTGAACTAAGGCTATTACATGTCAACTGTAAGAAGGAGCACGACTTTCAATGACCAAAACAAGCAATAAAAAACACATACACTTGAAGAGAGTAAGCAAGCGAACAGTGCTGCCTCATGTCTGCAATGTGTTTGTGCTGAATGGTTAGTAGCGTCCAGTAACCCGAGCATGGTGTTAGTAGACTTGTTGTATTTCCTAACAGTTTCAAAGAGGACTCCAACGGCTCTCCAGGGGCCGATAAAGTGCATGAAAGCAAACGATTCAATGTGGGCTTGAAATGGCTAGAAACCTTGAGGGTCTTCTGGTGGGTGGGAGGAAAGAACGCACCGCCACGAAGGTGAATGGATGAACACATGTTAAGAATCAACAACAAGAGGCTGCCAGCTCTTGTCTAGGAAGCGAGCCATCACCACAGGTTGCAAAATAAACTCTGGTGCCCCGTGAAGCAGTCTGTTGCAAGAAATGTAAACATTTGCTCCTGGAGAGAAGGAGTGTGAGGAAGATTGAGAAAAAAGAAAGGAAGAAGGATAAAGGAGAGGGAGAGGCAGTGTGCAGGGTATTGGTTTCACTGTATAAGGCCTAGCTCTACTTTAAAATGCCAGCAGTCCCATGTTAGACAAACTAGGGTAGCCATTAAATGTGTCCTTAACACCATCATCATGTATTCTAACAACCTTTGGACACTAAGAATGGACTTATTTGTGCCCCATACACACAAACAAGTGTTCAGTGTTTGGATCAGCTATCCCCCTGCTGTTATGAAAATAATTCATGTGACAAGAAAATATTTGCCCTGCATGACATCAAAACAAAATGTACAGTCTCAATATACAAAGAATAAATAAATTAATAAAAAACATGTCCTCACGGTAGCTCTTTTCCTGCTTTGGCCCTTCTTTGGACTATGGGAAAGAGTCCAGTTAACAAATCAAAGGATAATTGTGTGTTTCCATAAATGGTGTGGCAGCTCAAAATTTTCTTCTGGAGCTTTTCCCTGTTGGCCAGTGACTGAATCCCACCTGAATCATCTCTCGTGCATCCGTCCTCCCGTGTCATCGCTGCAACTACCCCGTAAATAAAACCAATACTGCATGAGTTCCATAAAAAGGAGACAGCTGGCCCCGTTATGCTAAGCCAGACAAAAATAGATATGAATACTGACTCAAATATTTGATGTAATTCAGGCACAGGTGGCCGATCCAGCAGAGACAGCAGAGGAACGGGGTAAGCAGCTATATTAGAGGAAGGAGAAAAAAAATTACCTCACCTCATCATCATCATCTGTTCAAGTACTGAAATACAAGCAAATTGGCAGGACATAATCCCAACATTTAAATGTTTTGTTGTGTGGCAACAGAGGAAAAATCTGATGTAGCTCACAGTATAAAGTGTAAAAAAAAAACAAATATCATTTCCTACACCTGTTCAAGTGGAGCCACATAGACCTGAAAAGCTCTGCAATCAAAATATTATTAATTCTCCCCTCACCCACTTTCACTACCACCACACACACACACACCCACATTCACACACCCAGGATGCTCACACCAGGTTAGTGGACTTCCACTAACCTGAACAAAACAACCCCTGATTGCTGAGCTGCTCTTTTACAGTGGCCAAGTAGACTACAGATCAACACACACTTCACTAACTACTCTCTTACAGGTGGGGCACCAGTAAACGAGTAGTTCATTTGAAAGCTCATTTATTACAATGGCATTACGTGCCATATTAAGTTCAAATTATGATTTAAAGTTATTGATTTAAAAAGAAGCTGCCAGTGAGTCATGGCTTGCTGTAACATGGAAGACACATCCAGGACTGGGCAACTGAATTAATTGGCCAGGTAGGGATGGGTTCTACTTCACAAAAGTCCAAATGGAACAGAAAGCCTGTTTTCCAAAGCACTGCAATTACATCTGGTGCCATTCCAGTCCATCCACAGCACTAGGTTGTTTACCTTCTATACTTTTCTTTTTTCCTGTTTGCTTTGTGCTGTGTTTGCCTTATACCCTGTGGATTTGCAATTTTTAACAATGCAAACAAAAGCCAAGTCTCTTGATTACTTGAGAGAGGAACTTCTGGCTCGGAAGCCAATTGCCCAAGCCTGATTGAGGCACAGTCTGCCAGTCAAGCTATGGAAGAAGTCCTGAGGTGGTAGTCAAACCTAAGTCAAACCTAAACTAGCAGACCACTCACAGATCTACACAATATGGTCCATCTGCAGCCACAGCACCACAGTCAAAAACTGCTATCCAAATAGCAAATAGCATTCACTTTTAAGCTGGTCTCCCAAAGTGGGGCAGAGGAAGAAGACTTATATTTCATTAATACTTGGAGATCGGAATTTTACAGGTTGGAATGCACTATTACATTCCATTCCACTCACTGCAGTACTACACCAACAGACTCAAAGAACTATATTGGTTCACACTTAACCAAACAAGAGGAAGGAGACATGCTGCCGAAAAGATTACCAATGCAGACTATGCAGATGACATTGCTCTATTTGTGGATCAAATAAATGATGCTGAAGTACTTCTGGAAGGCCTTAAACAGTCAGCTGCTACAAGAGGGCTTTATGTAAACACCAAAAAGACAGAAATAATGAATTTCAATCAGGGAACTGTGGCAAGAGTGTTAAATAACAATGAAAAAGGTAACGAACTTCACCACTTGGAAGCAGAAGAGATTTCTCTAAGACTGCGAGGGAGGCTCAGCTTCCCCTAAAATGTCAAAAATGTAATGGTCACACATGTACAGTTGTGTTAACATTTTATTGATGACAAATGCGTAAGAACACATTTATCTCAAAGAGTTCATTCAGAATCACCTACTTATCACAGATCTAATCAATGTAACATAACATTCCCATAGCGTCATTTTATTATACGGTCCATGGACAATGCATTTGCCTGTCCATGTACCACAATGGGACTGCATAGAACAGTTTTTTTCATTGTCTCGAAACTCGACGGTCATTGGACTGGGGTGAATGGAGCTGTGGGCAGGCCCTGGTTGGCCTGGATACTGAGCTTCAGTGTTTTGAGATACATACTGTCATTTGACAGTTCAGCACAGGTCAAGTCAATAGACAAACTGCAACCCCTTTGTTGGCATTTGCTTGGCAAAATTACTTGTTCATTTCTTACACTTTGAATAGAACACTCATACTAATTCCTTGTTTAAGTTTAACAAAGTTTCACCAAATTATGATGTAAACTGAAAAAGAGCTTTCTTTGAAAGACCAGTGCTTGGAAGCAAAATAGCATCGATGGAAGCTGACGTAAATATTTGCATAGCAAAAGTTTGGAGTGCTATATTTTGTTTTTTTTAGTTACCAAAAATCAATGTCTACATTTATTTATATGTTATCAACGGTGCATTATGACCTCCACTATCAATCTGACACATTCTTGTTAATGGAGAATTTTTTTGATTTTGTGATGGGTAAGATTGCAGACAGTCCGTCATCTTGAAACATCTTGAAGCACCAAATTGGCAACATCTGGCAACCTTCCAAATTCCCATGGTGGCTTTTATTCTGAAAATCGCCTAGCAGCAAATCTATACAGCCATGATCACTGGTGCTGCCGTGAAATGGGAACTGAAATGGGAACTGTGAAATGTGAAATGAACCTCACATCATGCCTCGCTGCACATCTACAGGACTCTACAACACCTCATTTTCTTTCTTCTTGACTTATCAACCATCAAAGTCCCATTCTTGCCGACTGTCATATCAGTCGTCATTACATTGATGGGGAGGACACAGCTGTCAAAACTTAAATTGAATTTTCTCTGTAACAGTAACAATCGCTGTTTTTTTTGCAGGAAATATGTACTATCAAAAGGATGAACTGAGTAAAGATGGATAAATGAAAATAAATCTGATATATTTGTTATACCAACTAGCTACAAATGGCCTAGAAATGGCCAGTAGCAGCTTGGATACAGCTTGGACACCGGCAGTACTCACTGTACCACCACGTGGTACCAACATTTACAGCAAAATGCACAACTGTTCTCCACTCCATTTCCACTGCTAAAAATAAAATAAAACAGAGGGGTCTTGATTCTTATATAGTCAAAGGGAGGGAAGGGTCATTAGATATGTCCTTCCCACAGCACTGATGTATTGTCTAAATAATCTCTTGAACCCATGACTCCTACCTAGCCAACCTGACGAGCAATGGAGAAGTAGTTTAGCGTGGTAGGCGAGTGTATAGCAGCATGGGGTGTAAAAAACCTGCTTATTTACCACTTGAGTGGAAAAGCTGGAGTGCAGAACTCTGCTCTGTTGTTTTTCAGTACAGATGAGGGAGACGAAATAGGAACAGGAGAGAGGGGAGAGAAGCAGGGATTTGTGTTTGTTTGCATAGCTGAAGTCTCATGCATAGCAGGAGAGCCCTGGTGCCAAAGGAGACGGATTTCTACCACTGTAAACAGGAATAATCTGGCTTTAAATCTAGTTTCAGCTCCTAAACTCTATCATTGCGCAGTTAAAGTTCTGTTCTCTTCTCTGTGAGTTATATTTGTTAAAGAAATATGTACACACATGCAAAAAATAAAACAAACAAAAAAAACATTTGTTTGTTTAAACAAAAACAGATAGTAAAATGGTGATGAAAATCAATCCTACTTTTCCTATGTAAATATAACAGGAAAGAGGTTTAGCATTGGAAATGTCTGTGTACCTTTCTCGTGGAAAGCGTAGATGGGCAGCAGTCTCCTCCATCATACTGGCAGTACGCCCGGTTGTTGATGGTGTCACACCAGCCGTCACCACCAAACGGCTAGACACAAGTTATAAACATAAAACAGTGTTAGTGTTTTCCCCACAATGATAATTTGACCTCACACAGCATGGACATCCAATAAGACCAAAAAATGACTCAGCATCTTCCCAGAAAACAGATTTTCAGTAAATGGTAGACATTGTCACACAATGAAACTGTTTGGAGCAAAGGTTCATGAAAGGAATGAAAACAAAAACACTTGTATTGCAAGTCCAATCTATGTTGTGTTGGTTTCTCTTGAAATAGGCAGGGCTTTAACCGGTATATTATTCATTCAACATACCAGTTGACATGGGTAGAAATATGCATTGATTATTATAAAATTATAACTAACTGGATCAGCACTGAGCTTCAGATGCTTGTGATCACAATAGTAAGAACTATTTAAGTTTTCAATGAACAGAGAATAGTGCATCAATGAATACAACACATGCAGTCAACAATTATGAAGTAAGGTTCAATGAATAGTTTTCATACTCATCTCTTCTTCTGATCAGTGTAATTTTATTATTTGCCTTATTTATTTATAAGTTACAGCTATATAAGCTCAATTTGTAATATTTAGATCCTAATGTATTCAATTTAAAAAGACCATCCCTGCTAATTTTACCAAAGGAAAAGCAAAGGTGATAAGAAAGCGCTCTATTAACATGAGTACCATTCCATTCAGGCCTTTACATCATCACCAACTCTGCCCTCACCCTCTGTCAATGCCCTTGTGGTCGTGGCCTGGGTGAACACAGCCTCTCGGGGGATGGGGCCAGGTCAGCCCAGGTATAGCCAGCACCAGGTGGGCTGATTGGCCTCAGCAGGTGAGCTGAGTTTGCCAATCAGCCCACCATGAAACCAATGTACTGGCTGTACCAGGCAGTGCAAGGCAGTGTTCTCTCTCTGAGATCATCAAAACTAACAATGCCCGCACCGTCTTCACTGTTATCGACAGACTGACAAACCCTCCAGTTTAAGTTCCTCCTGAGCTGCTGTCCAACAAGTCATGCAGTGACTTTGCAGTGTTTTACAGACAAATTTCAGAGGATTAGACAAACATTACAGCAAATGGCTTCTCCACGCGCAAGTTGGTTATGCCAGTAGTTTCTTTCAGTTTTCTGAAAATCTAGAAAATGTTCAAACAATAGACCATCCATCTCTGCCATACACATTTCAAAATTTTAAATCCACAACATGCTATCTTCATATGCTGCCTAGCTTGTTGAAAAATGTCTTTGTGTTGCACCAGATGTATTGAAGATAGTAAATGCTTCTCTTCCATTAGAATAGTTTCCCAGGGCCCTGAAAATTGCAGTAATCAAACCTCTAAATCAATCAAACCCCAAAAAGTCTAATCTGGATACTTCGGTGGTAAGTAACTATAGAATCATTAAGGTGTTAATACTGATACATATGGTCTCTGCTCACTGGCCCCTGAGATGTGCACAACGGTCAGCTCATTTAAATCACAGCTGAACTTTGCACTTTACTATTTTAGATGTGCTGTTTTGTCAACATTAAAGCTGCTTGTTTTTAAATGTTTCAACTGTTTCTGCTCCGTACCGCTGTAAAGCACTATGAATTGCCTTGTGTAAGAATGGTGCTATACAAACAAACTTGTCTTGCCTTGCCTATGTATGAAAAAGAGAACAAAAAATCAGAAAATATGGTGTTTCAAATTTTTGACTATTTTTTTTTCTGTTTCTCATCTCTCCTCTTCACTGCAATTGGCCATCCTCCTCTTTGGACTCAGGAACTGCCAAACCAGGCTATGTTCATTAGAAGTCCATTTGTGGTCAAGTTCCTGGAGGAAGGTGCCAAGTGTAGTATTGTAATTAAGTGGGAGTTTTGGGGAGGTGTTGGTTGAAGTAGTCATTTTGAGCGGCTGACAATAATTTTTACTCTTTTGAGCCATCAAAATAGTATCAACCAGTCTCAATGTTTTTCACTTTTAACCCATAGAAAGAGTTTTAGGGGTGTGAAATAATAACTGCCAAATGTTAAGTGATTTATTAATTGGGAGAATTAGGTCTGGCTGGCCAACAGGACACAGTGGATGCCCCTGCCAAGGGCCCAGACTTAGAGGGAACATACACTAGTGAAGCCCTTAACATTTGTTTGTTTGCATCTTAATTCACTGAATTTCAATATTTTCATGTTTTCTTAATCTAGTTTTTTCTTTAGTTTGGTCAAGCTGACATACACTGGAAGAAAAAGGGAAATAAGTTGGAGGCTGGATGTTATTTCAACACACGTAAGGATCACTGTTTGAAATGCACAACTGCATTCAAAGTCAGTGGATGTGTGCTGGGGCAGTCATCTGCCTGCATTCTGGAACAGGTGATTGAAACATAGTGAATACACTGATAAATGACATAGGACCTACTGCAACAGCTGCATTCATTTTTTGGAACCTTCATGAGAACATAAAGTGAGAGTAGTTTCTCTTGGCAAATGGTCACAAACAATGTGACAAACCAATAAAGAGATTTATTTGATGTCTTTGAGCTCCCTCACATCTCTTAGCTGAGCCTCTATTCAAATTGGAATGGATAGAGTAGAGCGATGCCACCTTACTTAAAAACACATTAATGAAAATTCCTCACAGTATTTGTGTTTTTTTATTTTTTTTATTTTTCATTTGTGAATTCTGCACAGAATCTCAAACATGTCATGATGAAAGTCTTCCGAACATTTTCAACTGGACCATGAGGGCCTCTCTGAATTGCCAACAATATGAAAATATGTGCAGAGTGCCAAAGATACTTTTGGCCTTCTCTGATGGACCGATGGAGTTATTTCAAAGGCTTAGGTTTCTAGCTAACCTGCACAGGGAGAGAGAGAGAGCAGCTGCTCGGAAGATTTCTGCAGTTTTCTCTTTACTTCAAAGAGCCCCCCACTTCACAAATCCCCTTGCTTTTCCCAACTAAACTGCTGTGGAATAAATAAATCTATTTAATAGTTCTGTTTCTGAGTAAATACTTTACCAGCAATTGCACCAGATGCCTCACCCACTCCCTGCTACTATGTAAATCTTTGAATTACCTTTATAGTCTTCAGCAGTCATGCATAATGCTATATTGCTTAGCCTTGTGTCAGTTTCTTTTTGAGGATTTTGAAGATTTCAAGATTTAATGTAGTTTTGGGTTAGGGTTAGCAGACAACTCTTGCACATAAATCAGCAAGAGTTGTCTGCTTACCTTTGCCCCTAACTGGCTTGTGTATTACCACAGCTACCCTTCATATCAGTGTAACAGAGACATAGAGGAGTAGCAGGAGCCAAGCCCACACCTAGATAATACAAATATCTCACCTCTTAACTCTGGCTATTTCTTGGGGAGTGTATGCCTGTCATCTGCACAAGACAAACTCTTCATTGGAACATTATAAAACAGATATGAATTCTGATGAACACTGTCTAGCAGCAATATATTACATTTTTACTTCCTACCAAGTATCAGCACCATTCTTTTAATAGCAGACATTTAACACCCCCCCCCCCCCCCCCCCCCACCCCCCGATCAACCTGTGTGCCCGGAGTACTCTGAATACAGCTGCCAGGAGAGTATAAGCTTTGCCCTTTTTTCTTCTCCACATGACTGACTCAAAGAATTCTTTTTGTCCTGTTTTCATTTTGATAAGGAAGACAGTTCACAAAGTTCAAGTAAGGTCTTGTGGTTGTTATTTCCTTGCACAAAGGAGAAAATATTTCACAATAGATTGCCCATAATTGCTCAACAAGCTTTTATATTATCTTATTGCTTACTGTATTTCTGCAAGATGACTGGCAAATTTATTTCAATGTAACTAAATGTGTATAGTCTATTTAAAAAATCTGGATTGTGTAATAGTTATTAGAAATGTTGAATAGTTAAATCTACAAGGAACTGTGACAACTATTATCCATGTGTCAGTTTGCATTACCTTCAGATCTACTAATAATTGCTTAGCGGTATGACAGGATCAGAGCAAAAGCTTTCATTCAAAATGATTTGAAAATTATAATCTTAATGTTATTCAGATTTGTGAAGAGATGAGTAAGTCTAAGTGAATGGAGATAGAGAATGGAGTTGCTTGGCAAAGAAACACAAAACTCAGGCTGAATTGTTGTGTGGTCAAAGTGAGACCAAGTGTTACTTTAATTTAGACTGTGAAGTCATAGTTTCTCACAATGTGGCTGCCTTGTGTTATGTGACAACCAAGTCAATGTGTGACTTGAGGAGTAGTTTAAGACACATTTAGAAAGCACTGCAGGTATTTTGTAATTGATGTAACTATTATGGGGCTGAGTAGTGGAGAAAACCTTTCTAGAGCAGTCCCAGCAGGCTGCTGTATAGAAGCTCCTAAACTGAAAAGATGCCTGGGCTGACACTAATTGTCAACTGGGTTCTTAAGAAAGGGCTATAATGTAAGGGAAACTGTGAGGAACAGCATCTGGATGAGATCTGGCGTCGAGCATATGCAGGACATGTGGTCTAGCATAATTTACAGTGTTGTCATGGAGGAGTGGGTTACAAGCAATTGTTTTGCCTAGCAACATTCACGGGAAGGTGCAAGGGGAAAATGTAGCCCTGGCAGGTAGGAAGAATATTTTAATACCATGAGACATCAACAGTTTATGTGTTCCATTGGTAGTTCCAGCCTTTTTTTTAACCAAAGAGATGAATGCCAAATAAAAATATCTGGGTTTATGATTTTTAGATGATTTACTGTCAATGCTAAAATATTACTATACAAAAATGGACTGTAGGTCGCAGATTAAACCAACTGTCGTCATGACTGTGAAAATGTCCACAAATCTGAAATCACACTACAGTGGCCTCTACAGGTGACTTGCATACAAAAGTGTTATGAATTATCATCATTTTAACACAGAGAGCATGGATGTACTCGGGATTAATCTGTCATTTACTTTCAGTATTCCCTGAGGGAGTCAACCCAAAGTCTACTTCTAAGTCTAGATAAATTTATGACATTTTGTGGCTAGTTTTGGTAGCTTTTTACAGCCTGGAGCAATAAAATTCACAGTTCTAAATGATCATCTATGATGATGACATGGTTTGACAAAATAGTCATATGTCATGTGAACTTGCCGGTGTTTTTTTTCTGTTTTTCCCTGAGTTTTCAATATAATCGTATGGATTTTGCTCAGCTGTCTTGGAGATGGCTCCCCTGTTAGAGGTGGTTCAGGTCACCCTCGCATATCAAAAGTGACCAGTTGCATACGACAATTAGGCTATGACAAAAAGAAAACAAGGAGTAAGGAACATGTAACAAGTAACAAGTAACATGAATGTATTTTTTAATTTAATGGCATAAACTAAGATTGAAGATAAGATACATTGTTGGCAGTTCTTCAGTAGGTGCAGTCGCAGTATAATGTTAACATGAGCTGATTGATAAACTGTTGGAACATAAAAAGACACATCAGTGATCCTCAATTATGCATTGGTCTTCATAAACTGCTTATATTTACTAATAAAGGTCCTGGCAGAGAGGTGAATGTGATCAACACAGGGAAGAGTGCAATCAGTGATTATGCAGTTTGTATTGTAACAAGAAATAGACATTTGTTAAAGTCACTCCAGTTTAGAAATAGAACATGTAACTAAGAGCTGCAGGCAGCTTGTTCTGAGACAGTCTTGTACACTGGATGGATATAACTGTGTTGGTAAATGGATTAAAACAAAAAAACATACTGCTGATTGTGGTGTTCTACTACTTATTCTATTTTTTTCTATTTAACTAGAGAAGGACACTGCATGGCAATGTCATATTGTATATTCAGGAGTGACACATGAGCGGCTGACTATGTATTTATCCTGTATTTCCTTATGTCCATGCTCCACTCAGTGACTGAGCACTGAATCATCATCACAGTTTAAATGTGTTCAGTAAAATTTGATGATGGTATTAACTTGAGTTGCATGAGTAGATTACAAAAGCATTCAGATGTTTATTGCTAGTAAAAATGCACTTCTTTCCTGAAAATACGTATAAGTTCAGAGGAAACTGATTTCATTTATTAGACTGGCAAGGTAAATAGGTTTAAATCCTTTTGTCAGACTAAATAGTTCATCTAAATCCATCCATTAGCAATCCATTAGCCTTGGCAAGCCCAACTTTGGCCACTGCAAGAGTGTGTGAATAGATAATCTTTGGAGAGATTTAAAAGAATTCTTGTGAAGTTTGAAGTGTGAGAATATCAACCTCTGTCTGAGGTTTGTCATAATGAAATCTGAAACACATTGCACACTGGCTCCTGTATCTTGAGTGGTGATGACAGCGGGGATACAGAATGGGCTGGGCCAGACAATTTAATAACCAGAAATGGGGTAATTGTTTGAAGGATTAGGTATTCCCTATCTCACATTTAATAAAATACATTTGATAACAGCAAGACAAAAGCAAGACTAACTTCCTTTCGCCCTTGGCACATAAGATCACTGCACATAAGATCTATGAACAAAACTATAAACAAAATATAAAAGATATACATATAATGATGTACCATGCATGTTAGTGTAAATGTGGATGTTTATCTAAAACTGCAGGGCATTCAGCAGTCTGTGATTATTTCAGATCCTGGAATGGGTGATGGATAGGTCACAGTGCTGGATGTATGTGGGTGGGTCCCTGTTCAGAAGTCCAGCAGTAGTGAGAAGGAAGTTATTTTTATGATGTTTTGGATTTTGTTTTGGTTCTGCCTTCAGCATCTGTTAATTGATGCACGGGTCTCTTATGGAAACCACTGGTGGCAGTAAGAGACGTGCAGGGCAGAGACTCCAGCCATGCCCCTAAACGTCTCAAACTGACGCAAAAGGTTCCCGTCCACGTCTATACAAAGGGTTATCAACTGACTTCTATGTAAATGCGCTCGCGTCTCCAAGAGATGCTGAGAGCACAGGCTCCAGCCGTCCGTTCACACCAATAATAGCCAGGTCACGGCTCAACGTCACGCCGCGAGGTACAATCTCATTGGAGAACCGATAATCCTCTGCCCGGAAGTGTTTTTCTAACTATTTTTTTTACTATTTTTATACTTTGTCCTGAGAATATATCCGCTGACACGTTAAACAAGGCCAATATTTGAAATGCCTGGCTAAATATCTACGTAAATCATATGAATTGATTCTAAAACAACAACGATTTTAACTGATAATGTTTACGTCTGCTAAGGACCCGCCTGTGCCACTTAGTGTTGAATGGTTTACCATGGAAACGAATGGACAGCATTGCTTCTGTTTGTGTGTGTGTGTGTGTGTGTGTGAGAGAGAGAGAGAGACAGTGCACAAATCACTGGCATTTGCAAACCTGTGGTATCCACACTTCCTCTCTGATTGCTCCTGTCTCGCAGTGACACTTTTTGAAGGATTTACTTTAATGACATTGTTAACATTTCTCAATAAAAACACATCTGTATCATGCATGCGCGCACTACGCTCTGTGTACTGTGTCACATTAAAAAAACATATAGGTAATGGTCATACATATTTTGAATATTTACTGGAAAGAGGTTTTCTTAACCCTGATGAAAAGCCTTTCCCAGCAATGAACTATGTTGTGTAAAAAAATATAGATATCCTTAATTGTGGAGAGTCAAAAATATAAGATTGGAACAAGGCCTTAGTGTTTATTCTCTGCAGAGAAGGATAAAGCACAGTCAAGCAAGCTTACAGATAAAGTGTGTCTCTTTGACCATAAGGTGGACCCTTTGATTAAGCTAAAGGACAGATAAAGGAGGTGTGAAGGATCCTAGGAAGGATCTCCGCACAGTCCCCATATTTTGATCACTGAAGCTGATACACTTTTATACAGGAAGAGGATATAACACAAAGATCAGTTAAAAGTAAACACATCTGATGAAAATTTCCACCACAACTAAAAGGGAGGAGGGGAGAGAAAAATACCTTCCCCTTGAAATTTCCTCCTTGTTTTTGACAATGTTGCTTGTCAGAATGTCTTGTATTAGGATCTGCTGCCTCCATGTTGATAGTACCTTCCTAGAGCAACTTTGCTTCCCCAAGGGTCTGCGGAGGTGGGGTTCATAGGGTCTGTTTCAGGTCCCCCATGGGGTCTGCAGATTGAATTTCAAGCCATTTGGTCTAATTTTGCGACTGTGGTAGCCTTCAAAGGTAGGAAATGGCGAATGATCAAAGGCCCGCCCTTTGAAAAGTATGGCTCTGATCAGGACCAAACCAACACATATTCACTCGTCTAGGGCCCCTCTACAAAATACTGAAATTTGAGATACACAGGATCTTTAGAAAGAGATCTCCTCCAGAATGGCCTCCAGAATCTGATGGTCTAGTTGGCTATAGCTTTTACTGCCCTAATATCTGAACCATGCCCTTTAATGTTATATTTTTAATATCTCCTCAACACTTCGAGCTACGGGGATAAAATTTGGCTACGTTCATTTGGAGGTCAAGCATATCCAGCACGCTGAATTTCAAACCTCTACTACCTCTGGAAGTGTCTGAGATGGCCACACACAATTGGAAGACAGGCCAAAGCTGACATGACAGCACCCCTTCAGCAGATGGTGCCCCAGGTGACGGCCTATTTCGCCTATGCCAAGAACCAGCCCTGCATAGACTTTTTGAGCAATGAGGATGACATTTTAGAATGTTTATGGGGAGATCGGAGACCTTCAATTTTCTCATCAGGGCTCAGAGATCTCTCATCTACCAAGCCAATAGTCCTGACATACATACTTATTGTATGTTTATTTCATGAGAAAACTGGGTGTAAGTGTGCTTTCATACTGGGATGCTGTCTCTCTGACCCTCCAAAGCCCCTCGCTCTGTCTCTCTCTCTCTCTCTCTCTCTCTATACATATATATATATATATATATATATATATATATATCTTTGTCTCCCTCTCTGTCGGACGGAGAATAATTATTATAAGTATCATAATCAACTATCAATAATTTAATTTTACCACAGGTTCTATATTTATAAATCTCCATTGTCACTTTATTCCATCTATTCTGCACATAGAGCCAAGAGTATACAGTTTATTTTTTTCATCCTGATATGAGTTTACTGTTACTGAAAGCTCACTGCTCATTGAGAGTACCCGTTTAATTATGAACACAACTTAACTTTATTAAGATCAATAAAGTTCCGGAAGTCAGAACTTCCATAGCAACCATCCTAGCAACCACCAACAACCATCAACAAACCAACAACAAGCAAGCGAGTGATAAGCGTGACCAGATGTGCCCAATTTGCCCATCCTGTCCTGTAAAGCTGCCCCCGAAAATGTCCCCGGTTTCAATAGGAGTCACGACTCTCAACATAAACTGATGTCTGCTCTGTTCCAGTCACTGCTGTCAATGTCACACAATTTCTCTTAGTATTTGTGTGCATTCACTTTCAGTGCCTGCTATTAATTCAGTGACTTTTGTAGGTCTCATAGCGTAGACTTTTTGACGTTTAGAGGCATGATTGAGCCTTACAGACGCCAGCACTTTCCACAAGAGACAATTCAGAGCCGAGAACGTCGATTAACAGATGTGTGTCAATAAGAGATGTTCAGAGGCGTGACAAATAGTTGTTATTTTATGCATTGGAATGAGAACAGGTTGATATATAACATAGTCCATATGCCATAAACTTATTCAGCTTCAATGGAATTAGTAGGCACAGATTGTTTTTCATTTACCCAGAATTTAATTTCTTCAAACCTTCAGCTATGTAAAGGTGTCCATTTTTAAGAAAAATATATACAATAAATTATTAAAGACTTTTTTGTTAACCTTTTCAATATGTCAAAATGTAAACCCTCAAAACATGTAAAAAGTCTTTTTGCCATTCATTGTTACATTGTGGCGCTAGGCCTCACAATGAGTCTTACCATGTGTTTTTACATCTAAAAATCTAGATTTAATGGGTGCAAAGTTTGCAGTCCACTTGCCTGATGTCTATGCCACATCACTTGTACATCTTTTCTGGATGTCACAGTGTGAATTGTCACACTAGTGGTCCCTTGATTTATTTAAGTTTCCAAAGGTTGGCAGTGTAAATAAACGGTGGATCAATTTTGTTAAGACGAGCTTCTGTGGAGAGCTAAAAATCAACATCAAAACCACTTCACCCTAGATAGTTTTACCAACTGCTTTAGAACTGGCTCTAAATTGGTAAAAATATAAAGGTCTGAATGTGTATAAGGCAGACACCAATATCTTGAACACATTTGGCCACTAACTACCCCTTAAAACATACAAAACTGATTTCATCCACCTTCACCCTTCAAATGATCTGAAAAGGGAATCACCACAATCATACTCTTTGCAAACAGAAAAGCACAGAAACAAGCACAAAAAATCATCAAGGTTACTATTCGTGGCATCATCTTACATTAGCGATGCAGAGAAGAATTCTTTAGTATGTGGCCAGCTGCAGCATGTATCATGACAAAACTAGATGTGTCAGAGGTCTATGGTGAGACTCAGATGTGCACGAAAGATGTTCACAGACTCACAAAATGTTTGATGCAGGACTGTTTTACTGCTTGAACTCTTACCTCACATGACTGGATGCAATGGACATGCTGAGGGTCAGGGTACCACTTCATCACCCCCGTGCAGACAATGCTCTGTATATGAAAGCATGACAAGAATATGTGAGTAACATGGCCACAAGGAATAAATGATCACTATTGTTTCACTCATGAAAACCTTTTTATCTTAGCTGTTGTAAGCTTTACCCTCCGAACTAATACTGGTATTAATTTTAAACAAAAATAAATTAAATAGCTACACTTTTATCCCACTTCCTGTGCTCTGCATGTTTATTTAGATTAAGTTTCTGCATTAGGAAAATCATATTAAAATATGAAGATCCACGTTATGTGCCAAACAGACATATGTGTTTTCCAACTTTGTACACAGTTTTCAATCTTATGCTCTAACTGTTCAAATTTTGAGGTAGACTTCCATCCCCCACAACCTACGACAAATAGTCTACAACAAATATGTCCCATATCAAAAGTTTGTTAAAAAATGACACTTATTCCTGCTGGTGATGTGTAGGGTTCTAATTGATCTCCGTTTTTGCTGTCTGTCCTCTTTCCCAGTTGACCAGTTGTTTGAAGTCATTTCCCTATCTATGCATCACTTAATTTGTTTGTTTAGACAGGGTTCAGGTAAATTTGCATTATTAACATGGCTTTCTTTGATGCATAAAAAATTCATGATTGACTAATTGTCATGATGCTGTCTGTGTTCTTGCGTGTCTTGTGTCTGATTGGCTTAGGCCTTCTTGATTTGTTCTTGTTCCTGACTGGCTGGCAGCTGGCTCATCAGCAAGGTATTTAAATCACCTGGGAGCTGAGCCAGTTGCCAGACCGTGGTTTCTACACTTTGTGCTCCTGTTCCTGCCTTGCCTTGATCCTGCTTCTGTTTGCCCAGGTTTTTCTGTTCCTTTGTTACTTTCTAGTTTAGTGCAATTTGTTCTGTTTCTTGTTAGCTTAGCATTAGCCTTGTCCGTCGTCCTTATCGTTTTTTCTAGTTAGCTTTGGGTTCTTGTTTGTTTTCTAGTCAGTTTTGAATTGTTTGTTAGCACCTGCAGCTACCATAGGGTCCCAGGTATCTTTATTTTTTGTTTGTATAGTTAGTCCTGCGGAGACTTTAGAGGTCCCAGGCTCATTTTTGTTTGATATAGTTAGTTGTGCTTGTGTACTGTTTTTTCCCTGCAGCGACCTCTGGTCCCAGGTGATTTTCTGTTGAACTTTATTAAACCCAGTGTCTCTTACTCTATCAAGTGAGTATGCTTTTGGGTCATCCAGTCCAGTGCGTTACACTAATGAAGAGGTTGTTTTGTGCAGTTTAAATGGATGCAAAACTCCAAATCTTGTGGGTAAAGCTGAGGTCTTCTGCCGCTTATTGACCCCTGGAATTTACAAGGTGGTTAGCAGATGGCAAGTCTGGATAGTGAAAGTGGATCTCCACAGTTATTTCTTGTGTAGCCTGACTCAGCAAGAGAGACCTGACTCTCAGGCATTTAAGATAACAAAATGCCTTGAAATCACAAGGCAGTGTCAGAGATATGGCGTAAGTAATGGGATCTGCAGCCAATTATTTGACCTTGGCACTGCCGGAAATCCTGGCTGGCCAGCTGGCTAGCTGACCACCCAAACAGCGAGAATGCAGCAGTGTTTGCGACAGCATTTACGCAGATGCGATTTCTGAGATCTGATATTGGGTAACATAACCTACCTTCAAAGCAAAACAACAGCAATCCAACTCCAGACCAAAGATCTGATATATCAGGGAGTTTTTCATGACAACGTATTTACAGCACATCTTGGAGATATGCGTTTCCTAAAAGGCTTGACATCAGCTGGAGCCTCTACTCCTGCTATCTGCATGTGATTTCCAGTAACACACAAGGATTTCAATGATGACGAATGCACTCTTGTCCACATGAGGTGGTTTTTGTTGTATGATAGTGTGTGTGTGTGTGTGTGTGTGTGTGTGTGTGTGTGTGTGTGTGTGCGCGCGCGCGTGTGTTTGTGATTGCCTGGGCAAGAGGGAATTAAAAATGTTTTCCTTGAAAATTTTACAAGATACTGCCATGCCAGTTATTTAGTTAAGCATCTAATTTGAAACACATTTGCACATATTGTTATTCAAAGCTCTCATACCTCTCTAAAATTACAGAAAGAGTCAGTTTTTGGGCATTTTCAGTTATTCAAGGAGACTTCATTAAATAGTATTTTGATTGGACAATAAAAGTAAAAAGTTCTGCAGTTTGACAACTCTCTTTGACAGTTCAGTCATTGTTCTATTGCAACTAGAGGGCTTTTGTTTGGACTTTTCTCTAATCTTCATTGTCATGAGACAATTACAGTTTAACCTAAGCATGATTGTGGAAGTCCTGTCCTAATGTTTAGTGTTGTTACCCACTTCCTGTCCACTTGTCATTTCCCTCTTATGTGATTACTTGGTCTTGTTCTGCTGTGGCTGCATGTATCCTCCTATCCTATCCCAACATTCTTTGTGCTCTGTTGCTCAGTCATGAATGTGTGTCCACAAGAAGAGAAAGTCCGGGAGGAAAAAAAAAAGCCTTTTAAATGTCGGCTGAATTAGAAATTAAACGCCAGATATGCTCAACTTGAGGGAGCCTGAAATATTCAACATTCATATAAATTTGGGGAACAAGCAGCAAACTGAAACTGATTCTATTACGAGCACCTGTTCCAAGAGAAACTCAGCAGCTGTGGAGATAAGGCAATACCCCATTAGATATATGAAGTAGAATCCAAATCTTGTACAACTTAATGTGTTCTAGGATGTGGGTCTCTGATGCAGCTGGATCAGCCTTTGGTCGCTGAGAAATGTAGGATAAAAATTTCTCCGATGTAAGTGGATCTGTGTTTGATCACTGTTAAGACTAGGTCAGATCATCTTTAAATTTTGTTCTTAGTGAATATCTTCTCATGCTAAGAGTGATTCTGAGAAACACACCCTTTTTTTCTTAAGAAGCCCTTAGTGTTGGAGGAGCTTGATGGATGGGCCATTGATCTTTATTAGCAAAATTTAAAAAAAAGGCTTAATTTTTGCTGAGGGCTAATTAAAAGTTAAAGTAAAAACCCTTTATGCATCTTTTAAAATCTAGGATATTTCACAATCAAAGAGCTGGCAATTTAGTGCATAAGTGAACAGAGATGAATAGTCTAAAACAAACCAAATATGTATGGCAGCAAATCTGATTGTTAGTAAAGGTGAGTCTGGTGGTTGATCCTTGGTGTTCAAAGCATCAGATGTTGGGATGTATTTTTCACAGTCATTTTTGTGTACAAGTCACAATTTGTTAGTGGATTGGGCTTCCACAGTGCTGTAGACAAGTTGGGTGGCAGCTGGAAAAAGAGCTGCCAAGAGTTTCCAAATGGTATCAAAGCCTAGAATGCTTTGCCCAGTTTGAAGCTATTTAAACCAATCAATCCATCTCACTTTTCACCACATCATGCCTCATCATGCATCATGGAGCAGCAACAGGTGCAACCAGTTTTGCAAGCTTATCCATGCAGCAGCCTCTTCTCTGAGCTCTGTATTTATAGTCACTGATCTTCATCAAATGAGCTTTGAATAGATGCATATTACTATTTTATTTGACAAATGTGTATTTTTCAAAACTATCTTAGCTAAATTACACCTTGATAAAACTTTCAGCTTTGAGATTTCCAATATTAGCACAATAGTTACATTATGCCAAAATTGCCATATTCTATGCATCTAGAAAACGTACACTTGCATACACATACTACTTGGAAAATGTTGTTCTGCTTGTGCTTTCATGTTAAATGTGGGAAAATTGTAACCACAGGTTTATCTTGGTCCGAGCAGCTTCTGAGGGATGGTCTGCATGATGTCTTGAATGAAGTCTGAATGATGTCTGATGAGCGTGCGTGTGCGCGTGTGTGTGAGAGAAAGAGAGAGAGGACCTCTCGTGAAAGAGATTTCTTCAGCTCTGACTCGCTATCAGAACAATGCTGTCTAATCACTCATTTCTATTAAATTCAAAAACCATTCCCTCTTGGCCTTAGTGTAAGACTAGCCAAGGTGATACCGCTCCCCCTCAGGTTACTCCAACGGCTATGCCAATGACTTAGCAAAGTTTAATTCCTGGGCTTTCCCACAAGCCAGCCAGAACTGATGAATCCTCTAGGATGAGTGGTGTCTCATCCTCTTCATCCATCTTCAAGGATTCATTTTGGTTGCCACAACTAATAGTTTCTTGGATTATGGTACTAGGATCAATGAGATTCTCTACAGATTTAGCTGGGAAACTATTATGCCTTCACCCTACAAGATGTGTACTGGGTTAGGCTTCAGTGTTAACAGAAACAAATACAGTGGTTAAGATAATGGATGGCGCAAAACTGTAATAGAAAGCACTTCCTTTGGTTGGATGCAGGACTAAATTTTATCTTGGGGAAGTTTTAGTCATAGTTTTTGTTTAAATCTAAACATAAAATTAAACTGTTAAGTTTGTGGTAGCATTGTCAGCAATACCAATATTATGGATACAAGTATCAAATTGAAATACTTTAATACTTCTCCAAATGAAAGGAGACAAAAAACATTTACTTTATTTTAATGACTATTTTAATTTTAATTTTTAAAAATCAGAAAAGAAAATACCTGTGAAATTGCTGAGCCACCCGACTCAGCTACTAACGTCAGGATGGACCTCAGACAAAGCCAGAGACGCAACTAGGGCGTACAGTGCAAAAAGGAGGTGCAGATTTATTTACAGTGCTCAGAACAAAACAAAAAAACTCACAAAGTACAACAGAAAAACCAGCCAGCTTCGGTGTCGAGGAAAAATACTCGCTGTAGCTCGAAAACAAACCACTTGCTGTGGGAATGTTGTTCGCACTTGTATACGCGCTCAACCTCAGCTAGCCACCAGAGCTGCGATACACCTTCAAAGCTTTGCAGAAGCTTATGGAGCTTGATGGAAGCAGGCTCTCCAAAACAATTCAAACACTGAAAACACTACTTGCACGTTAGTCATCGTCAATAGAGTAAACTACTGTTCAGGTAGCGGTTACTTTGAAGCTATTCAATAATGATTACTTCCTACTGTTGAGTCTTTCATGACTTCCCATCAACATATTCCTGCCATTTTATGTTACCAAGGTGATATCTATAGCTGATTCTGGACCATTTCTACTGTTGATTTGTGTTCCTCTTCCATCATTTATACATACCAGATTTTTATTTTCTATTCAACCACCTCTGCATTTCCATCATTACTTTCACCCCATATTATGTTATGAGCATTGAAATCTCCACAACATATTACTTTCCATTTCAGATGTCTGGTTAACTCTACTAACGATTCTACAGATAATTTTTTGCAAGGGTTATAAAAATTTACCATTTTGATGACTCCTTCCTGAGCTCCAACTTCAACTGTTATCATTTCCAAACCTTTCTCTAATTCTCTATATTGATCCTTGTCTAACAAATGTAATACAACCTCCTCCACTTCTCTTCATTCTATCCCTGCGCACACTATCATAACTCCTAATCACAAAATTCAACTCTGGTTTTAGCCATGTTTCTTGTACACATATCACGCCCGGTTTATTTATTAGCTCATCTAAGACTCTTTTAAACTCCTGACCATTTTCTATCAAAATTCTAGTATTCCATTGAAGGATTATCACTTTACCTTTTCTCCAATTCTCCAGCTCTGCCATCGCCCTCAAGCTTCCTACTGACTTGCTCCCACGTAATGTCCTTCATCCCCAGAAATCTCTCAGCTCCTCTTACTATTATTCTGATCTTCACTGTTTTGTTCCTTGCCTTATCCGTAAAGTTAATCACATATGCAATGAAAACAATCATCTTCTCAACATCTATTCCCTCTTGCTTTTTTCCCTGCTCTTGTTCTGCTCTTTTGTTCTCCTTACTTCTATCTATTTCATCCCTTCTGTTTTGTTCCTGCACTTTTTTAACTGCTTCAGCATAGCTTATATTGTTAATTGTCTTCACTTGTATTTCCTAACCTCACATCCCCCATAAGTCACTCTGTGTTGCCCATCACAATTACAACATCTATCCTCTGTATTATCCTTACATTCTTCAAATGTATGGTCCCCTCCACATTTGGGGCACCTTTGCCTTCCCTTGCATGCCATCACAAAATGTCAATCTCTGGCATTTGTAGCATCTTAATGGAGGAGGGACATATGGTCTAACTGGATAATTCATGCATCCTATCTTAATCCTATCTGGCAGCTTTGATCCCTGAAACTCTATCAGAACTGACAGGCTTTCAGACTTCTCCCCATTTACAGATCTTAGCAGTCTCTTAAACCTACTAATGTCCCCACCTTGAATGCTCCGTTTCAGTTTATGTTGATCCTCATCGATTGGAATAACAGTTATCACTCCATGCACCATTCCACCACTCCATGCAGAATTCTCCTCTCACGAACTACCTTCTTGCATAGGCTTTCAATATGCATCACTTTATTTCTCTGCTGCTCATCCCACAATGTCTTGGCCAGTTCCACGTCTCCTACTTTCCTCCATTTTTCTGCTCCTCATTTTTGCAAAATATTAGCAGGTTACCATCCCACAATGTCTTGGCCAGTTCTACATCTCTTTTGATAACATTACCGGACTTATGTTTCCCTGTTCCTCCTCTCTTCTAAACCTCAATATAATCTTATATTCATTCCTTTCCACCTTTCGTTTTACCACCCTACCACCCTCATCTGAACTGCTCCCTTCCAAAATGCTTTTGTTCATTTGACTTGCTAAAGTCCTTAGCTCGTCCTCACTCCTCAGTCCTGGTTTATTTCTCCCTCTTCCAACCGACGACCACTCTACGCCTTCCATTTCTTCCTCCTCCTCTACTCTTGTCGCCATCCTGGTCCATTCACAGACCAGTTTACGCTAACCGCCAACCTGCACCCCTCCAGTGCCCAACTCTCCTCGTAGACTCCACTTGATGACAGGCCAGCTCCCAAAGTTGCAGTCGAACCGCTCCTCGATCTCCCGCGCTCCAGACCGACGACTACCTAACATACGTCACTCTCCTGCCTTTATACCCCTGCCCCTTGCTTGGCCTGCTGGAAGGCCCACTCCACAGGGGGAAAACCTGCATCAGGTCCAAATATGGACAAATAATATAAAGGCCCACACAGGAACCAATAACACATTAATTCATATCCAACAAGGAGTACAATCCACTGTATATGTTTAAACATTTAAAACCAACAGCTTAACACCCCCCCCCCTCCCCCAATCAAACACTTTTCTCACATCCCCAACAGTGGAACATAAAAGCTTGGTGCATGCTTCCAGTGGGGAAGTGTAGTGATGTAATGACCGGAATGTTTAGTGGTGAGTAGGGGAAGTACGTGAGCTGCTGGTGAGAAACTATGGTTGTTATGTGGTGGATAATGGAGTGGAGACACTGGGTACCGCACTGCTCGCTATGTTGTTGAACAAATACGTGAACATGTATAGGATGTTGAACAAATACATGGATAAAAATAAAATAAATAAATGAATAACTAATCACTAATCACTAATGATAATGCTAATTGCTAGACGCTATGCCTAGCGCTAACACTAGCTATGTATTGCCAGAACGAGCCGGAAGATCTTAAACTAATGTGGCAGTCTGCATCGAGGACTGAGGGACTGGCGTTCCGTTTAAGTTATTGCACTGTTGGGGAAAAATTCTTGATCTGTCTGGGAAATTCAAAAAGCAAGACTGGAACAGGTACCAAGTGTTTATTCTCTGCAGAATAGGAAGACAACACACTGACCATCAGAGTCGATCAGAGGAGTGCTTCCCTGAGGGAGAGGTCACAGTGCATTTTATCCTGACCCCAAGGAACACACCCCCCAAGTGGGAAAACCATTTGGGCACAATAAACAAATAGTCAGGAGCTGAGCAAAACTTGACAACTGGTGTCCTGTGAGCGGGACACTTTCATAGGCATAACAATGAAGGTGATAAAGCACAGGAAATGATCTTACATTTAAGATCCTGGCTCTTTGACGACTGCAGCTCACAGAGTTCAAGCTACAAGCACTGAAGATTAATCAAATGTTTCCAGGTGCATGTAAACTTTCCACCATAGCATGATAACATAAAGTCAGGCAGTGGTGTCACATGACTCTCACCTGGATCTTCCTCGGCTGCATCCAGTGCTTCAAAGAGTTAGCTGTGGTACCATTGGGCAGGACCACGGGATCATGAAGATCCATATCCAGAGGCACAATGCATGTTGGGTAGCAGATCGTACCTGCGAAAAGAACAGAAACAACAACACATAACATTTGTTCAATTAATTCATGCTTTATATATATATATATATATATATATATATATACACATATATATATATATATATATATACATATATATATATATATATATATATATATATATATACATATATATACATGTTAATAGTAGTAAATAGCAAACCACAACTATGTGGTGGTTGCGGTCCATTCCGTCATTCATCATCTGTGATCTGCTCTAGCTACAATGTAGTAAGGCTCCTGCTGTGTGTGCCTATATATGTGTATGTTCACACCTGCATATACAAATTTCAGAATGTCTGTCGATATTAGGAGTCTCTTAGAAGGACTCCTAGAAGGAGTTTTCTTCTGCCATCAAGGACACAACATGTTTCTACCTTATTAGTGTAATTCAACCATAGTTTAACAAACTCCCCAATACAATCTTGTGTTTGTCAATGTGCAATGCCATAATTTACTTTACAGCCAACCTACTAGGCAAAGTGCTTATGCAGTCACTGTCATGTTTTAATTTAAGAAATATTTTGAAAATAAATGTAGCAGTATACGAATGTGATACAAGAGCATAAAATAGTCCCACAATGGGGGAGTTTCAAATGTGACGATAATGTGGCAAGCGTAAAAATCCTCCAAATATTTTATTTCATGACTGAAAATGTTTATGCAAATGTTAATGTTTTTGATTCAGATACATATAAACAGATAAAATGGTGTGCTGCAGATCCACTTACATGGAATGTTTTGTTGTAATGGCTGTGCCAAGAATAGAACTTTTCAAACATTAGTCACCTCAGGCATGAATAAGTCAATCTTGACTTTAAAGGTCAAATTGGATAAGTGCTAATCTACGATGGTCTTTCTTGTAACCCAAATCCAAAAATAATTAGTATTTACAACATTTTACAACATTGATCGATGCTTAAACTGAGCTAGCCAGCCATAAAAAACAATGATAGAACTTCTTGAAAATTAGGATTTGTTGAGAGAGGTAGAGCATGTAGTTATGTAATGTGTAACCAGAGCCAAAGAGCCACTGTTTAAGACTACATTTTGTTTGAGAGAGCAGAGTCTCAGGATTACACTCTCTTCCCTCACTTAACTCACCAACATCTAGGCCTTGATCACAGCTGTATTCCACAGAGTTTAAATCAGCAGGAGGAGAGCATGATCCCTCAAGCTTGGAGCACAATGTGAACTCTGCATTCCATTCACCATCCTTAGTGCAGTAGATCTCACTCTAGAAACAAAAACACAAACTAAAATCCATGATATCCAGGTTCATTGATCTTATATAAAATGCACTTTTATTAACAGTTATGACAAGCTAAAACCCTATAGCATTGCCATCAATGGCTGTATCGATGGTTTCAGCTATGTGCTATGGATGGCCTATACCACAAACAATGATCCCAAGGTAGTTGCAAGTTACGTCAAGCATAAGTGGATGTCCAGAGAGGATTCATGCAGATAGAGGAACAGAAATTGTTTCTGTAGAAGAAATGCAGATGTTTGTGCGGAGAAGCCATCTAGAAAGCTTTGCAGGAGAGAGGAGTTTCCTATGGAGGAAGCACAACGAACCAGCACATTGAGGCATGGTGGGGTACCTTTTTCAAAAGGCGTGCCCAGTTCTGGGTTAGGGTTAGGGTTATGCCTGATGAACTTATTTCAAATTTTTCAGAATGATGGTTTTTTTCACAGGAGACTTTTTGGTCAAAAGTTTAATGCAGCTCTGTTTCATAAATCTTGTTCAGGTTTTTTCCTCAACCCCTGTAAGTTAATATTGCGCTTGCTTTTTGTGATTATTCATTCAATTATTTAATTTTGATTTTTTGGCATTTTCTATCCCTCCATATACCATAAATCACAGCAACCTAAGCCTCAGTATAGATATGCAACAGCTAAGTGTTGCAAGACGAATTTCACATGTCTGCATGTACTGTGCTCCTTTCTATGCAGGATGAACAAAGTTGTTAACATCTGGAATTCACACAAAATAGACTAATATCAAATCGTGACGGGCATCAGGTTGGCCAGGTTTCCCCCAACTCAGTGGTTTTGGGGGCACTGGCCTTGCAGCCTGGGAGGCAGGATAGTGAGTTGATGCTTGAAGGTAAATCGGTTTTATTCTGACCAAGTAGGTCAGAATAAAACCTACAGAATTTTCCGAAGAGGAGAAAAAAACAAAAAGGAAAAAATTAACCTACATAAATAAATAAGTCGATCAACTAACTAAGCCAAACTCAAAAGTTAAAGATATGTCAAATTAATTCAATCAAAAAATAGCAATGTAAAAGTAAACAAACCATGTGCTATCTCTCTCTCTGGTTCATAAAGGTGTTTGCACTAATGCTCACCTCAACCAACCGCACACCTAGTGTGGTTTGGTCCCTGGGTTCTCTTTCATAGTATTTTGCTCGATGTCTCACTATGGGATGCACGATCTTGCTGCAGCCCTCAAAAGCATCAATCTCATGATGCCAATTCTGATTGACTGGTGAACATGTCTGTCCTCCTAAGGTGGTCCGGTCCTCCTTAAATAGCTCATGCGCACAGTGCCACGACATTCAAACACCTCTTCTCACTCAGAGCATATCTTGCGTCCTGGGCTGGCTAGCTAAACTGTCCACAGACTAATCTTATTTAGCTACTGCTTAACGCTACTAGTGTAGCCTACATTTTCTGCTTCATCGCTCAAACCAGACCGTGCTTTCCTCCCCTCTCTATGGCCTGGGCGGCACTGTCGTCGACGCCCCACCACTGCGTTTTTAGCACCAAGCATCAGCACACCAGTTGATTTCTCAGGCTCCTCTTCACGGTGCAAACTGTGCTAGCTGCCTGCATTCCCGGCCTGCACACAAGCTTGCAAGGAATCGCAGCTGGAACCCCACACACTAGAGGGCTCAAGCATGGATCCACACCAGGTCTGCTCAAGCTGCCTGGGGCTGGAACACGCCTGGCTGGCAATCAATGTCCCTGGCTTGGATCGCCACTGTGCAGTGTTCACAACCAAGAGTCTCCGTGGACTCTTGATTGGCCCGCCAGGCTAGCTTGTCTGGACTTGACTCCCTTTTCCCTCCAGGTAACCCCGCTGTCGAAGAGAGAGAGAAAATGGTGGCGATCCCGGAGGCTAGTGCTAGATGTGGCTCACAGCTTGACCTAGCTTGACCTTGCGGATCCCCACAAGAGGAAGTCAGCTAGGTCAAGCTGATGTCCTGGATCTGGACTATGGGGACAATGAAGATGGCGCCTCTGGACTCCTCTCATTGGAGGATCAAGACATCACATCTTCGTCTCCAGTTCGGGCTGAGCAGCCTGCACCCTCTTTCGCCTCTCTGTATGGAAGCAGCATACCAGCTTGTCCTGCCCCCTGCTCGGACATGCTCGACGTGTGCAAACGCGCTATTGCCCAGTTTGGCACTCCTTGGCCCACTGTCGTAGCTGAGACCACTGGATCCTGCTACGAGGGGCAACAAAGAAATTGCCCCTGGCCAGGAGTGCGACGGAGGAGTGCGTCCCTGTCTTCCCAGAGCTGCTGGATGAGGTTGAGAGAGACCTCACTTACAGCAGCAGGAGCTCCATTGATGGCGCCTTGTCCCATTACTGTAAGGCGATGGAGAGCCTGGGTCTGCTCTGCATGTCTCCAATGGAGCCACTTGCTGCTGCGCACTTTCGCCCGCATACGTCACCAGTGTTCTCCTGGACCCCCAGTCTGCTGTCCAAGTCGGACCGCTTTCAGTCAACTTTGACAGAAAGCGTACAAGCCAGCTATGCTTTTGGCCAGAGATCTCAATGTCCTCTCCCTGCTCACAGCTTATCAGGCTGAGTTATGCAAGGATTTTGGAAAACTCAGGACCCTGCAACGTGGGAGGAGATACCAGTCATCACTGACCTATGTCTCTGTGTCCATCGCTGCATGATCCAGGCCACAGGGAAAGTGCTGTGGACCAGGGTTCTGCAAGAACGAGCACGCTGGCTCAACCTCACCAACCTGTCAGAAAGAGAGAAGGTGGAAGTCCGGGACATGCCCATAGTCCCAGAGAGGGGCTTCGGTTCTGCTATAGCCTCAATGCAACAGTGGTGCTGCACAAGCTTCTTCTCTGCTGAGCTCACAGATGGTAAATGTGAGTCTCAAGCTGAGGATATCAGGTCTAAGCACGATAAACAGTTCGACAGCCTGGCCAGAGACACGACGTGATGGAGACAGAAGGCTGGTCGGATTGGGTGGGCAGGAGCCCGGCCCAGCCCAGGTATAGCCAGTGCCAGGGGGGCTGATTGGCCTCAGCAGGTGAGCTGCGTTGGCCAATCAGCCCACCATAAAACTGGCTGTTTGCTGGCTGTGCCTGGGGGAAGAACCCACAGGCAGGAGCAGGAAAGTCCTCCTGGAGCTGGAGATCTGGGCTCAAAATACAATTAAGTGCTGGAAAGAAGCTGCTGCGACCCACCAAGTGGCAGAGGATCTGCCACATATATGTCAGTGGGATTGAAGGGATCCTCAAAGTATTCCTAGTAGATTGACTGACATGACTATAAAGTCCGTCACTGATCTACAACCCAAGGTGTCTTGGTGCCACATGAACTTGGTAACACCCTTATGCTCAAACATGGTGTTAGTTATTGACAAACTCACAAATGGGTTCACAGTGGGCCATTTCTCCCAATCACGCCCCTCCAGGTTATGTTATCATTGCCTTTATAAGCATTGAATTCTGACAGTTGAGTATTGGAGTCACCTGTACTGGTGCTTTCTAGCACCTGTCCCAAGAACTCCAGAAAGGGGGGATGGCATTAGCATAAAGTCTACGTGTAGCTGTCAGGTAAGGATGAAACATAAGGGTGAAGGATTAAAAATAAGAGGTAAAGCATTTTTAAAATAGTCTTTGAGGCATTTCTGAAAAAACTCTTTCATTACCTTTATGTACCGGAGGACAAGCATAAAAATGCAATTTATCTTGATATTCATAGTGACAGCAGCTGGTCAGTGGTTCATTGAATGAATGCTCCTGGATCCATGTTGGCGCTTGATGTATCTGTGCAAGTGCCTTTGCACTGAATGGCCTGAGCAGACAAAAACTGTTTAAATCTTACTTTCTCTGTGGCGTCTGGGCACTGTAGGGTGCAACGGGTGTCGTAGAACAGGCCATCGGTGCAGGTGTACATTCCCTGGAAGACATCAGGCAGGGGTGGACAGGACATGGGCTGACAGCTGGCTTCCTCCCACTGCCCCCCCTCCAGGCACTCCAGCTTAAAGTACTTTCTAAAATAACGGCAGCAAATAAGTGTTTTTTCATTTTATTCCATTTTAAGGTGCAGCTCCAGTGCAGTTTAAATGACATGTTGGGGAGTTAAAAAGACTTACGTTGCACACAATGATGGATTTTTTTTGTATCATATGACTAGAAATGTCACTTTCTTCTTTTAGTTTAGAATCAAAAAATCCCCAAAAAAGTATCAGACATTTTCTCATTAAAAACAGCAGCACTGACATTGATTTGATTGAATAGGCTCTCTCCATAACACACAAATGCACACAGAGCACCAAGGACTGCCTATTATCCAATGGAAAAAAATACCTATAATATAAATTAAAGTGGGGACATGATGTGTTTATGTAAATGTGTATGTAAAAAGGCTGTTTAAAGCTTTTTACTAGCTTCTGCTGTTCACCTTGCATGTTGAATGAACAAAGCCTCAGGGGTTATTAAAATGTTTAGCTGTGATTCAAAGAACGCATATGAAGGACCTTCATATGAATTTGCTTTTCACCATTCTGGACATTCTTTTTTTAGTGTATGACTCGTGTTGTAACATGTAGACTTTTACTATCCTTTTATGAAGATAAAAGTCAGCTTGTTTGATATTTTATACATTGAGTTTTAATCACAGTTCACAACAATACAATGGTTAAGATATATGGTCAAATAAAGATGGTACATGAATACTTCTCACCTCATTAACAAAGTGAATTGTTCTCAGTAATGAGCAGACAAGGTCTAGTACTAAATCATTTGCCTTGAAAAGATTAGAAAAACCTTATAGGCAATTATTTAAGGTGCACTACAAAGCTAACTATTACTGATTATCTAGTCACAAATAGTAAGTAACAGTTACATGGGTAAAGTAATAGTTACAGGATGCCACTCTGAGCCTTGTTAGCTGCTGTCCCAAAGCACTTACCTTGGTGTCTTTTGTTTGAGGCTCCCTGTTACATAGAAGCCTAGGTTGCATTTGTAACGGCAGACAGAGCTGACATCGTGCCCTGAGGCCAGACACTTGGCTGTCAGAAGCCTGGCATTGGATATGTTTGGGACTCCCGGACATTCGATCTTGCAGTAGGCCTCTGGGAGAGACCACAGGCCGTCCTCCAAACATACCAGCTTGTCACTGTCACCTGAGGAGGAAGGAGAAGACAGGAAGTGAGGAGGGATCTGTATCATACCAAAGCTGCAAAAAAGGGTACTTAGTGAATTGAATATGTTTTGTTGTTTTGTTACTTAATAAATATAAGTACTATACTGTATATGTGCATACCAGAGTAAAGTGAGTCCAGGGGCTATACTAATGCCTGAAGAAGACTTCCTGCATCGCTCAGTGGCACATCTTAGGGCCTGATCCGCAAGGTCACCCCACAAAAACATGTGCAAGCTGATCTACTAACGGTGTGCACTGTCAACTACGTCTTCAAAGCAAGGAAAACCGCATGTGCTGGCCATTTAGCAACTTGGCCTTAATGCATATGCTATAAGGGACGTTCCTGCTCGTGTGAGCAAAATACTGGGAGGAGAAAATGCAGATTAGAAATATTAGCACACGGAAAACGATTTATCAAACCTGGAAACCATTGCAGTGATTATGATTGTGGCTAAATATAATACATCTGAAGGGAAGGTGCAAATCCTCCCAGCTTTATGCATGATGGCTGCTGTCCTTGTGGCCAGGAGGAGAAATCTGAAATCCAAACAAAATATTTACAACCGCTGTCAACAAAATATGTCTGTGGTTCTATTTTATCGGTTGTTTTTTTGCACCAAAGACATAATTAACAGCATTTTTATGCAGGGTGCATACTTGTCCTGCGCTCTGTGGTCCTTCATCTCCCATTCCTGCTCCAGTCCCTCAGCTCTTATGTTGATTGAAGAACATGTGTATGACCATTGTTGAACACCAACCAGCAATGGCCAGAGTGTTCCACCGGAGTACACGAGCTATACTGGCCACTGCTCGCAACTCTCGTGCAATCGCCAGTAGCCCATGATTAAGAGCAGCAAACTGTTTTGTCAGATGTGTTTGTTTGCCTCAGCCACAAGGACTTCCAACTCCAGGGAATCAAATTTATTCTTGCGCTTTTGCATTTCCTCTGCACTTGCCATGATGGCGAGTGTACTGGCAGCATGCAAATTCCTCATTTAAATACTTCTGTTTGCACCAATTTCCCTTACTAGATCACCTGCAAAATCGACACAAACGAAGCACGCAAATGAAAAACTGCGTGATTTTGCGAACTTGGTTTGGGTGCGTTTTGCCAGTGATCTACTAAGGGAAATATATTGCAATATATTGCTCACATGATCATGAACGCCCCATATTGCATATGCATTAAGGCCAAGGTGCTAAATGGCCAGCACGTGCTGTTTTTCTCCACAGTGCACACCGTTAGTAAATTGTTCTCTTAACACGCAAAGCTTTCGTAAATCTGGCCTTTAGTGTGTTAAGTCTGTCATTAAATGTACTCCTGTGTTTGAAGACAACATCATGTAGGAAATATGTTCTTGTTCCTATCTGACACCTCCTCCATTGAGTTCAGAACCATTCCCACAGCATAAACAGCCTTGCAGGTGAATTAATTTGTTTAGGCTGTTAGCATCTGCTTAATAATCTCCTAATCTGCAGACCCCGCATGTGACAGCAAAGAGCAGTGTTATAGTCTTCAAATGACCTAAATATGCATTTTTATGGACTGTGGGAAGAAACAAAGGTACCTGGGTAGCATAGAAAACCATATGGACACTGCAACAACATGCAAACCCCACTAGAGAGGCCCACTGACTGATCTGGGAGTTGAAACCAGGCTGGTCTTGTTTCATGGCTTTGTCTTGGACAGTTATGAGGAGGAGGTGAAAATGGCTCCAGCATTGCCAGAAACTAATATTTTCTCTGCCTTTAAGGCTCCATGTGTGGAGAATCACAACACCCTTATCCTTTCACAATTTTTAATGGGTCTATAAAACATAATGAATCTTTAACATGGCATAACATTCTTTGTCAACACTGTGCTGGTGTTGTTATTATCAAAATCCATTGCAGCTGTACTAGGCTGTGCTGAAAATATATTGTTTTTGTGAAATACACAGTTACTTCTCTGTCTGCCTGAGGATCTGGAATAGTATTGCCATCTACTGATAGTTATCAAATAAAAAATGTAAATTTGATAACTATCTTCCAAATTCTCTAAAGTAGCACCTGCAAAAAGAATTGTTTCTGCACAATCTGTAGTTAGGTCATAAATATACGGTAAAGCCCTGCGCGGAACTGTTTTCTTCATCTCACTCATGAATTTTTTTCTGACCCGCCTGCTCCTGTGATGTGTATATCTACTCCTGCCCACGCCCACAAAAGTATGTTGAGGACCACAGTAGTGGTTGCCTCATGGTAAGAAAGTTATGGGTTCACTTCCCGTTTGGGTTACCTGAGAACTCTACACAGTAGAGTGCAGATGCTGCAGGTCGATGGAGTATATAACTGTGTGCTGGTTAGGGAGCACATATGCTGCTGTACCAGTCACAGCCTTAAGTGAGGCTAGTTTAGCATGGAGCTTCAGGTAACCAGATCATGAGTCTGTGAGTCTATGATCTATTATCATATACTTAGGGGAGGAAATGTGCACGCTGCTAATACCAGCCCTGGCTTGAACATGAACTGCATGGGAACTGTTGTGGACTATATGCTGAAAACTAGGAGCACTAATGCTTTCACCAGCAAAATAGTCAAAGGCAGACCATTGCATGAAGGCAACATTGTTTGCATACATACTCAAACTGTGCATATTTAATAGTGCATAATATTCAGTTCTTTAAGCACCACCTCAGCCCAGTCAGCACGGACAAAATAGAACTGCTTCTTGCTTTGACTGTTCTTTCGCATGAGCTATAACTGTCAGAGGTATATATAAGCAGGCTGCTGACGACTGAAACAGGTATTTCATTTATAGGTACCCCCATAGGCCCCCATTGTATACTTCTGTCAGCCATTGGCAATTTTAAATAACAAGCAATAAAAGCATCACATAATCACATCATGATGAAAGGCTGCTTTGATTGACAAGAAGTATTGGATTAGACATAAAGTGAGCAGGGTGAGAAAGTGAAAGAGCCTACACATACCTTGTAGTATAGATGGTGGTCCACAGGTGAAGGAGCACTGCTTGCCGAAGGTGGTTCCCCATGGGCAACTGAATATGGCATGGTAGATGAAGGACTTATCCGGCAGGCCGCAGTCTACAGGCTGACAGCTGACTGCACGATCCCATGAGCCATGGAAGCATTCCAGCTGTGTTTCCCTCTGAAAAGGTGAAGACCACTGCTGTGAAAGGGAACCCGCTTTGTAGCATATGAAAGCTTTAGTCTAGTTAAATATGTAGCATGATTCAAATCTATGTGTGTATCATAACAATTACTCCTGGGATGGGACTGGATGGGTGGGGATGGACTGATTGATACACTGGACTGATTGATTCCTGAAAGTTGCAAGCCAGGTCCAAAAAACATCACATCCTCATTCATATTTATATTTCTGATACAGAAATAGAAGCTAAAAAAGAGTTGAATAAATAGAATTAGAATGTATAATGAAATCTGAGTGTGAGCCAAACTATACTGCCCCAAACCTGTCCCCCCACCAGTAGTCTGCATGGGCACAACCCCATTTTAGTACAAAGATAAATAAAGGCAGACAGCTTTCCTCTTTATATCTGATTGTAAATGACCAAATAAATGCTTTTTATCAAAGATGAAACAGATCAGTCCTATGAGGAATGAATAATCCTGGAAAAACACTATCCAATCATGTTGAGCAGCTAGCCAGTCAATCCATCCATCCGTCTCTCCATCCCTGTTCTGCAGTCATGTATGCATCATGCATGTGGTCATGCGGCGTACTAATCGCAACACTTGTCGCATTGCTCTGGTTCTAGATGCAAAGACACCAGTGCTTGTTCCTGCACTCTGGCCTCGTGGCTTCAGAGAGAAGTCTGTGGAAAGGGACTGGACTTCTGAGGTGTTCATTTTCATTGTAGTGAGAGCCGTTTTTTATAAATCATGGATCGTAGTCTTTCCATAGGATACACAGTACAAACAAGGATAAACACAGTAGTAAGTGTACCTGGTGGGGTGGGGCTCCTCTGCCGTTGACAACAGTGATGCTGAAACCACGGTGGCACTGGACAGAACAACGAGAGGCCTCGCCTCCTCCTGTACACCTACAAAGGAATACTGATATGTAAATAGTTCTTTTGCTGATGTTTCAGCATTTGATTGGTCTGTATTACCTCACAGAGGCGTGCTCTATCTGGGGTGAGCTGCAGCTGTCCAGTTGACATGGTTGCCGCAGACAGCTGTAGCAGGGATAGAGGTGGAAGAGCACAAGAAAGAATGGGGATAAGATGAAGAGAAATACACAACAAAATCCATGGGGCCTAAATTCATTGCTGAGCAATTACATGCATGAGTATATATAATTGTAATACAATAATAAATAAATAAATAAATAATGTAATAAACAAAAACAATAAAAATGGTTTGAAAGACGCATTAGCCCTTATGGCCTTAGGTTGAACACACCTAGATCTTTGCCGAGAGGGGTTGTCTTGTGGGTAAAATAGATGCCAGGTTTTGACAAGAGCTATTGTCTGCATAAATTTCACCTTTTGTTTCACATCATACAGATTGGATAGTCTGAAGAACTTTAAAACCTGTCATTTATTTGAGAACTGCATAAAACCATGACAGAGACAAACTTTGTGTCCGTGAGAGAAAGAGAGAGAGAGAGAATAAATGAGAGAATGAGAGTGAAACAGCATGTGTGTGTGTTAAGTAGGTAGTTGTGGGAGAGCCCACCCTATGATGCGCACCCAGTCAGGGCGAAAGTGCTGAAGTGGCAGGAGGTCCTAAGGGCCACACCTCCCACTGCCACAGAGGAGGAGAAGAGCAGAATAACAGAGGCAGTGAGGAAGAAGGGCTGGGAGAGGTCATGGGTCACATTCACCACCAGTGGGTTCTGATGGCACGAGAGGTCATGTGTGCCTGGGAAGATACAGGGTTTTCATTAGCTCACAATCCATTTATGAAATGAACAACTAAAATCATAACACATACCTAGAGAGTGGTTCTTGCCCATGGTGTCACTGAGGAGGATGGTGACTGTCTTCTGGCACTGTTCGACAGACCACGAGCCATCTGAAGCCAGATACACCATCACAGAAGCTGCCACCCCAGGGTAGACAAATCCCACCTGGATCATTGGGGATCGATCCAGTTACTTATCTATTCACAATAGCTGACAATCAAAGTGCTATTAGAGAAGCAATAATGATGGGAGTCTGAGGTTAGAGCAGTGTGCTTATTCTCCTGATAGAATCAAACTTGTCTCACAATAGCAAAATGTTTCCCGCAACATTCACCATTTTTTTTCTCATCAGAATAAATGGGGAAAGCGGGGGGAAAAAAACACATTATTCGGCCCTAAATAACAATTGTCCGCATAGCCATATTTTATAGATTTCATTTAAGATTTAAAACAGTTAAACTTGTCTGCTCATGTTGTTGATAGGTTGGATATTTTCCTTTACTTCTCAAAGATCGTGTCTTTGAAAACTGACCGCTGCGTACTTCACAGCTCGACAGGTTGGCAATCACTTTTTTCCAGCTTGTCATACAGTATGCAACGTGTGAAAAAATAATTGAATTAATTTATGGTTTAGCTGCATCTCAAATAATTGGGTTTTTTTTGGTTTGTCTTTTTAAAAACAGCCTTTAAAAGACATTGGATGCAATCGGAATCTGGAAAGGGACTCACATAATCCAAGAAGCAAATACTGCACCAATCATAATAAATGCATTGGCTTGTGCACTATGTTGCAAGGCAAGGAGGTATAACTCTGAACTGACCCCAAGGCTCTGAGATGGCATGTGAACTTTCCACAGCCATCTGTCTAGCCAACACACTGAGGGTTACATACTTAAAAGATTTATGGGATTGCATATAACTTTGTCACTTTGGAAGCCTTTTATAAAAGGAAAGAGGATTCCAAATGAGAAGGAGCTATGTTAAACCTGACCTACGTCAGAGAGCAGAGTGATGGATATGAGCGCTGATTTTCAAATAGAGTTTGGCTAGACATTTAAGAGGGAGGCCTTTCAACAACAGAAAGGACACTTCAAAGAAAAAGAAGTGCTTCTGGGAGATCTGGCAGATATGGATGTTGTCATGACGGCTCTTCACACTCATAAATTAGGATTGTTTCTCAATATCAAAGTATGCAAATTTGTACGTATTAACTTGTGAAGTCTGGGCTTGGCACTTGAAAGTATGAACTCCCTAAGGGAGCAAGGAAGGGAGGACAAAATGCATTCTGGGATACATATCGCCAAGCAGTTGACGTCAGTATTGGAGCACACTTAGCAATATGTGTACATCGATTGGAACAGTGCTTGGTCTGACCCTGGTGACATTTTTCCAACAGCCCTGACACAAACAGCAAGATCCACACCTGCAAGCACAAGCATTGAAAATTTTAATAAATTGGGATTTTGAGGATGGTGTGTCTAGGTATTACCGCAGACATATACAGTAGTGATTTGGAAAGATAGGGCTCTGGGTAAAAACTACAAAGACCATAATCCTTTGCACTTGCCCATGATCCATTGTGCTCCTGCCTCCAGAGCCCATGAAAAAAATCACAGACATACTGTAGGAGCACAGTGAGACCATGGTTGTATTATAAAGTATATAAGTCCCAGTGAGGCAAGGGGCCGCTCCTGTGCTTTACAATCCCAATATATATGTGTATATATGTGTTTTTTAAAAGGGGCTCACTCAGCAGCATGTCGGAAATGGTGGCGCTCAGGAATAGGAAATATAGGAAATACAAGGGCTGAAACACTGACACTGACCCTGACACTGACACTGGGAGCTTCTTGCTATTTAATTAATAAATATAGTTTTTCCCTTGTATTCTTCTTTTATTTAATTGAATAAGTAAGTGTCATACTGTGTACTTTCTACATTATTATCAATGACATGCTTTACAATACAATCCAAGACAATGCAATCGAACCAAGGGCTTGTATTGAAATACTGAAATATCATGAGATTTTGATATTGTTACACCCCTAGTCGTCAAGTAGGTGTATTTGTCGGAATTGTGGACAAAATAATGGACTTCATCTAGTTCTGGATGAAATACAGATTAATAAGAAACATTTTTCATAGGACTACTTGAGAGATGTATTGAGAAAAAAAAGAAAAAAGAACCATATACATCTAGATGTCATTGAGGGCCCTTACTGTATGTGTTTAATCTGTAATCCCTGGCAAAAATGTCTCTTACAAACTTCAAAAGTATACACACATACACACAGACATTACCTTTAACCAGAAGGAATGTTCCAGGTCATTCCTTGTGTTGGACTGGGCTGTGCAGGGGAACCAGGCATCAGAGGGCACCTTCTCACTCACCTCCAAGTGCTGGTACCTGCAAAGCTGCACAGTAAATAATTACAAAAATAATGTTAACAATAACCTTTACTCATGGGTCCAAAAGGCAGCAACCCCAAGGAACCTCAGCAGGCAACATGATAATAATAATAATTATACTAATAATGTATGTTTAAAGTGCCTTAAAGTGCCAAGGAAAGCTAGGAGTGATGGGGAAAAGCCATAGTAAAAAGATGGAAATTTGAGGGCCATGAGACCAGAAACAGTGGCAGAGTAGAGTAGATGGTGAGGTGCTGATATAGAGCTGATCATCGTCAGTGTAGCAATAATGATTTAAACTGTGGTGCTGGATCATCAGGCTGTGGGGGAGCAGGCAAATGGTGAAAAGGATGGGACCAAGCACAGAGCCCTGGGGGACACTATGGCGGGTGGAGGTAGCAGTTTGGGGATGACGTTGATGGTAACAAACTGAGGAGCAGTGGTAAAGGTAGACATTTGGTCTAGCATACAAGTGAAGGCCTTGATTTATGGTTTGGCATGTTTATTTTTGTTGTGCTTTTTTCTGTGTTCTCCCTGTTCCCCCTCCTATTTCTATTCTTTTGCAGAGCTTGCACGTGGCAGGGGGTGTGTCTGGCTCCTCCTCCTGGCAGCAGAGGCACACCTGTGTTCAATCAGCCCATTCCCTCCACCTTGTTAGTCTGGTCTTCACTCCTGCTTGATGTCAGAATAGCCCATGCTGTCCTCCTGCGTCCCCTACTTCAAGATTCTCCAGTGTTTCTATGCTGAAGATTTTCACCAGCCAGCCCTCTCCCTGCTCCCTGCAACTTGCTTTTTGTTTTTTTTGGAACATTTAACGAACCTCCAGTCTCCACTCACTCTCTTTGCTATGGGGTCCTAGTCAACTGTACTTAACACCCAAGACTTGGGTGGGGTGGCAGAGTCCAGGCTCGAGGATAGTGGCATTATAGTTAGAGACAAGCCCACCAGGTGAGGTATGAGGGGGGACTATTGGATTCACTGACTTAATGTATCTAAAGGAGATGGTGCATCCAGGATGCTGAGAGGGTGAGGGGATAAGTAGAGGAACACAGACCGCACACAGATGGTTAAAATAGACTCTCACTTTTCCACAGCTCTCAGCCTAAATGAGGGCTCCCCACAGTTCTCTGTGCTGAGCCCCTGCTCTGTACCCTACACTGCACAAATCTCAACAGTCTATGAGATCCATGTATAGCATTTGAAGGCGTGGTGCAGGGACAACAACCTGTTCCTGAAGACATCTAAAACCAAAGAGCTAATTGTGGATAGAAATGTCTGCATGTCCTCTAACAATCACAAGTGTCACTTTGAGGGTTCATCTTTTTTTTCCAAAATAGGTGAAAAACAAATGAAAATTAAAGCTGCAAGCAGCTGTGAGTGGGTCCTCACATTTGCGTCCGCCGGGGTTCTGGCAACCGCAGGGTTAATGCACTTTGTAGGCCATCCCAAGACTTTTTAAACGCATTTGACTAAATCTCTTGACATAGAGAAAAGCTTTTCCGAACTTTCAATCACAATGCCATTAAAGTGGTGCTTACTCAATATAAAGTTGATGGGATGAAATCTCTAGGCAGACTCGTGATAACTGATTTATGGAAATAGTAACATTTGACAATTGAAATCAAAATGGCCAACTTCCTGTCCAATTCTGACCATCAGCTCCTTCAAAAAGAAGAAACAAATGTGTCAAAATGGCCGACTTCCTGTTGGGTTGAGGGCAAGGCTTCAAGAGGATTTTTGTGCGCCTCAGTATGTTCTATAAGCCCACCAAGTTTCATGTATTTAGGTGAAAACCAGAAGTGGGGCTTACCGTTTCAAATTTTCTAGGTGGCGCTATTACGCAATTTTGCCCTGTGCATTTTGAACAACAATTTTTGGCCAATCCCAATGTGCATGCTGAAAATGGTGCGTTTTCAAGAATGTCCAGGCCCCCATAAATGCGTTCTTCGTTTGCTACAAAGAAGAAGAAGAGGAAGAAGAAGAAGAAACACAGTAGATTTAAGAGGGTTCTCGCAACTTTGTTGTATCCTTTGTATTCAGCGAGTCATGATTGATTAATTGCGTTGACATGTCACTGCGCCTGTCTAAGAGATTACACCGAGTGGAGCCGGAGACCATTCCAAGATGGCAGCCACACAGCTCGCCAGCACCAATAGGCAGTAGTGGCAGTAGTGGCCGTTGCGGCGTCTACTCTTTATTATCTACTCTTTATTAACTATGGGGTCTCCTACACAGCCATCTGCAACTGCTAACTTCTCGCGTCCTTCTAAGTGAAAAAATAAAAATTTCCAGTCAATATAAGACAAAAAACAGATCTATGACAAAGCCTGACACCATGTGCAAGCCTGTGCCTAACTGCCACATAGATACACTCCACAGATTTTCTAAAAACTGCCAGAAAAGACACTGAAAAGCACTCGGCTGTTAGCCGCATTGCTGTGCTGACAAGTGTCACGTGGCTATGGTGCATTCAAGGACATCACAGAAAACAAGGCCTTCTTTTATAGTGCCACCCTTAAAGAGATTTAGATCAAAAATTTATGTATTTCTGGTTAATTTTGACCACTGGTGCAAGAGACTTTTTGTGTGTCTGGACAAAGTCTAAAAACACAAAGTTTCATCTTTCTACTCCATAAAACCCTTATGTGGAGGGTCATTTGAAAGTTTCTAGTTGGTGCAGAAAAGGCATTTAGCCACGCCCGTTGACAAGGCCATTACTTGGCTGTTCAGGAATACAATGCAATTATGTCAAACAATTTTGAATTGTACCTGCCCACAAGGCCATTTCAAATTTTTTCTGACAAATAGTCATGCGATAGTGGCCAAGCTGAGAAAATCAAATTCCGTACATAACATTTTTTCAGCTTTGTCTATAGACGATCTGTGCCAAATTTGAAGCCAATTGGGTTAACCCCCTCAGAGGAGATGTTTTTTAAAAGAAAATTCAAATCAAAATGGCCGCCTTCCTATCGGGTTAAGGTCGTCATGTCAGGAGACTTTTTTGTATATCTCTTTATGATTCATTTGCATACTCATTTTCATTTGCCTACAACTAGGTTAAAAAATGCCTTTGACAAGTTTTCCAGGAGGCACTCCAGTTGCAAGAAACAATAGGTTCCCAAAAAAAAGGTTATCACAGAGGGATCTGCTAAAACGTCTGGGCTGTCATTGTGACCTCAAATTTTGGTGCTCAACCTTTAATATTATTATTTTTTCTCTTAAGTCTGGGCTACATTTCTATCCATTATTTTAAATATAAAGCAGACGGTGGAAGAGAGGGGAAGAACGGTGCAGAAAGAGTAAGAATGTGATTGTAAGAAGAAACTGAAACTCGAGAATATTGCTCCTTATTGCTACGTGTGTTTATTCTTTGGAAAATATCTACTGTGGTGTTACGTAAAACTGCTGTTTGTGTAAACTACAGACAGTAAAAAAATATTTTTTTGAGAACATTAGTTACGGTGATCTCCTTTCCAGCCACCGGTATCAACAATAAAAACAACACTGCTGTGCTAATCTCCATTTAGCATGTTGATCTTCATCTTGACTTTTAAATGGATTGTGTTTATAGATGCGAGTGCATCTCTGTTGTGCTTTTATTTTTGAAACAACTTCAAATGATATGAAGTTGCTGTAATTGATGATGACATTTGCTGAATTTATACTTAATTAATGTTTTACTTGACAAAGCCTGACAGCTGTACAACGTACAACCCATGCCCACACACATACACACACACACACACAAGATAACTTATGCATCTATTGGTGAAATAACTAAGACAGCCTTTTAACTTCTATGACATTTTTGATGGAACTTTCTGAGGCTGGCTGTGAAGACAAGCAGGATATTATGCAGGCCAAAATGGAGGACATAAAACATACAGGATGCTTTACCTTTTGAGTGTATTCAAACAACATATCCCAGAGCAGATTTCCAAATTAAAGCTTTGGATACGTTATGATGACACACCCTGGCACATGTGGCACACGTGGCACACAAGTGGGTCTATATGCCCACACACACACATTTGTGCTGGTGATGATGGGATGATGGGATAGCTGTCTTTGGTGTAGGTTATGAGTAAAAAAAAAGTGCTCTTTTAGGTTCTCCAAATTCCCTGCTAAGATTTAGCTGCTCTGGATTTAGCACAGGCAGGGATCTAAACATGCTGAAACAACCACGCTCTCTTAGCATTGGGCCAGTAGCTAATACTGTTGCTTACTTCGACAGAGAGATAATTATCATCTGGAAGTTTTTGGAAATACCTCATACCTTGGTAAGTGTTGGCTCTCCAGTGGCAGCATGGGCGGGACAGTGGTTGGGGTCCTGATGAGAAGCAGTGGCAGTGGATGCCCATTGGTCTGTGTAGCCCAAAGGTGTGAAGTAGCCACAGTCCTGCACACTGGAGCCCCGCTCAAACTCCTCACAGACACCGTCACCGTCAAATACGTAACACTGACTGGGTTCACCTTGGGAGATGGAGAGGCAAATGAGAGAGGTTGATTTCTGAAAGAATATAAACCGTTTTTTTATCTGGCAGGGTACATAATCATCCCCCACAACTCCACTCCAATACAAACCTATTTAAAAATCTATTCTGTATTTTTGTTGGCCACTTTTAATACTAACCATGTCATCTCAATTATATCTGACTCTCTGTGCTGTCAACGGGCTGGAAATTATAGTATGAAATGAAGTTAGGCTTCAATTAATTATTAAAGATTACAGTAATTTCATTAATATGTTGAGAGAGAACCTATTATGTGACTTGGCTGATTTAATTTAATCACAGCAGGGCCTTGACAGGCATTGGGTGTCTATAAGTCAACAACTCATGCCAGTGTTGTGTGATACAGAGACCAGTTGTTCAAATGAAATTCAAAACAAAAATACAAAAATATTACTTTTGCCTCTTATTACAAACATTTTTTTTTATTGCCTCAAATTTTTACCAGCTCCTTTTCAATGGGCCAGTAAAAGTGGGTCAATGCCTCTTTTTGGGAGTTAAGAGAGTTCATTACCAGTAATAACACTTGAGAGAGGGCAACATTTCCTGACATTTTTTCTTTACTGTGCAGTTGACTGGACACAACATTAGGAGACTGAGCCTGCCTTCTTGTTAAAAGGTCCAACAGTGTGAACTAATTAATCCTAGCCCTAACCCATCCTTCATTCATTCATCATCTTAGCTGCATTCAGAGAGTGGAGGCAGGGAATACACCCTGGAAAGGTCCTCAGTCAAGTGCAGGGCAGACATACCACATATTTTTCATTATTAAAATATAACATTCCTGTACACTTCAGAGAAAAAGTGCAGAAGTGTTGGCAAAGGTGTGCTCTTACCTTAATTATTCATGTGTTATTTACTTAAGTATGTCATTTTTATTGTACCACTTCCCAAACTATTAAATCATCTGTGTTTTCCATGGCTCATCACCTCATTGTGAGATAACTTCACTAAATGAAGCAAAATTAAGCAAAATTAAGTGCATGCAAGCTTGACTGTGAGTGTATCCCCTGCCTTCACTCTATGAATGCAGCTAAAATGATGAATGAATGAAGAATGATCCATGTGTTGTCATCAAAAGTTCAACAAGACTTCTATAACACAGTTTCAACAAAAGCTGTGAGCAATGACTGCATACGCAATAGAGTAATGGTACTGACACAATGCACAACAGCAATGTATCATAAAAAAGACTGGGAAGCAAGAACTGAGCAGCTTGTAATGTAGCAGCTATTCATAAAAAGGGTGGAAAACATCAGACACTTCAGAAGTTTGGCCTCATTAATATCTGGACAGCTGCTGAAGTTAGGCAGAGCAGCATTAGAGATTCAGCGCTGCACAATTGGCTTCAATTAGTCAGCGGAAACATGTTTCTGATAAAAGGAAAATTAGGCCTAGACAATTCAATGGCATATTGTCATCCTGAGTTCATTTGGCAGCACGGCACTGAATGAACTCAACAAACACCCCACCCATGCTTTAACAGTACCTGTGAAAGTGATTAAGCCTTTTTCCAAGTCTGTGTATTTATCAAGCCTCTCAAAAGACTGACTACTCAAAGGTCTTTGATTAAACTGTTAAAACCATCTGTTTTCTATTCATGGTCTACATTTTGTAATTATGCAGTGCAATTTGACCGTTATTTCATCAGGCACTTAAAAATTTAATTAAAAACCAGTCAAATCTATTAAAAAAAAGAGTACTTACAGTGTTTTACAAATACAGTGTGTAAATAGTATTTAATGCGACAAGGCAAGGCAATTAACTGAGTTGAGGTTAACTTGGTCAAGTGAATGTGGCAAGATAAATAAGTAGTCTGTCCATGATAAAGAAGTACAGCTGAATAACTGGTTGCAATTTGTAAAAACCTTTTTAGGGGTCAGTCAACCTAAGTTGCCAGGGCATTATTTTTTTTGTTGCATGTTCTTCATTAACTTCCTTCTTCATATTGGTGGAGTGTGAGTAGAGGAAGAGTGAATGAGAGAAAGTTGTCTGTTTTTTTCCTTTTTCTATCCTTCATTCTTTTGATATGGTGACAATGGTAGTGATAATAGTTGTTAATTGTTGGTTTGGTGGTGTTTTGGGGTTTTTTAGAGTTGGCTTTGTGTGTTTTTCCAAAAAAGCTGTCACACAAGCAGGGTACCAAAGTTGGTGCTGGGTCTGCATGCAGCATGGATGAGGTCGCACTGGCTGACATTGGGCATGTGGAAATTTGCTGTCCACATGAACAAGGCGGTGGTCTTGTTCCTGAAGCAGATGGACGAGGTAAATAGGCCTTGCGGAGTGGTGGATCACAGTAAATGAGCTCTTCAAGCAGGTGCTGCCACTTAAACAACCCACCACCAAGATTACCCTGTCCAACGTGCCCTTTTTCATTAGCAATATTTTTCTGGTCACAGAGCTGTACGGGCACGGCAAGATGGTTTCACCCATGTCTGGGTGTAAATTGCCTCTGCTGTGGCACAATGTCCTACCAGGGGCAGTTGATCCAGAACAAGACAGAGTTTAACTATCACTCCCTGGTATGTGTGGCAACTTCAGTTACCCAGAATTTACACATCTTGTGCAACTGCTCCATGCATGCTACGTGACGTCAATGCAGCTGATGTGCCACCCCATTAGTCAAAAAGACAAAGTCCACATGCAAGTCCCATGACAGCTCCATCCCAGTTTGGCTACTGTGAGGAGGGACACCTTGCTGGAGCCTGCCCAATCCATGGGACTCTGGCAGGTAGCCAGCGGCTCTAGCTGCGTCTGGAGCTGCTCCAGTTGGAGCCTCTGGAGCTGTTCCAGCTGCGGCAATGGGGTGTGCTGCTGATCCGGGGGCAGCTGGTTCAGAGGCCGCTGCAGTGACCCCCTGCAGCACAGTGGGGGACACTTCCCAGGGCTCCAGGACAAGAGACAAAGGTGGAAAGTGGAGCAGTGTTGAGAGGACACAGGTAGATTGTTTGATTGAGGCAGCAGCCGAGGCTGCAGTGGAAATCTGTGGCTGCAAAATCAAGCAGCAGAAGGAAAAGAAAAAGAAGTTGGGGTCAGCAGTAAGGCTGGGAAGATGGAGGAGGCAGTGGCTGCAGCAGACAGCAGTGACACTGATGGCTTTGTGTCTGACTGCAGTGAGATGTCACAGACCCAGGTCACTGCTAGTCAAGAAAATATTTTTTATCCAGAAGAAATGGTTAAAGCGTTTCACAACAAAGGGAATGAAGATTCTGGATATAGCACTGCACTTTCTAGATAAATTAGCATTTCAGCCAGACACATGATTAGAAATAAAGCAACATCAGAACTCACTGACCAAGAGATTGTCAGATTAAAAAATACAGGTGAGAAAATAGCTTAGTCTTAATGATGTTGAGGATGGTGATTTTACTTTCAATGTTAACAGTTCTAGAGGCAAGGAAGAGGCCACGGTTTTTGACACTGTAAGGGCAAAGCACATAGATGTGTTGCTTTTACAAGAAAGCCATGGTGATGAAGGCATTGAGGCAGTATGGAAGGAGTGGGAAGGACAGGTTGGCTGAGTGGGCTTCCTGTTTTCCAGAAGATTCACTCTATAGAGTGCTCTGCAGGGCAGAGCAAGCGGGTGCATAAGGCGGCTAGGGATGTGGCGGCTTTACACACAGAGCCAGATCAGAATGCTGATCTGGCTCTGTGTGTTGCATTACTAAAAGGTGGAGGAGCAGCAGAGCAGAGGGTACCAGCAGACTGAGCAAGGGCCGAGGCCAACCGAACCAAGGAGATCTTTGCGATCTCTTGAGATCTTGCGTTTGCCCACTCCTGTGATTCATCCCAGGATAACACATTAAGAATATTAAACCTACAGCAGATTTAAAATGCAACCTGTTCTCCCGAAACTTTCATACAAAAAATACGAAATCTAGACCTCCAAGTTTCCTGGTATTTCCTACGAAACAGTGTCCTGGTCACGTGACCGGTGTGCTAAATGCTGGTTATAAGAGCCCATCTGAATATCATTTACATAACATGCATTATGACCAAAGCCTAAGGTAAAAGTTTATAAGCAATTAATATCACTTGTTTTTGATAACGCATATCAAATAAAAGAAAAAATGGCAATAATGTCTGAAACATCCAATCCAAAATCACATCATATCTTTGCTAAAACTCAATAAACATGCATCGACTTTTCCTTTTCCATTTGCTTGTTCACTTTGTGAAGCCAAAACCTTTTTTTAATATAGGGAACATGCTTCAAATGTTGCTACAGAGATGGTTTGAGGAATTGGTCCAAGCCAGAAGTTTTCAAATTATGTAAATTAAATTTGAGTGGCTTTGTGCCTATTTAGGAGCCTCTCCCTGACTGTAGCGAGTGGTACTCACCATGACAGTTGAACCCCATCTCCTTGTGGCACGTCTTTGAGCACCCATCTCCGTCTAACAGATTATTGTCATCGCACTCTTCTGACCTGCAAAGAAAGCACCGTCAGCACCATCGCCCATCCTCTTGTCCCATCCATGTTTTATCCATGTCAGTTTGTTATGCAAACATATCAGTTATTGCAGACCCCTGAATGAGGCCATCTCCACAGTAAGGCTGTCCGTGGGTGTAGAGGAGGGGAGGGGAGAGGTCACTGAGTAGACCATCTGCCTCCACCTGGATCATGTACTGGTATTTGACCCCCTGTTTCACAGAGCTGGAGAGGAGAGGAGAGGAGAAGAAAAACAGCTTTACAAATGTTTCAAATTGTAAATTTATTTTAACAGTAAAATTATTCAATGGACCAGACTTTGTTATGTTCTTCTATGGAGCAGTTTTATTGCTCTGTGAGGTACACCAACCAAGTCTCATTGAAAAAGGTGCCCTGGTTACGTTGGTCCAATGTGCAAAAACTTAGGGGAGGGGTACAGTTTTGGTTTCTTCCTCCCTGGTCTTTCCCTTAAGGTTTGTATCCAAGTCACATGACTAAATTTTTTAACTGTGAGAACAAAACACATGGTGGACATTTCTCTAATTTTCAGTGTAAAAAGCAATATTTTGAGATAAAAATGCATGTTGGTTAAATTTTTAGTAAGAAATGCATATTGAATTTTCCAATTATAAGTTGCTATTTTTCTATCCTATGGCCACAGCAGGGTTCCTTGGCAATGCCTGGAGACAGTAGATATCAAATAGGCAACTCATCTGCGAGTTGTAAAAAAAAACACAATTTACAAGGTAGAATATGTAGAATGAGCTGGAATACTGCTATCTATTATCTCAAGATCATAGTTGCAAAAATATTGGTCACTAGGTTTGTTGCAGAGTCTGTCATGTCATCAGCCTGCACCATGTCGAGTGGTGAATCATTCAGGGTGCAGGAACAGATAGTATTTGCTGGGCCTCTGAAGCAGCTGCTAGACTCCAGTAATTTCCACCATTTTGCCCAGTTCCAGTTTAGAGACCATGTTTGACAACCTGGAATGCCGATCAACTATTGGCTGGTACAATGTAAACAGTGTTTGTGGAACCCATCAAAAAGTCCTTGATCACTTAATTCAGACTAAATATAGTTTTTCAAGCAAATGCTATGATTTTATTCTGCACCCCTCAAACCACCCCTCTGTGGATGTATAATTATTTTTCAATACATCTTTTAATAAAAACTCTACATCAGGGGTCACCAACATGGTGCCCACGGGCACCATGTCACCCTCAGGGACCACGGGTCGGCCGCAGGCCAGTTCTAAAAATAGCAGTAGCCACCATCTAACTTAATATAAAAGTAATTTAATTGTGTTGCTATTCTGTTGTTATTCTTTTTTAAACCGAGTGACCAGACGTCCCTGAATTCTGGGGATAGACCCTGATTTGGCTGCCGTGTCCCCATTCAAAACTAAAATATCCCTGATTTGAATGGGAGAGAAAAAATTGCACAGCGCAGAATGAGAGAGAAAGTGAAAAAGAAAGTGAGCAGAGCAGAAATTGCCCCAGCAGAAATGTGGCCACAGAGTAGCACCATAACGACTCAGCCGCAGCAGTCCTGTCAGCAGACCTGACACAATTCCCACATTTTGTCACTACCATTAATAATTATCTTTTAACTACCTGTTACGTTAATACGGTGGCTGGGGGCGGCACAAAATGAGCTGGAGGTGGCTGCCATTCATTTTTAATGCAGGAAAAAAAGGGTTATATTACATGACATAAAATGGGTAGTAATGTAAACCCCTGCAGACCCCCCAATCCCCAAAAGCTCTTAAAAAAATACATTTATTTGGGACCCTCTCTGTGGTGTGTCTGTAACCAGCGGCGTTTAGGCACCAATGGAAATTTAAGGTTAAGGTTAGCAGGGAAAGGAAATCAAGCAATAGAAGAAGTTCTCTCTTTCTCTTCTGTTGCATCTCAGTCCAAAGTCACCATGTAGGTTAAAATAAATGATAAAATAACTGTTTTGTCAACTGCTAAATAACCCATGACACCCTGCAGCCAATCAGAATCACGTATAATATGCATCACATTACATACATTCTATTGACTATATTTTATATAAACTAATTAGTAGATTATGGGTAAAGTTAGCAGTGAGGGACAGACTACTTGTCTATATTCCATCCCTAAGCGAACTTACTGAGCTAATACTACATAATTATATATTTCCCACCTAATGCAATCACAAATGTTCATAATTTCTTACTTCCTCAATGATGCACTCCTCGAGTTGGTCTATGTTTAATCATAAGCAAGAATTTAAAGAGTGGTCTAGCAGAAGGGTCAAACTGGTAAATCTGAGGAAATGACGGTATACAGCAGACCCACAGATCACTTAAGATCACTCGCTCACAGATCACTTAAGCTTTCAGGCAAGTCTGGAAATTTGAAAGCCAGCTGTATGCTAAGTGGAGGAGCCCCAATGTAGTAGCTTACAGGAATGGCAGGGACATAACAGCATAAATCATGTATAATTCCCCATATAAATATGACTTTGTTCTGAGCAGAGGTATCTTTATATTGTCCCCAACAAATCAATGCTGTATGAATATTGCAAGCAATTGCAGCTACTGAGGTGAAGCTTGCACTTGTGATAGCCTCTGTTATTGCAGTAACCTTGCAGCATCCCATGACCTTAAAAAACTTCCACACTTGCACACTTCCAGAAAGAGTGTGCAATGAGACCTCCAGCTCTTCTGTCAGGACTATTGATCTGTTTTGGTGGGGTGCTTCTATAAAAGGAGCCTCCTCCATGTTTCTCCAGCATTGTTCTGTTTCTTATGTATCAGTCTGACATGACAGTTAACTAGGAGAGGCACAAATCATTATCAAGGCTCTGTCCAGTTTCTCCAGACTTGACAAACTTCCTTTATTAATTATGGATCATAAATGAAAATTAAGAATTTGAAAACCTCCCTGCTCTGCTCCTTATCTATTCAGCTGAATAAATCCTTCAATTTTGTGGCATAACTATATATCTCTTCTGTTTTTGGAGACCTCTCATTACTTCATGATTATCCACATGAAAGACCTGTTTTTGTCCTTACTGTGCACTTCCTCCCAAATTACCTCTTAAAACTTAAAAATGAAACTTAATTAAACATACACAAGAACGTCCCTGTGCCCCACAATTTTTTGTGTTGAATTTGCAGGTTGTCCCTGTCTGAGTGGGTTCTGTCTCAGTTGAACATGAAAATTCACACCTACATTTTCTGTAGGTCTTTGCCCCGTGTGAGCTGGAATTGGGTCAAAATCGCAATTTAAACTTTTTTTGCATATATATATGTATATATATATGGAAAAAATGTTTATTTATTCCACAATGAGTAACTCTCTGTTCAGGTAACTAATATGTGTACTAATATATGTGCAAAGTGCATTGAAAACATTTAAATCATCAACAAAAAAAATTACAGATGGGCATACCAATTAACTAACTGTAACATTGTATTACTTCACACGTGGCCTATTCATCCCCATTTTTGTTTAACACAAAAGAATGCCCCTCATGCATTGCAAATTTGCATCAAATTCAAAACAAACAGGGTGATGCACAAAACAACTTACAGAAAATAATAATTTAAAACAATGAATTGCATGCATGAAACAGAGTAGAGTGTTACAGAACAGGATTAAAATGATCAGCCTATAGCCTACAAACAGCAGCTGTTATGTTGTATTAAGGAGAGGCTGAACAACCCAGCCTCCACTTCTTCTCTCTTTTTGACAAGATTAATATCAAGGTATTTCTTTGCACTGAACCAGTTGGTCAAACAGACAAGCTTGTTTATGTTTTCAGAGGCCAGATTTATTATAATTAACAATATGCCAAAGTCCCCACTAACTGTGATTACTTAGTGAAGTCCAATAGTCTGGTGAGCGCAACTGTGCTTGCCTGCCGCAACGCCACCGCCACCTCGGCTCTCTCATCTTTACACAAGTCGTGGATGTTCATGGTAGTCAAGGCTGTACAAGGCAATTCATACGTCCGGGTGTTGAATGCAATGTAAATAATTTCATGCAGACCTGCATCCTCCACAATGCTTTTCGGCATGCACACTGTGGCTATCCATCTGGAGACTGCTTTTGTAAGTTTGTGACTTGTAAAGTTGTCCAGCTGTTTCCCTTGCAAATTATCCAGCGTGGTTTGCTTCAAGCAAGGAGGGGGTGCAGGGCTTTCTGCATCTGTAGTGTGCTTGGCCAACAAGTGGTATTTGGCACTAGAAGTACTGCAGTGGTAAGTAAATTCACATCGACAATAAATACAAATTACTTTTGTCTTGTCGAGGGAGCGACCTGGCAAGGCTTTGTAGTTGAACTTGCTGTTCAAAATGTGATCTATTTTATCCATTATAGGCTTGCTGCTCATGGGATTGTAGTTTGTTGTAGTAGTGTATATATGCATACACACATACATACATACATGTACGTATATGTATATGTATATATTATATTTAATTTGGTCTGTGGAATGTGGTCTGCTTGGAGAAGACTCCACACTGGGTGGATGTGCAATATTGCTCCTTCATACACCTTGGGTGAATGAGTTTATGACTGATTGAGCTGCTCAGTGCTAGGATGTGGCATTGGGTGGGAGACATTGTCCATAAGAGCTAATAGTTTTACTGTCATCCTCCACCAAAGAAAATGGCTGATGCCACTACAGTGTGGAAGAATATCCTCAGGAGAGCGCCCTGCTCTGACCTTTCCCCAAGAGAGCATCAGTGTCCAGGTCAGTTTACTGTTCAGGTGGACACCTAGATATAAGTCCAACTTGTAAAAGTCTAATTTCTCAGTGTTCAATTTCAGGATATTCTCTGATGAAGGGGTGTGTCTGCAGCTGTGGAAAGCGAATACCAGCTCCTTGATTTTTTCTGTATTTAGCAGTAGGTTGTTCAGCTGGCACCAGTCCAAAAAGTGCTGTATGAGATTTCCTATCACTGTCAACATTGATTAGCAGATTGGTTATCAGAGAACTTCTGCAGGTGGCAGTGCATGCAAGTCGCATACTGTGGTCGTTAGGTAGGGTAATCCAGTATATGAGGTTATTATCCATACCCATGAGCTTGTCACTTTAAAGCAGAAGGTGGATGTTGCTGAATGCAAACTATAAATCAAAGAACATCAGTCGGAGGAGTGTTAGATCGCTGATCAAAGCTGTTGAAGACAGGCTCTTCTTCTGAAACACCTCAGCCTGGAAGTCCAGTTCTATGTAGCCTGACGATATCAGTGGAGTGTGGAGAGGCCTAAAAACCAGGCCTCTCCCTTGTTTTGCTGTAGTTAATCATCTTCCACATCAACTCCTTATGCACAGCTTTCAGATCCTCTCTGGATCCTGACCAAAAGACCCTTCTCTTCTCCTTATATTTGACATGTTTGCCATCCATGGCACCCACACAGAGAGGGAAATTCCAAAGCCACCAGAAATCCTCTGCAATGTTCTCCACTGTATCTCGGATGGAACCGTTACTCTTCCACAGTGTCTGGCAAAATTAGGCTATTACCTGAGACACTGTGGGAGTTCCCAGTTGGTAGCTGTGGAAAATTGCTGAGAAGGGAGCATCCTGAGGAGAGGAACCGAAAAGTCACTGCAAGCTGGTGCAGGTACAGGTGTGTTGTGTCAGTTCTTGTGGGTGATACACGTAAATTAACCAACTCATCAAACTTCATGGCAGACATGCGGAAGTAGTTGTGGTCATCTCTTGCACCAAAGGGGGTGGAGGGTGTGGCGGCTTCACACACACACTGGCAGGTAATAAGCAGTCAGTGTGTTTGTTGGCAGTGTGAAATTCCCCATCTGTTTGAGCTGCAGATTTCGTCTCTCTTCATCAAGTAACAGCATTATACAAATCTGCAATGCCTCAAGCTGGTCTTCAGAGCTATCGTCGTCCATCTGTAGTAGCATCCTCTTCATTGCAATGTATAAAAATGAGTGCAGCACAATGGACTGTGTTTATGTTCCTGCTTATTCTTCATCTTGTGGCCAGGGGTAGGATAGGCCCATGTATAGACTTTGACCACCCCCTGTGATGTCACGGGACATTACAGAAACATTGCAGACATAGGCAGCATTGTGAGCTATGTGCACTGCGACGTGTGTGGCGTGTTGGTACTGTCATGCTCTGCTCTGTTCCTGTCCTACTCAGTACCACACCTGCAGCAGTTATTTCCCCTCTGTCTGATCTGTCACTTCAGCAACCACACCTCCAGCTCTACTGGTGCGAGACCACACGCACCAGTCCACCTCCTCCAGTACCTGCTACTGTGTCAAATAAAGCTCTGTGTAGCAAATATTCAAGGTGTCCATGTTTGCATTTCTGTGCATTTCTTCACCACCTGACAAGTTCATTGCTGGAGAAGCACTGTACAGTCCTGGTGGGATAAACAATGTTCTCATTGAAGTTTGTACAGTCCATGGTATAGTCTGTGACAGTGTCCTATCAATGATTCCATGAGGATCCTCCACACAATTTTTGCAAAACTTGTAAAGCCTTTTGTCTCCTCTGACTATCTTCTTACTGTACCGCTACACCTGGTTGCCTGTGTACAAGAGGTTCAAACGCAGTTGAGATGAACCTAGTTGTGGTCCAATCTCCCCATGGTAGGAGGGCTGTTGAATTACAGTGAGAAAATAAGTATTTAATACGCAGCTGATTTGCAGATTTTGATTTGATTTGGAGACCCGATCTCTGCCAAGGGACATTTCTGCTCTGCTCGCTTGCTAACTCTGCAGTCTCCCATTTTCAGGGACAGTTTTAAAACTCGGGACAGGGTGCCACCAGACATCTCTACAAAGTTATATCCGTCACTCTACTCTCCACCTCCACCCTATGGTTTGTCTTGGCTCCAGCGTGAAGAAAGGCAGCCCCATGAGAGTCAAACTGCTGACTTCAAAAACGCTTCTTTGCAAACTAATGGCTAACGTCATAGAAGGTTGGTCAGTATGCAAAAGTGCAGTAGTAACACAAGAAGCATTACGCATTGCTGATTTTTGTCACGCATGTGTTCCTGCATACCACTTATGTGCACCCCTTGCTATAGTACAATAGGCAAGCAGCTTGGTGAGATGGCAAGAACTGTTGGCATAATTATTATAGAAACTCAGATGACTTCCATTATCCCTCAGACTAGGGCTCCACACAAGGTTTTCACCTAGGAGTATCAATGACCTTGAGAATGTTGCGAGATCAGCCCTTAACGACATGGATGACCAGGTCAATGACCTGAAGAGAGGTTAACATTAGTAACGCTACATTGTAATGGATCAAAATCCTGCAACATGCGCAATGACCCCCTGCTTAAGCCTATACATGTCCAGTCAGTGACCATACAGAGGAAGCATGGGAAAGAGTCATAGGGTCAAATGAGACCAAAACAGAACCTTTTGGTCCAGACTTTACCAGCCATGTTTGGAGAAAGAGAGGGAATGAACCATGAATGAATGCAAAAAGATGTACATAAATTCACACCCATCAGTCAACTCGATTCAGCATCATTCACCATACAATTCCACATTTATGTGAGGTCCTGACAACTGTACATAGATCCATTTATTTGAATTCTCCAACTTCTTGAGTTGTCCAAGTTGGGTCAGTTGTTATTGAGTGAATATATATAAAGAAAAGTAAGCAGGGCTCTTAGTAAGTAGCTGCATTCTCTCTCGAGTCCAGTAATATCTCAAATATGTAGAGGTCAAGATGTAGCTCTATACACATAGTTCTTCGTGTACACATTTCCAGAAATCTAAGATCTTTATGCAATCCCAAAATATATAAGTGAAAATCTGTCAGAGTAGGGCATGACACATTGGTGCATGAGCGAGTGGAGGGTGTGGCTGCTTCACACACACACTGGCAGGTAATAAGCAGTCAGTGTGTTTGTTGGCAGTGAAAAGGGGGTGAAGCAGCAGCAATGTGGGAGAAAACTGGTGGACTAAGGAAGAACCTGCAGCCTGAGCTGGAGCTGGGGACAGTAGGAGTCTTTTGCTACCTTTTGTATTTTGTTTTTGTGACTTAATAAATGGCTCTGAGGCCACAGCGGCTGCGACCCCTGTCATCCATCCCAAGAAGGGAACCGCTTTCATCCTTTCATCCTGTTAGTTACACTTTATTACCAACCTCCTTCGACTTGCATATGAACTTAATTGACATCCCATTCTTAATCTAAAGTTTAATATGACATGGGTCCACCCTTTGCAGCTATAATAGCTTCATCTTTTAAGAGACGGCTTTCCAGAAGGTTAAGGAGTGAGTTCTTCCAGATGATTTGTGAGGTCACTTTCTGATTTTGGACAGAAAAGCCTGGCTCTCAGTCTTCTCTCTAATTCATTGCAATGGTGCTCTATCAGGCTGAGCTCAGGACTCTTTAACTCACCCATTAGATTGCCAGGTATAGAAGCACATATACAATATATATGTATATATATATATATATATATATATATATATATATATACATATATATATATACAGGAGTAGAAAAGTGGCGGAACACTCCAGCCGTGTTGTACTGTCCTCTGTATTTCTCATTCCTTCTTCCATCGGGATTGCTTTTTGCTCCAGGGATGCTGTTCTTTCCATGAGCTTTCCATAATATGACCAAGTCACAGCCAACACTCACCACTCCTTGTCAGCCTGTCTCTGGGCTTTCCCATTGAGTAAATCTTTCTTTGCACTGTCCTCCTCTCTGGATTTTGCTATCCAGAGCACATTTTCCCAAAATTTTATTTGTCACTTTATTTACAAGATTTATTTGCTTTGTGTCATTTTTTCCTTAGGTAATCGCTAGTTTTTATTGTTTCCACCACAGCTACTTTTTGCCCTGCCTTCAAGAAAAAGGCGCCACTGTAAGTCCCCCTAATACACATTTTATACAGAAATTATTGTTCTAGCCATTATTCTGAAAAATGTATTATTTTATTTATTCATGGTTTATTTAACCAAAATGGCTATTTTACATCTGCTGCCCATGGACCAATGTTCATGCATCTGACCAAACAGGTCAGATGTATATTAAAAGAGATAAAAGCATAAAATATGCATACATCATGATAAAAGTAATTGGTAAGACACATACATGCAAGAACAGCAAGGTCATTAAATATAGGGGAAAACAAGGAAGACAGGGAAAAAAAAGGAAAACATACAAAAAAAAGAGAACATAGCTGATGGTAGTGATGGTATAAGATGGCTCCCAAATACTGTGCAGCTCATTAGTAGAGGTGTTATTTTTTGTTGACATTAGACATTTAGATTGTACTTGAATGTGGACGCTCCAATGGAAAATGCAGATTGGCTAAATCTGCTTTTTCTCTTTATACACTTATACACTTTTCTCTTTATACACTTATTTCTCAATTATACACTCACAACTAGTTGCACTTCTTGCAGATGTGTTTGCAGACAAACCTATTTTTATGTATTGTCTTAAAGCAGAGGGAGCATGGCCATTTCTAATCTTATGTTAGGCATAGGTTTGTTTATTTCACAAGACTCTCCCAGCTCAGTAGAGTGTATTTAGTTAAAATGAGACGGTGATAATGATGTCAAGGTTTTTTATGAAGAACTTTAAGGGTTCGTTTATATAGAGATTGGATGGGCTTGAAGGACGTTATACTGGCGTGAGACCAAGTTGTTAAACAATATCTAATATAGGAAAAAAACATTGACTACATATACATGATTGCAGCCCCTGTTGACATACAGTTTCGTATGAATCTAAAGTTTGCCAGATTGAATTTAACTCGTTGACAAACCCTTTTAAATGTTGACTTTAATTAAAAGGTTACTATCAATTACAACACCAAGATATTTAAATTCTGATACTACCTGCAGTCTTTTCCTTGCTACATATACATCTGGCTCATGAAGTATTTGATGTGACTTTCTTAGCTGACCTGCGACTTGTGTTGCATTACTACCATGGATGTCAATCACAGAATCATCTGCATACATTTGAATATTAATGTCAGGGCAAACTGTTGGCAACATACATGCATTAACATACAAGCTCATTTGCACAATAACATGCAAATCATTAAAAAAAGTGGACCCAATATGGATCCCTGCGGGACACCAGTAGGCATACCGACGGGTTTTGATTGATAACTTCTAACTCTTACAAACTGTGATCGATGGGAGCTAATCCAGTTAACTGCATGTGTAGAAATTGAAAGTAGATAACTTATGCAAGAGAATACTATGATAAATGGTGTCAAATGCCTCTTTTCAATATAAAAATGGCTGTAACAACTCCTCCTTTGTCTAATAAAGATCTTAAATTTTCTGTGAAAAAAACAATTTGCTGTCTTAGCTGACTGGTTAGCACGGAAGGCAAATTGCATTGGATACAGTGGAGAGGAGCATATGTTTAAGAATCATTATGAAGTATGCTGGCAATTCTGGTATTATCAAGCTGCCCTGTGACAGTGACAGCAGTTATGGCCAAGTTCATGATGATTTTAAGTTTTAAGTTGGATAACAACATTTAGATGAATAAAGGTGAAATTTTATGTGAACTGTGATGCAAAAAAAAGCTTTTTTAAGCATTCTTTGGAAGCTTACAAAACGTCAAGTCATTGGATAGTTATAAAACTGTTCTTTTGTTGAGTCAGTCATTTCATTTTGAAAGGACTGTGGATTGTGCAAGTAGCTATGAAAATTGTTGGGGCCGGGATGTTTGCAACTGTTTCATAATCTTGTCATAATTCATAAGTTGCTTAAGAAAGCAGTAACTGACTCATTCATTCACTCTTTCATCTCCTCCCATCTACACAATTGCAATGGTGTCCTGTTCCAAATTACCAACAAAACCCTGGACAGGCTCCAGTATGTCAAGAACTCAGCTGCCAGTGTCTCGCACCAGACCCTGGCAGTATATCAACCCCATGCCAATTCACCTGGACCCCCTTTTACCTGTCCTACCTCCTCACACTTCATCCCAGACTCTGCACTCCACTCCACAACCTGTTCTCCATTCCCCACATCCACCTCCACTCCTTTGGGGAGCAGTCTTCTGTTTGTTACTGTAAAGCAGAGCTGCCCAATTTGGGGCCCATGGGCCAAAGTTGGCCACAAAGATTTTATTTTAGCCCACCTCCTTTGTGCCACCTGTGCCCCTTGATCTGCCAGTTGGGAGCCTTCTACCTCAACGGCCTTCATAGATTGCCTGCAATTCATCATCTGGCATACATTGGGCTAATAGGAAACAAGGGGGCGCAGCTGAGTTTCTGTTAAAAGAGGACTGGTGAAGGGCTGAGGGCTTATGAAGAGCAGAGATAGACCGCATATTGAGGGCGAGACAGTGGCAAACTTATAACCAGGGCTGCAAATAACTGGTACGCAGGTACCAAACTGACCAAGCTCCAACCCTCCGTGATGAGAACCATTGCTTTGCAAAGACCCATTTATCAAGCCAGGAGTTTGACTCTCTCTGGGCTGGAGCCAGCAGAAATCATAGGGAGGAGGCACAGAGGAGGGTATAACTTTTCACCTCCATCACTCTCAACACACCCATCGATCCATTGATCCGTCCAGGGCCACCCTGTCTCCAGTTAAAATTGTCCCCGAAAATGGAAAATGTCCTGGATTTGAATAGGAGATTAAAACAAAAGTTGTGCAGAGCACAGTGGGAAAGAGGATGAGTGAGAGACAGCGAGTTAGATACAGTATCTTTAAATGGGTGTCAGGTACTGGAGATATTTATTCTCTCCTGTCTTTCCAATACATTAATGTATGTCCAATGAAATAATTTTGTGCTCTGTGTGATGGAGATTTCAATTTCCAAAGGGATTAATAAAGTTGTCCATCCATCTATCTAGCTAACTGTCCGTCTGTCTATCTATCTATATATATTAGGATTTCAGTTTTGTCAGGAGCCACTCAAAATTTCCCATCCCAGCTGACAGCCAGCTGATACCCCTGCGGCTACCTCCTGCTGAGGTGAAAGTAGAGAAATTTTGATTGGCTCCTACTTATGCAGCCAACTCCATATTTTGGTCCTATCTAACCTCCCACAATATAATCATATGGTATGTTCTGTTCTAACACATTAATGTGAAGTGTTGACTATTTGATGAGCCCTGCATCTGTCCCCACCATGCCCCTTTGTGTTCTCCAAGCTGAGTCTGGACTAGCTTTGCTTCAAGTTCAGCAGGAGGAAACTGCAGAGGACCACATCCAAGCAGTCACTGGTGTTTATAGCCTCTGCTGCTCACATTTGGTTCATATTACAAAAAAAATGCTTACTTTACTTCACCTCAGCTGTAACGTTGTCTCAGTCCCATCTTAAACCCCTTCAGCCCTTGCCTCTCTCTCCCTTACCTACAGTATTATATCATAGTATTGTACATTTTTATTTCTGCACCTCAACCAACTCTAAATTGGGTCTCTGTGTGTTTATTTCTATCTTTTCCAACTCTCCCATCCCTTGTATTTCTCCCACTTTCCCTTCTCTGCATTATCTTGCACTCCCTGGCTGCATTTCTCCCTTTCTCCTTTATTTTCCAAACTCATTGCTCTCAAACACTCTCTTCTCCTCACATCAACCCCTTTCTGCCCTCCTCAGTCCCACATAACTCAATCCCCACCGGTTTTTACATCTTTTTGCACTTAGACACAGCTTGTGTAACATAGGAGACGTGTTCCCTGAAAAATAAACTGTTTTTGAAGCTGTGTCCACCTAACATCCACCCTGCTCTGTTAAACAGAAATGGATTTTTAGAAGTCCAGAGTGCTACAGCTTCTGAAATCAGCCCTAAACAGACTGAGCATGACAGAGATGTCATCTCCTGGCAGGTACTTATCAGCTCTCTGTCGTATTGGAAAAACACAAGAGGAAAGATTCAGGGGGGTATTTTTTTCTGCTATTTGCTGAGAAACTGGCTTATCACTTTGCATTCAGATTCCCGTAATCACTTGTATACACCATACTTAGACCCAAAGCTTCAGCATGCATTTGATTGAGTAAATGCTTGCTGAGACATATCTGGATCAGTAGCCACAGCATCAGTTTAAAATGAGGGCTCTGAGATTTTCAAATAGAGCCCAGACCCAAACACTTTTAAAATACAGACAACTGGATAATAGCTGATCTGAGGAATGTGGTGAAATACTTATGCCACCAATTGACTTAATTGACCTTAATTTTTTACCTTCACACTTCTGATGTCTGGCAAGGCAGTGTTTATATTTCTGCTTGTGTTTATATAAGTGTGTCCAGTATTAATAGCATACAGCTTTCATGTTATAATTAATATTTAATTAATATTTACAATTAATATTATCTAATATATTAATATTTACAACTCAGGGCTTCCCTTAAGTGGATTCTGGGTGTCTTAGGCTGATTTGGACAGAAAAGCAACACACTGGTCAATTTCCATTATATGGTGCACAACAAATCTTTTTTTATGTTTTACACTAGAAGCAATGGCCATGTGCATTTATCTCCAGCTGATTTTACTTGTTAGAGATTGGTTTGAGTATACCAACTGAAACCTTTTTGTTAACACTGGAAACATAACTGTTAGTCAATCTAAGCTAAATCTGCAAACACGCACACACCTGTCAGTGAATGTCTGCTGGGTCTGAGATAAGGGTGGGTTGTCGTTGAAGGCTGGGTGCCGCTGGATCCTGTAGTGCAGAGGTTGGCAGCTGGAGCACAGGGGGCTGCCAGGGCCAGAGGACAACATGGCTGCATCGATCTCCAACTTCTCATCGAAGGTACAGAGTTTGATGGCGCTGATGGTGGCATTGTGGGTGTCCAAGCGCAAGGTGAGTGGCATATCACAGAAGACATGCTGGGGTCCGAGGTTAATGCTTTTCCCTGTGTCCATTATCAGTTCAATGTTGGCTATCGCTGGGTTTTCTGAGACAAGGAAATATGGATACAGAGGCTTGATCTATCAGTTGTAATTTCTAGTATTTTCAATTGTAATTCTCCATTTAACAAAATGTGGCCATGTGAACCACTTATTCATATCACAGATGATATTCAAAATAAAACAATAAAGAGATTATTGTGTTTTCATGAGCCACTCATAGAATATTCCATACCTGTTCCCATTTACATGGAAAGCCCCTCCCTCTCTTACCTTCCTTTCTATTCAAGAGTGCAGAAGACGTCCCTGCCACTACTCCCAGATCCCGGCATGAGACCCTCATAGTTCGACATTTGCCTCCACTGTACCAGCATCAATACACCAAAGGATCACAGGAAAAAGACCACAAGGGCAGTCTACTGCCATGGTGTATCTTAAAGTTTGTTAAGAGACATAGAGGAGATTCTACACACATAAAGTGCCCAGGAAAGCAGAGCTAAACTAAAGGAGGAGCTGTGCAAACTGAACCTACCCACACAGCACAAGACATGCAGAGAGGAAGGAGCTGAACAGAATCAGAAGAAATCCAAAACCAACCAAATGGCCACAAAAGGCTATTCAGTACAAGCAGAGCACTAAGTAATAGCATAGCAGCTTGATAACATTATCATCTGTATTTACAAGATCTCTCTCATCAGCGCAAGCCAGTTTGTGGAGGCCCACCTTGTTTCCCTCACCATAAAGTTTTTCATCCTTCAATTTTTCCTCTGCTCCCATCTTGTTACCTTTTTCTTCAAACATGTGCACAGCACATACCGATATACACAAAGACACAGACACGTGGTTGTATACAGGCACATGCAAATCTGCACACACACACACACACACACACACACATACACACACCAACACACAACAGTTTGCCATATTCGTCATTACTGAACATGCGTGATGCTGGTAAAGAAGTGCGGCCAGGAGACATGAGATCCAAAGGATGGCAGACTGGGGCAGGCAGGAGATATGAGAGCAGGTCAGGAACAAAATAAGTCAGACCCGAGAAGTCAAATACAAGTGAGCGTGCTGGAGAGTTATGCAATGACGGTGGCAGAGATCCACTGAGGTGAGCAAAAGTACTCCGCTGATTGGTGAGGGCCACCACTGATTGGTCCAGCAGTGCAGGTGGGTAAAGATGACTGGCTGAGAATAAAGTGGAGAGAGGCTGGAAGAGGAGTAGGAGTGGCTTGCTGATTACAGCAGTCTGCTGGTCTCAAGGCAGGTTTAGAGCAGATCCATGACATTATTCAAGGTCTTAAGGTCTTGACACAGCTGGTTACAAATAGTTCTCAATTTTGGATCGGCAATAAAAAATTATACCATCAAGGCTTGATTGCAGAAGGTTCACTTGACAGCATTCATCACTCAGTGGGGTGGTACGAGTAGATGAACATCACCTTTGGACTCACAGACATGCACAGGCTGCATTTCAGGGGAGCATGGAGGAAATCCTGAACTCCTTGTAGGATAAGTATTGTACCCTTTGATGCTAAGAAATTCAAAGCCTACATTGAGATACAAAGATGTGTGCTACACGACCTCCAGTGTCATTGTATGAAGCTCAGGCCTGCCACGTGCCAAGTACATAGGGAAGCTGGTTTCTGCTGAAGGTGTTCAGATTGCCACAGTTCTGGGGTACATCCAGGCCCTGAGTGCCAAAACCTCCATATTTTTGAAGCCCACAAGCCCCTAGGATTCCTCTGCAACCAGCAGGCAGACCAACAATTCTCTAGAGTTGCCAGCAATGTATAAGCCCTTTAAAACCAAAAGCAGTGCTAGTATGATTTCACAGCCCAGGCGAAAGAAGGTGAAAGGGGCTATCATCCAGAACCTGTCCAACCTGCCAGTGATTGGCCACCCCGAATTTACCCACTCCCTTGTGCTAGATACAGGTGCATCACACCAGAGGCTTGGAGCGGTACTGTACCGATGCCAAGGAGGAGAACTCAATAGTGATGGACTGTGGATCCAGAACACCTGCAGAGCAAAATTACAGCCTTCACTCAGGCAAGCTTGAGATTTTGGCATTAAAGGAAGATATCGGTAAGAATTTTTTCATAGAAAATATTCAAGGATTGTCTGCTGTACTCTGTCTGCTTCATTCCACTTTACTATGTACACTGTTAAGAATTCATTAACATATATGATGAACACAGCCACAATGAATGCCATTGGCCATCAGTGGTTTGGTGAGCTTGCTGTCTTTTGCTTTTAGGTGCTGCTGACAGACATATTCTGGCAACATGAGAAGGCAGCAGGAGAAGAGGAGGAGTCTTCAAGAGATTGTTAAAGACAGGGATATTCCCACTCTGATGGTGTTCAGAAGGTGACCTGTGATTGCCTTGTGAATAGGGATGGTACTACCGACATTCTTAAGAGGAAATTCAGGTAAAGGACACTCAGGTAAGTGGGAGCCGACCCAGAACCTCTGTCCTACAGGGTTGCATGACTGTTTTTTTACACTGACTGTAATGTGATGAAAGTCGAGTTGACATCGACTAGGGCATCATTCATTTTTTTCTCCGTCATAAATGAAATCACAAGAGGAAGGAATGCTTTGTATCAATCTGTATTCACTGACAACAGACAGCTCCTGCAAAGAAATACAGCAGGTATATAATCAAGCAACAACAACAAACAAGCTGCTTTTGCTGCTGGTCCTTCATTCAAATAATTTAAAAAAAGGAATCAATATGTATCACTATCGACCAATATGAAACTTACAGTGATACATATCATGATACATTTTTCAGCCCTATTGCCAAGCCTTAATACAAGAAAATTGGATTAATAGTGGATGGTGTGCACTCATCTTCCACTGCCAGTGGCCCTCGGCCTCTTCAAGCAAGGCATTCAGTTGGGTCTGGGCAGCCTCTCTTATACTCCCCAGGAAGATGCTTGAACCGGGCATCGAGCACACAGGCCACAATAGGGATGGATTCTTTTAACTGCTCTTGGACCATGATTTTGAAGGTATGCACAGCAGCCAGGTCAGATGATTGTACATGCAAAATTATTTTGATCATGTTGACAATCCCACACACAGTTCTCCACACATTATTTCAGTAGCCCTGGCCAAGGGCTGCAGTACTGGAATAAGCTGTTCCACCAGCTCCCACTGTAATGGCGAATGATTTCTTGGCTTTTTGACCGCCTCCCCTGAAAGCACAGATTGCACTGCAACTCTTTGCTCAAAAAGCCACTGGAGCATGACGGCTGTAAAATTCCATCGGACTGGCCGTCATTCTGGAGTTTGCTTGTTCTTGTGCCAAGCTATTCTTGACAGCTCTTCAGTGTGCAGCTCGCCAGTACGAAGTGGCAGAAGTGGCTGACAAGTCAAAGCCTTCACCATATTAGGTAAAACTAAACCAGACTTTGTTGCCAATTGCAGCATGTGAATGGTGCATCCCAGATCTCTGTGGAAGTTTTCACATAGCTACATGGCTAGGTTCATGTTAGTGGCACTATCGTAGACAGTGGAAAACATACTCATGTCCCATTCCTTAGCAATATGGTGGAGGATGTTCACAGATCAGTTGTTAGTGACACACTGGCCTTTTATTTCCTTCATGACACTTTCACACAGACTGCCATGCTAATATAACATTCCATAACATGCTGTAAGAAGGGGCAAAATGTCTGACAATGAAATTCACCAGCAAATTTGTAATGTGCTGCTGTCTTTTGTGTGCATAGCACTTGAATTTTTGTTGTATTTGAGAACAGACTAGCATATTTTGCAAGTGATGGTACTACTGGTCTCATCTTTGGTGAAATATTTCCACACACTTGATCTCATGCTGATAGTGTGCTGTACTGCTACACTATCAGCAGTGACTAGTCGACATCATGCTCAAAATGTAATTTTTGTCTAGCAAAAGCAGAAGTTAGTTGAAGATAAAGTGTGTTGCTGCATACTGTACCATCTGTAGAGGTTTTGGGGTACATAAAGGAAAGCCCGCCAGAAGAGAATTGCAGTTATCAAGGAAGGAGTTGATTATTGCCTGAACCAGGAGTTTGGTGGTGGACTAAGTCAATTACGACCTGATTTTTCAAATATTATAGAGAGCAAAGCGCTTTAAATAAACAAAAGTTGAGGTTGAAATTGAAGGCAAGCTGGTCATCGACCATCATACCCAGGTTTCTTGAGGTTGTAACTGGGCAGAGGGAGGAAGAATTCATTTGTATGTCCATGTTGTGGTGGAGTGATTGGCTGACGCGGATCACTAAGACTTCAGTCTCAGAGAGATTGAGCTGGATATATTGTGATCCATAATCCACTTTGACATGTCAGAGACAAGCGGAGGTCTGCCCAGGCAAAGTGGGGTAGGAAGGGTCTGGTCTGATAGGAAGGACAAATAAAACCAGGTGTCATCTGCATAGAAATGGTATGAAAGGCAAATGCACGCAGGTGACTGGGCCCAAGGAGGTGGTGTACATTACAAAGAGAAGGATCCCCAGCACTGACCCTTGGGGCACCCCTGTGAGGAGTGGATGAGAGGAGGAAGTGCGCCCTTGCCAGGAAACTTTGAAGGAACTTATTCAGGTAGTTCAGTAATACCTGTACTACAAATTTCTCTTGATAGCTGCTATCTTATTGTGGACAAATGATTCAACTGCCTTCCAATCTCAGAGTTTTCATTTAATTGTTGTTGAATTTTGGAATGTGAAGCTTCCTCTATGTAAATGAGAGGTGCATCAGAGCAGGTCAGACATGGTGCTTTCGGCTCTTGTTCTGAAATGCACAGTTACCTAGCCATTGTCTACAATGTGTGTCGGAGGCAAATGGGCTTGAGACCATCTCCCATCAGAGGAGAACGAGCAGCCAGATAGCATAGCTTTGCCAGCTAGTAACTGTCCTGGAATAAGGTGGCAGGGGTAATTTGTGCTCAGTCAGAGAGGTTGGGTCGTAATTCCAACAACTGTTTAATAATGATAGTGATAATAGATAATGATATAAAATACACTTTCATCAACCAATATAAATTATTCATTAGTGCTCCAGGAGGGAGCACTATTGTTCTCCACTGTGTTTGTTCTTCTACTTTTTACAGCAAAATTTCCGCGCGGCGTATCTTGAAAACCGCTGATCGCACACACACAAATGATACATCAAAACGTGCAGCTCGGTCCCGGCAAGTGTGGTCACCTTCGACCCAAACAAAATTCCAAAACTGCTAAACAAAACTGGCAACAACTTTAACTCGCCACTGTCGCCAAACGATCCAGAATCTGGACGTTATAAAGAAGTTTTGTCCAGGAGACTCTCCCGGACGCATTGGTGTATAGCAGCCAAAAAATTGACAAAGATTGATGAAAAAAGTGCTCATGAAGAGCAAAAAACAAGAAAAATTTCAAAAAAAAAAACAAGAAAATTAAAAAAATCACCCTCAAACAAACATTCGCTGTAAAGCCATACGTTGTCATAGAAACTTGATTCAAACTTCAAAATGCAGGAAAACTTGTCCTCTCTGCCTGTACCCGACAGCATGTTGATACCTTGTGTCATTTATTTTCCAGGCCCTCTCAAAAACATGTGGGTGTGGCATTTTCGGAGCAGCTACAGTGGGGAGAGACCAACAGTCAGAGTGCGGGATCGCTGAAAAATCAGCTCTCATTTAGCTCTTTTCACGCTGCTCCCGGCCACACCATAAGCAGTAGACAAATTCTTTTTTCCACCTTTGTAGGAAAATTTGTGCTCTCTCAGGCGATGCAGGCCATAAACCCATGCACGTTATAAAATTTAAACGGCGAGCCTCAGAGTCAGGCCAGCGCAGCCTCCTCTCTCCATACGCCCCCATTCATTTTCTTACCACTGCGATCAAAGTTAAACTTCACACTTCTACCCGCAACTGTGGCCTCGGTTTTCATAGTACACACACCAAATCACATCAGGACGTTCCTGAGACTCTCCCCTGCCTGATGGTGTATTCCAGATAAGTGCAAGCGTTGTCTCCCTAGAGCCCAGTGTTTAGTACTTGGGCAATTTCGCTTTTTCTCATAAGAATGAATGGGAAAAACAGAACCCCTCAAACAAACATCCGCCATAACACCATACTTTCACTTAGAAACTTCATTTTAATTTTTAAAATTCAAGAAACTTGTGGTCTGTTTGTGTACCGAGTTGCATGTTGAAAGGTTGTATCGTTTTTTCACTAGCACCTTCTCAAAGGGCATGTAGTCAAGTACCTGCCCAGTCTCTCCTCTGCTGACAGTGTCCTGCTGCAGCAGGCTGACAGATGACCTCACAGACACTTCATGCACACACACACTTACCCAGTCTCTCTATCATACATGTACGCACTCACAGAATGCTGTCTCGTGAGCAATCCAAAGGCAGACAAAGTGCTGCAAACCAACAGGCACACACCCTGGAGCACACACACACACACACACACTCAGTCTCTCTATCATAGATGCACGTAACCCCAGAATGCTTGTGTGGGACCATCATGATATACTGGACTACCCTGGGCACGAGCGCAAACCCAATCTCTTCTTAGTTTAGGGCCGACATGATTTCTTCTTCAATCTACCATATTGTGGACTACCAAGGGCACCAAATTCCAAAACCCATATTTTCCTATCATACAGCTGATAGGGTTATACCAGGGTCTCTCTGAGTAGCTGGGACAGCAAATATACAGTGTTGGGCAGTCCAGGCACAAGTATCTGGGTCGGGGCCCAATACCGCAGATAGTGACTCAATGGCAGGCACACATCCTGGAGCACTCTCGAGATTTCAGCGCACTGGAATTTTCTAGTTACAACTGTAATCCTCACCACTGTAATCCAATGTAAACCCAATTTTGGGAGGATCTTTGAATGAAAAAAAAGTTTGAAAAGAAGTTTGCATAACAATACCTGGTGTAGTTAGAAATTTGTGCTTCATCCAGGAGCTGGCCAGGAAGGTATATACAGACTATCTCATAGAACGTTCACAGTAGTCTCTGTCTTTTTGAAGTGTTATGTAGATTAAAATCTTTTAAACTATCAAGTACAAACACTTTCTAGCATGTAGAATTTATTAAGATTTTATAGATTTCTAAGAGCTCGTATGAAATTGTCAACCATGATTTAACTTTTAACTCATTCTCATTTCTTTTCATCTTTCTGAAAAGTCAATATGAACTAATTTATGATCCAATACACATAAGATGATTAGCTTTGTCAAGGTAATGACAAATCGATTTTTTTTTTAAATATAGTATGTTTAAAATAAATGGAATACAAAAATTACAAAAAAGCTGTCAGTGAAATAGATATTTAACTATATAAAAGACCACAATTTTAGATGGCAAAAAGTAAAAAAGCCTTTATTATTTGTCACGTGTATACTGTCCTCAGTCAGCCATGGGATTATTAGATGTTTTGCTAATTGGGACATTTTCAGCCTGTACTTTGACTACAGAGAAATGTAAATGGTCAAAGGGAATGGCATTGATGTTTTCTTTACTGAAATTTTAGTTTAAAGTTTCAAAACCAATACTGAAAAAGTACCTTAATATTTCATAAATTATTTGTTACACTACCTACTGACTTTAAATGGATGCTTTCTTAAAAAGCACACACACCATGAACGACGACAGCTTTATTTTGAAAATGTATCATTATAAGTGTTTAAAATAAACTAAATGTGGAGTTTTAATTTCTCGTTAACCTTTCTTTAACAGTCTTAAAGCATGATCTTAATTTTAATCACCATTACTCTTAATGCATGCAGTTCATTTGAGGTGTTTTTAACAACAAATGCAGAACAGCAATATCCCCAGATTTGTGTGTAGAAAATGTGCAAGAACACATCAGGCAAGATAAGTCAAAAAATGTATAACTTCTTCAATCGGTTCAACCAGCCCCTGTTTCGCAAACCCCAACTGCTGCCACCACCCAGGACAGCCACATATCCTGCCTCCCTTCTCACACCACCCCCCGGACACCACAACACTGGTGTCTTCCAGAGGCATCATGGCATCATTCCAGTTCCGATGGCTCAGCGAGCTGAATGACTACCAATCAGTGGCACTCGCATCAAGATGCTGGAGCAGCTCTTCCTCAGCCTCCTCAGACCACAGGTTCACCATGCCCAGGACAGCCTGCAATACGTGTACCAGCCAGGTGTTGGTGTGGATGATGCCATCCTCTACCTGCTAAACCGAGCTCACTCCCATCTGGATAAGGAACGTGGCACAGTGTGGATTATTTTGTTTGACTTCTCTAGTGCCTTTAAGACCATCCACCCTCCCATACTCTCAAACTGAGCAGGATAAAAGTGGACCCCCACCTGGTGGACTGGGTCTCCGACTACCTCACTAACAGACCACAGTACGTCAGGCTGAAGCACACTATGTCTGACACAGTGGTCAGCAGCAATGAAGCCCCCCAGGGAACAGTGCTAGCCCCTCTCCTCTTCACCCTGTATGGGAAGACACAGAGCAGGCTATACTTCTGCAGCATACATCTATACATGGCATGAAACTGGACTCTCTGGTGACGGTGGCAGAGATGAGGACACTGGACAAACTGCAGGACATTATAGACAATACCAGCCGTCCGCTGCACACCATCATCAAAAACATATATACATATAGTGTGGTCCATCTATTCATGAGTTTGATCCATATATTCAGGAATTCATTTCCTGAACGGAGTTTGGTCCGTATATTCAGGAGTATATACTGTATATATACATACATGTATACATATATATATATATATATATATATATATATATATATACACACACATTGCATGCCATTCAGGAAATTAATCCTTAAATATATTGAATGAAACTCTGCGCCTGCTGACATCTTGTGCATCTGTGCAGATTTTAGACTACAAAAGTGTGTGAGTCGGCACGCAATTAAATAGCTACTCTCTCTGGTTGGAGAGATACACCTAAAGAGCAGAGGCTAGAAGAGTAAACAAGCTGTTCTCCACTGAACCAGCTAAGGTGTACTCTCAGTGGCAGGGAAATAACTGGTTACACTCACCAAGAACTGACATGGAAGCATACTGGGACGGCCTATGGGAAAGAGTGGCATCACATACCCCAGATGGGCATCTGCGGCTAGCAGACCTGAGAGCTGAGCAACCTCCCAGAACAAGAGCCAGTAACCATCTCAATGGCAGACATCCAGGAAAGAGTGTCAAAGATGAAGAGCTGGACTGCACCAGGTCCCGATATGATCCATGCCTACTGGCCGAAGAAGCTAACTGCACTCCATGAACGCCTAGCAGCACAGATGAACCAGGTGCTGAGGGATGGGTCCCACACCGAGTGGCTAACCCAGGACAGGAAAATCCTGATCCTGAAGGACCCCGGAAAAGGACCCATCTCTCCAACTAACCAAGCGAATAAGCATGTGGCTCAATACATGACTCTAAGTCCGACCATCAGTGCAACTCATTAAGACCCATGAGACCAGCCCTGGCGCCACTGCGAGGATGTTTATAAAGTTTCATTGTTTGAAATTAAATTGCAAGCCGACTCACTCATTTTTGCAGTCTAAAATCCGCAGTTAAGCTGAAGTTGGAGGCAGTGCCATGATGATGTCACTCAAGTTGGTCCATCTATTCATCAGTTTGATCCATGTATTCAGGTATTCATTTCCTGAACCGAGTTCGGTTCATATATTCAGGAGTTCTCCATATATTCGGGAGTATGGTCCATATATTCGGGGATTACTTTCCTGAACGGCATGCCATAAAAAAATATATATGAAAAATGTCATAGGCCATTTTTGAAGTACAAAGAGCCAAAAGCCTTGGATTGTTGGTATACACCTTATAATCAAACAAGTTTCCTCTGCACTAACTTTTTAGTCTGCCATTTGCCATCAATCAGCAACATGTAGAGGTACATCAAGGACCTTTGGCTGAGAGGACTCTTTGTTATCATATTTGCAGGGGTTAGCAATATCCAAAAGTGTACGGATATAAACTATTTGTTAAAGATAAAAATTTACATGAATCTAGTGATACTTGGTATCAAAAAGGCGGGGTCAATGTCTACTGATTTGGTAATTTTGTTTTATTCAAAGAAAACAGTGAGACAGGGCAAAACAATCTTGGTCCTATACACTCTGGCCCAATTGGTTAGTGAGATTCAAGGCCATGGGAATCGAGCAATGGCTGATGAGACAAACAATGTTATTGTCAAAGTACTGAGAGATGAATTCCTGTAGAAAAAAAGAACAAGGGTCCAATGTGCTAGCCTTGTCTCTGGAAGAATGAATACTTGTTTGTGTAATGGAAAGGCAGCAAGACATTGATGTAATTGGTGGCAAAAAGACAAGCCTTAAAGTTATAGTTAAGACGGGGCTTGATGAGACCAAGGCATATGGTGCCAGAAAACGTAATATATACTAAAAGCATAAGTATTCCAGCAGCAGTCCACATAATGTGCTGAAGTTATTGGACAGGTCCAGATCATCATTACAGAGCTGCCTTTCAAAGCAAGGCCATTCCCAAGCCAATCAGGGCTAAAACAGTTCAACAGTGTCATCAAATACACTTTCCTGACATGGGGAAATGGGCTGTCAAGCGTAGAAACATTAGATACATTAGGTACATTCTCACCATCCTTGATGCAAAGAGTCCTACTAGCCTTGTCGGACAGCTCACACTGGTGCCATTTGCAGCCAGGTATGCTGTGACTGAAATGAAAATAAGCACCTCTAAATCTAAGGTCATGGATCTCAGCCAAGAAAGGGTTGAGCGGTTGGAGAGGCGTACCTCCCTCAAGTGTAGGAGTTGAAATATATTGCGGTCTTATTCGTGAGTGAAAGAAAAATGGAATGGGAGATTGGCAAATTGAATCTACATTCCAATACTCAACTATGGTTGTGAGCTCTGGGCAATGGCCGAAAGGATAAGATTGCAAGTGCCAGCATCTGAAATGTGTTTTCTCCACAAGGTGGCTGGGTTTAGCCTTACAGACAGGATGAGGAACTCAGACATCTGGGAGAGGCTTAAAGTAGAACCACTGCTCCTTCACATCTAGAGGAGCCAGCTGAGGTGGTTTGGGCATCTGGTCAGCATGCCCCCTGAATGCCTTCCTAGGGAGGTGGTCCAGGAATGTCCATCTGGGAGTAGACCCAGAGGCAGAACTAGCACAGGTGACAGGAGAAATGATCTCTCGGCTGGCCTCTAAATGTCTTTGGAATCACCCCAGAGGAGTAGGTGGAAGTAGCTGGGTGAGAAGAGCGAACTGCTGTCCCTGCAACCTGGATCTGGATGAGCGGCTGAAGACGAGGTGAGAATTTCCATGATATGCTGTGCAATCACTACTTTGCAAGCCTCATCAAACTTTTTTAAACTTCCTGTCTTCCAGCATTTCCAGCATTTCACCACAAATATATCTTTTTAGCAACTGGGATGCTTTCTAAAATGAAACACCTCTGTAGCATAAATACATCATTTGCACCCTAAAGGGCATAAGAAATACTGTATATTATTGTAGCTATGCCTTATCTTAAACTTTATGTTAGTCATTCATTACTCATACCAATCAAGCACAACAAATAAATCCATCATTTAGAGACAATCCACAACAACAGGACCACCTCCATCACATACTCCAACACTGATGCGTGTGCATGCAGACATTACAAAGTGTTGCATGGTTGCAAAATGAGATACTTACATCCATCCTAAGACTCTTTTGTCCATAACACCACTGCTCTTTCACAGTGGCACTCCCGAATGTACCTGAGACTGTCAAGTGATAATATAAAGCTGTGACTTACTTAAGGAGATGTAGGTGACCCAGAGTGTGAGTGCATGTGGAACAACTGGGTGGAAGAACTTCAGCGTAAGGGTGCAGCCCTCTGTGGTGGGACACAGTGAGGTCACATTGGTGTCATAAAGACTGAGCTCTGGACTCCAGGCCTGGAGACTGGGATCACAGGGCTGCTCCACGTCAGGTGGGCCTGCACACACACACACACACACACACACACACACACACACACACACACACACAGTTTATATTCATGTACAGTGAAAGGCTCTCATCTATGGAGATTCTCATTCATCCAGGTCATGGTATCCGATGATCAGTTAGTCAAGCAAAAGAAGTCCAGTTGCTTGACTAACTGATCATTGAAAGGCTCTCAGTTACTTCTATGGCTGCAACATATTTTTTCAATAATTAATCTGTTTTCTCAACAAATCTCAAGTAGTTTGGTCGAGGAAAAATGTGATTTTTTAATGTTTCATGCATGCTAAGATAAAGCCATGAAATATCTTGTTTTGTCCACACCTTTAGCATCTTTGGTTTGCTGTCATAGAGAACAAATGAAACTAGAAAAATGTTTTTAAAAATATATTTTTAAACAACTTGTTGTTGAAAGAGTAATTCTTTCGACTCTACATTCACTAACAACACACTACAAATAGGCTTCTCTGATTCTCTAATCATATGAAAGAAATACAAAACAGGGCCTGAGAGTTGTGAACCCAATTCCTAAAAACAAATTTGACTGGCAAAACAACTTCTTATTTTTGCAAATAAAATTTTTGAGTAAATAAATCAAGTTGTATTTGTAGGGCACTTTTCGTACTTAAAAGTAACACAAAGTGCCTCAAAGAGGCTAAAAACAAAAAAAAAAAAAACCCACCCTTCCCACCCCCACATAGACTTACAGGTAGACACCCACACACACACATGCACACACATTCACTTGCACAGGCTCCAACAACCACACACACTGGCTGCCTTTAGTAAGGCATGGCACCAAGACCTGAGGCAAGGAGAAAGCCACAAGAGGTATCCAATTCACAGAAATGCTCGAAAAATGCTCTCAATAATGCTCTAAAATGCTCTATTAGCTTATAAAATAAGTTCAAGGTCAAAGATAGAATTGTTCACAACTGGGGGCCATAATAATTGAAAGCTGCTTTGATCTGGTAAAAGTAGGTAAGATAAATAACATGAGCCCAAGACAGTTAAGACATTAAAGGCCTGATCTACTAAATCTTTGCATGTATAAAAACGATGTCATTCGACATCATTCAACTCAATGTCACCTGCTAAAAAATGTGCAAGCTGATCTGCTAACTGTGGACTGCATTTTTGAGGAAAACAGCAAACGCTGTTTTAGAACCTTGGCCTTAATGCATAAGCAATATGGGGCGTTCTTGCTTGTGTAAACAAAATACTGGGAGGAGAAAATGCAGATTAGAAATATTTGCACTCGCAAAACGATTTATCAAACCTGGAAATCATTGCAGTGATTATGATTGCAGCTAAATATAATACGTCTGAAAGGAAGGTGCAAATCCTTACAGTTTAACGCACAATGGCTGCTGTCATTGTGGCCAGGAGGAGAGATCGGAGCAATGAACACAGACACAGAGGACAAATTTTGATTCATTTATTTTCTGTGAGCTGTGAGCTGTTTATGGTGCATTTTATTTTCATTCAAAAAAAGAGAAAGGATAAAGGGAAATTAGATGTTACGAATGGCGAATGTGATTTAACATATTCTTCAAGAATAAAAAGATGAAATCTGAAATCCAAACAAAATATTAACATCCACTGTCAATATGACATCTCTGTGGCTCTACTTTTTTTGGTTATTTTTTGCACAAGACATACATAATTAACAGCAATTTCGACCCCAACGAGAGGTCCAAAAACTGGAAGAAACCTTTGACTCGTGACTGTCAGCAAACGATCCAGAATCTGGACAAGTTATATAGAAGTTTTGTTCACGAGGCGCTCCCGGACGCATTGGTGTATAACAGTCCAAAATTTGACAAAGATGTTACTTAAAAGGTGTTACTTAAAGCTTGCTGCAAATCCTGGAATGCAGCCCGCGCTCCCGGGATCCACTGCATCTGATTGGGGCACCTGGAACCCACCATGTCTGTCAGCATCGCAGCTCTACAGGAGAAGTTAAGGATGAAGCGGTTGTAAAAGCCAGCCATGCCCAGAAAGGACCGAGGGCAGAGGGCAGTTACTAATGGCTTCAACCTTTGCAAACTGGGGCCTGACTTGGCCATTCCCTATGACAAAACCAAGGCACTCAATTCCTGCCTTAGCAATGGAGCATTTGCTGGCGTTGATGGTCAAACCTTCTTCCTGGAGACGTGTGAAGACAGTCTGCAGATGTTCCAGATGTTGATTCCTGGAGGCACTGTAAATCACATCATCCAGGAAAGCACCAGCAAATTCTGACATCCTGTTCAATACCTTGTCCATTAATATTTGGAATGAGGCAGCGGCACCATGTAGGCCAAATGGAAGGACTTTAAATTGGAAGAGGCCCCATGGTGTTCAGAACGCCGTCAGCTCACAGGAACTTTCCGTCAGCGATGGTGGACGATCATACGGCCTTCTCGGTCAACTGGATCCTGGACCTCAGGTAGCAGGGCTGATGCTTCCAGCTCCTAGTTGACTGGGAGGGCTACGGCCCAGAGGAACGGTCCTGGGTTCCTCAATGCATCATCCTGGACATTTCCCTCCTTGATGACTTCTATAGGGCTCACCCAGACAAGCCTAGTGAACCACCTGGAGGCGGTCATCAGAGGCCCTTAAGGTCCATGTTTCTCCTCCCTGTTTTATTTTTTGTGTTGTTTTGTTTTTTTGCTTTTGCGGCTGATTACCTGGCAGAGGTGTGCTGAGGCGTACACACCTGGTCATCATTTAACACCAATCATCAGCTGTATTTAAGCCCGGTCAGAGAGTCCAAACGCTAGGCCGAACTTCTAGTTCACATGTGTTTCTTGTCTACAGTTTTGCCTCAGTGCATTTTGCCTTTGTGTATCTCACCTGCATTCCTTGTGTTTCCAGTTAACCTGTGCCCTCAGTTCAGCCCTGAATTCATGGAGACTACACTGTCAGACAGCTATGCCCATTGTCCAAACCTTTTGCTATGCACATTGTCCAAAAGTTTGGACAATGGGCATAGCTGTCAGGATGTTTTCCATGATCCTGGAGATTCAGATGGAACCAAATTCTATTTTAATAATTCTAGGAATATCAGAGATGAAATATATAACTGAAATTATTATTATTATTGTTATTATTATTATTATTACTATTATTATTATTATTATTATTATTATTATTATTATTATTATTATTATTGTTATTATTATTGTTATTATTATTATTATTATTATTGTTATTATTAGTGAATTAGAATATTCAGTGAATTGTTGTAATTGGCTGTGGTAATACTCAATACTTTCTTTTTAAATCTTCTTAGTATTTTGGTCTATCCTATGGAGATGGATAAACAAGGAACCAGCAGATTGCCCTGCAGAGGTTTGCTGGCAAATTTCTCTCTGGACCAGCCATTGTTATGGGAGATGTACTCACTTGCTAACAAAACAGAAGAACCAGCTGCTCTAATAAGGCATCAGTGGAATACAGAAAGGTTATTACTATTGTTAATAAAAACTAATGAAACAACAAAAACTAGAATTGTAAAAACACTTTCTTTCACTGACATAAATCAAAACTATTATTAAAATAAAAAACTACCTTTACAAAACTAACTAAACTGTATTGTAATTATGTCTAAAACTCCCCTCATAACATATAAAACATATAGCAGACATAAAACATTGCACATATAATAAGTAATAAAAAATTAAGTAATAAAATAAGTAAGGTAAGACAGTCATAAATTATTTTTAAATTAAAATTATTTTCTTACATTACTTATTTTATTGCTTAATATTTTATTACTATTATTTTATTATATGTGCAATGCTTTATGTCTGGTATATGTTTTATATGTTAATGTGTTTATATATTCTATATGTCTGCTACATGATATCTTAATTTCCTTTGGGACAATAAAGTATGTCTATCTATCTATCTATCTATCTATCTATCTAAATAAAAAATGTGCGTCAATGAAATTACATACATTTCACACCCATCATGTAAGAATGGCATGTGAGAAAGACCAAGCTCCTCAATTAAACTATATCAGGATGTTGCTGAAATTCTGCTCACTCTTCGATATCTTGACTAAAGCTGAAGGATTGGGCATTAATAAAATGTTTCTAAAACCTTAGTTTAATTTGCCATCTGTGTGCTAGATAAATATCAATTGTGAGGTTGGATCAATACTGAAGGAAAACCATGACTGCTGCTTAAAGGGGGAATTCATTGCAGAGTTGGTATGCTTGTATAAACGGCATATGGAACATGTAGTTAGATCAGAGGCAGATTTGGCACCACCAAGAACAAGCAGTAAACCAGAATAGTACTGTATATGGCTGGAAGTGTGTGTGTGTGTTTGTGTGTGTGTGTGTGTGTGTTGGGGGGGGGGGGGGTGCGTGCGTGTGTCATGAACGCAGTGTAACGAATTATCCCCTTATCCTTAACATGATCCCCTTATACCTCCCCTTACCCCTAAAACTATTTTCTGTTTTTCAGTTTTTGTTTTCTGCCCAATATACAGTGTGAGTATCCAGTGCCTACATGAGCACTTTTTGATATTTCTTGTGGACATCAAGCCCAATTTCACACTGCCATCATTTTATTAGGACATTTTTGATTGACCTTTAAAAACTTATTTCTTCTATTCTAACATATTGTTTGTGTTACTTTAAGCACTTTTATTCATACAGTTGATATTTTAGATATTAGGTCTTTGTTTATAATATTGATTTATATTTATTGATTGATACTATCTGATTACAGATAAGTCAATAATAATAGATAAGTACACTCCTACACTTGTACATCTTCATCACTTGGATATCCTACTTGGAAGTATGAGAATTCTTTTTTATACTGTACAGCAATAGACTTTTCTACTTTTCATCTCATCTCCTCTCAGTCTGTACATGACATTCCTCAAATTACAAATAAAAGAATCCACTGAATAGAAATGTTATTCTGAATTGAACTGCTTGAAGTGGCAAACAGTAGTAGCAGTAGCAATAGTTCCATCTGTCCATGTTGTTTGTTAATACCCTATAAATCCAATGTGATATCCACACTGGATTTACCCAGTTTCTCTTTCTGCCTCTCCCCATTGCAGGCAATATAGGCCATCTCCAGTGATCCAGTGATCCTCCAACTGATTCCTGTGCATCACCATCTATAGAATGAGCCTGAGAAGGAGCCAGTGAAGCCAGAAGACTGGCTCTTTTGTTGACTGTGTGTATGTCACTGTTTAGAGTAAGAGCGTCATTGACTTTTTATCAACATTATGATCCCCTAGCAAGAGCAGGAGCCATAATACCCCTGTTCTTTCTCACCGCACAAATTTTCAAAGCCCAAATTCCAGCAGAAGATTGTCACATATTTGGGTAGCTTCCATGAAAGAAAAGAACTGTTATTGCGTCCATACCGTGTTTCATTTATTTTCTCTCTTGTTTCTCTCCTTGCCATCTTGTTTTCCTCTTTGTGTTCCTTTTATGTTTCTCTCCACTCACACTGCATGTCATGTAAAAAGGAACCGGGCTCCTCCAGAAATTAGGGCTGAAATAACAAGGACCATGTGCTTACATGAAGCATAACGTTTCAAAGCACAGTGCTACAAGATACTTTTTTTTTGCCTTTTTTGTTTATGACAGAGGTTGAATGTTTGAACAGCACCCAAATGTTACCCAGAGTCAGTGCTTTGCCTAATAATCGTTGTTCTTGCTTTGGCTAAAACAAGACAGAGACGGGGGAGAGGTCTGTAGCTGAGGGCAATTATCATTTAATGATTTTTTGCCTATTCCCTTTCCAAGAGCTATTAGCCTTGCACGCACCTGAAATTTACAGGGAGGAGTGTTTGTTTGATCATGTGTGTGTATGTGTGTCTGTGTTTGTGTGTTTGGAGGGCAGGAGCTTTTGCTCTAAAGAAACAGAAGTAATGTCCAGGACTGAAACAGTGACATTATTCACTGTCAACTACCAAAAGTGTACACCTATCAGGGGAGGAACTCATCAATCCCCTGCAATTTTAGGAAAAAAAGATTATTGATCATTAGTTCCTTATTAATCCTCTACTTGCACATATTAAGGAATACATAAAAGTACTACACTTTTTCTTACACTACACATATACTGATATGTGTCTGACGTGGATTGTCTCCACATTAATATCCTCAATATGGCTGCAAAATTAGTGACTTCTAATGCCAACTCCATTTGATTTTGAATAGAAAATCTACTTATATCTGCACTTTTTACAGATGAATAGTGCAATTAGTCTGAAAAAGTATGATATGAAGAGACATGAAAAAGATTATTTTCTTGGAAAGATTCCTCTGTTATGTATTTACAGAATATGTATGCTATTGGGTGACACAGGTAGCTCTTCTGTCTTCATGCTCCATAAACTGACTTTTGCCTGTGACACTCATGGGTACCTTCACACACGCTTAGCACAATGTACAGACATCTCAGATAGCCTTTTCATGGTTCCAGTCCTAGCTAACTGATCGGACTTTTGATGTTCATTTTGATGAGTTACCTTCAGCCACAGCTCCTCTCACTCTAGGAGTTGCCAAGTCCCATTACTGCCAAAATACTGTCAGTGTTTAGGAAACATAAAATAGCCTTCCACGGTTAATCAGTTCACAAGTTTCAGAGCACATAATTTGCCACACTGCAGATGGAGAGAATCAGCTATTTCGGTGTCAGTGTTTCCAAAAGGCTGACAGAGCCCTTACAGCTAAACTTTTCACCACTGTTCCAAGAAGGTGGAGGATGGCTTAATGCACTGGACAACTTGCCTATACCTCTGATTGGAAGAATAGCGACTGTGAAAATGAAGGTCCTGCCGAAAGTAAAGTACTTCTACCCTTCCCTGTTTGGTTGAAATAGCTCAAACATTACACAGTTTTTGTGGGAATAATACACCCCACATTAGCTTAGAAACGTGACAATAAGCCAAAGAATTTGGCGGTTTACACCAGCCAAATTTTTATCACTATTTCTTGGCCAATACACTTAAATACTTCTGAAAATGGATCATATCCAACCCACTGGATCACGCATGGTTGGACACTGAACAAACATATTGTAAGGAAATTAAAATCTCTGACCTGCCATTTATTAGTAACATAAAATGGCACAGTTGTATGAAAAGACTTAATATTGCTGCTTCTCTGACAGCCTGGTGGGCGCTCCTCAAAATTACGGGGTCTTCACCTATTCTATATGAACAACCATTTGGAACATCCCAGACCTCCTTCAGATCATGATGGTATTAAACTGCTCCCTAGGGAAGATGAGGGGGCTTGCACATCCCATTCAATGTCCTAGAGGCACAATATTGCATTATTGTTACAGTCGGGGATAGGATCGGGTAGGAGGACCCAAATGCATGACTCAATGTAGGTAACTCAGGTTTACAGAGGGTCTTGTTTGGCATGGTACAGAGGTAAGTAGTCCAAGGGAACAGAGACAGAAAAACAGCAAGTAAAAGAGACCACAGCGCAAAAGTCAGGGGAAAAAATGGAGATCAGGGAACCAGGGAAACAACGAGGATAACGTGAGAAAACAAAACCAGAGAGCTGGAGAAGAGTGAGAAATGAAGATCCAGGTCCAGGTGAAACAACAGGGAAAAACAGGACACAAAAAGACATGAAGGTCTGGCTGGAAGGTTCTTGCTGTGAGAGACATAAGGAATGAACTGGCAATGAGACGCAGTTTATAAACCGTAGTGATTGGATACAAATGAGATGCAGCTTGGGGAGTGGGACGAGACAGGATCATAACAATTAGTAGGAATAGTTATTTGGAATACCAACAGCTGAAAATCCATAATCCAAGCGAGACTAAAAATTTTGAGAATACACCCCTGTATCAATTCTAGCTGGCCTATAGCCTCTCCAAGACTCTGTGTTAGGGGACATTTGCAACATCAATCTGGGGGCCCACCAATCACGACTGCTACTCAGTGCCTTGAGCATATAAAAGAAAACTATCCTCATGAATTGGAAAACCCGAAAAAAAACAAAGCCTAGCCTACCTCAGTATGCTAACTTCATACTACACCTCCATGGACAGAATCTTTGCCTCTGGTAGAAATTGTTACATTGAATTTAAAATTATCTGAGACCTAGGTAGGTAGTGTAGGTAAACACTGTCAAGCTGCAAGTTTTTCTTGGCTGGTGGTTGGGCGATGCCATGGGCTACACAGGCATGTAGAAGCCCTGTTGGTTTGCTGAGCCTTGGGCGGGGGACCCCAGATGGTTATGTGTCTGCCTGGTGGGATAGCTGTGGAGGCCCTGACATTTTTACAAATAAGACTCGGCTGTGTGGCTTCGTCCTCCCACTCTGTTGCAGCGTTGAGAGCATTGGTGTGTTTGAGAAAGCAAGTGATTCTGATGGGTGGCAGGAGAAAAACAGCTCTATTGCCATGTAGTGATGCAGTGATGTGAATAGCAGTTATTTTGGTGCTTCTTCTTTTCTTCTTTACAGGTGGTGTCAACACCACCCACTGTACACATAAGCAAATATAGTCACACCCGCTACTTCCCCACTGGCTCCCTGACTCGTGGTGCCGCTAGATTTTAACTGTGTAATGGTGGGGGAAGGAATTGGTCTACTGCCCTTACTTGACACCTCCTGGAAGCCCATGTCTGTGTTGATGTGTGGGATACACAATAGTGGAGCTCCAGAGAGCTCCAGCCCAATGTAATTTCTGCACACACCTTTGATTACAAAGAGTAAGGCACAAAGGTGGTGGATCCACTGGCAATGGATTCCCTGTCTCCCTCAAGCCCGTCAAGCTCCCTCTGTGACGTCACCCACTGGTTTGTGAAGGGCTGATTTTGAAGCCAGATGTGGGACAGAGGGGCATATGTAATTTTTTACCTCTGCCATCCTCAGCACACCATCCTATCCATACAACCCATACTTGCTGTCAGAGATATTTAATTGTATTTAATTTTAGACACTTAGGGCTAAGGACAAGAGGTAGGTGCAGATAGGTGGGTGTCACACAGCCCCCCTGTTCAACAGTGCTGGGGCTAGGGGATAATAGCTCAATATTCTCACTGGGGGTGTTCTCCTCCAGTGCTACAGTTCGCTTGCCTGCCTTGGCAGTAGGAGGGAGGTGGCTGCCACTTGGGGTGGGGGGTGATGAGCCAGCTTTGCATTGTCCCCTGGGGTGGCGTGAATCTCATGGCCAGGGCTTGTGTGGGTTGCCCAGCTACCTAGAAGAAGTCCACCTTGTAGCCCGCTCTTCAGGTGCTGGCTCTGCGCATGTTATAGGACTTGGTGCAGCTGGGGTTGGCTCCTGCTCCTGTGTCGGTGGCCAAAGGGTGGGTCATGTGTGTGTGTGAGTAAGGGGGGGGGGGGGGGGGGGGGGGGGGGGGGGGCTTGGGATCTCTCTAGCTGTCCTGTCAGCATTGCCACGGGGTGGGAAAATGAGGGGCACGTGACCCTGGGAATCCCCAGGGTCTGCAGGGCAGTGGTCAATCCAGTGCTCTGGCCTCCTGTCTCACTGCTGACTGGGACTTGGAGTTGGGCATATCCACCCAGTATCCTTAAAACCTCACCCATCCTAACCCTAGTGACAAACCTCACAGCAGCTCACAGCTAGATGTGCACTCAAATAATTCAAATTCAAATTTCGTGTCATGTGACTTATGAAGGCTGTTATTGCTGCTGTCATTACAGTCTTCTTCCTTGTCACAATTCGTTGTTGCCTTTACTATGGTCCCTCTCTCTCCTCTCGATACACTCTGTCCGATGGCTTGGTCCAGTTCATCTCGTAAGGCTAGAGACTAGACCATTTTTAAAACAAATAATATCAAGGGGGCTTTTCTTTTTTCATGATTCAACATATCACAGATGGATTACTACAAAATGTCTTGATTCGTAGTTTAAAAATTGCAGTGATCATCAGAATCTCAAGTTTGGTAAATGGTATCTGAATAATAGAACGTATATAAAAGATGGACATCCTCATTCAATTTTTTTTTCCACAACTTACACTGGTTTCAACAGCTAAAGTTTTGGGTGCCAGCACGTAATTTGGTTGTCAATTTGCAAATAATTCCATGAATAATAAAATATTAGAGCTTAATGAAATGAATGAATATGTGCACGTCCAATTGGTTGACAGGGGAGCCTCACAGAAGCGACAGCGCAAGTCACATTAATCAGACGAGTAGACTGTTTATCTCATTTGTATGGCTATTTCTCTGATAGCCAGTTTGGAACATATGGATCAGTGGGTGTGTTGAGAGTGACAGAGTTGAAAAGTTATGTCCGTCACTCATTGTGCATAATGAGCTGAGCTATGAAGTATTACCTGCTGAACTATGTATTACTTTATATTATATTATTTATATATTTTGTTGTTTCATGTTCTTCTATGGATGTTCCTTTGCCACTCTATACCTTCGATTCTTATATTCTTTTACTGAGGCCTTTTGTAGTTTTTTTCATATTATATTGAAGGCTGAGTTAGGTTGAGGTTGAGTTGAGTATAATTATGTGCACTTCTCTTAGAAATGACGACACAAATACATACAGAGACTTTTTACTGACCAACCGCCTCCTCAGGTGTCCAGTAGCCTGATGTGTCGCAGATACGAGGTGAGGCCGCCTGGTAGGCGTACTGGTGGAAAACACCATCTTTCTCACAGTCTCCACAGTTGACATCGGAGATGTGGAGGGATGTGCTGGGACAGAGGCAAACAGATCTACTAATTATGGGATCACAATGTGTTCTTTGATTTCGATGACCAACAACTCTACAAAATGGAAGATGATGATCAAAAAGGCACTGAGTTGCAATTTAGTCTCCTTTCTCAATTTCCTGAGCTTTCTTTGATCTCTAGGTCAGTCACTACCTTAAAATGACACGCTGGGCAAACAAGGCCTGTATCCTGATAATTGCTCCAAATGAGCCTACACCTCTTATACCTAGATTAAACAACCTGAAAATCTTGCAATTTACAATGCCATGGAGTTCAATGTGACCATATCAGTGTTGTGCTTGTTTTTGTTGGTTGTTATGTTTGTGTTCAGGTCAACATTATGTACGATTCTATACAAAATCACATCAGTAAAAAATTAAAAATATAATTAGGCATAAACTTTCAATTGGCTATCATGATATTTCTGTTCATCTTGTGTTTATATCTTTAGTTTAGATGTGCTCAAGGAGTTCAACATTCCTTTTTTACGCAATGTGTCACATTGTTATGCAATGTGTCACATTTCTTAATCATACACAAATCTAAAATGTTCCGTAAAAATCAAAGAAATCTAAGAAATACTCTTTTAGGTTTCAAAGATTTAGAAATGTATTAAAACACAATTGTTGGGGTCAAGAATATGGTATAAATACTCAACTCACATTAAATGATGTAATTAATAACAAAGATTAAGAACCCATACAATCTTACCTCTGATAAAGTAATCCCCTGGTGGGTGGCAGCCAGTATATAGAGACAGAGTCTGGCCTCTGATGTGTCACGATTGGAGCCAATGGGATGGGGCTAGGATGCTGGTCCAGCAGCCACTTCTGGTAGACCAGGTCCAAGTAACAGTGCATCCGGGCTACTTGGTTGGGAGTGAAATGGTTGGTGCAATTGTCATCTGATGTGGTGCAGCAAAAAGAAAGGGAATTTCACCAGAAATTGGTAGCCACTCTATGAAACTCTAGTGCTAAACACATGCCTCCAGTAGTTATTTTTCAATCTAAAAGTAAGTAATTAAAAGAAAAAAAAAAGAAAAAAGTCAAAGTTTGCTACCTAAAAATTCCTCAACCTCATTCACAATATTGACAAACAATCTATAAATACATGAATAATAGCCACAACTAAAAATAATTCATCTTCATACCTGCTCTGTAACCACAGGTGTCTTGGGGGTCTGCTGGTGCCTATGTCCAGCTCACATAGGGCAAAAGGCATGGAATACACCCTGGATGGGTCACCAGTCCATCACAGGGCACACACACCATTCACTCTCACATTCACACCTATGGACAATTTAGAGTCTCCAATTGCAATTGCTTATTGCATGTTTTTGGACTGTGGGAGAAGACAGGAGTACCTGGAGGAAACCCACACACACAGGGCGAGAACATGCAAAGTCCAGAACAGAAATGGCCAGCAGCAGCTGGGATCGAACTATAATGCTATTCTTTGTATTAATATTATAAAATGTTGGGTGCTTTTATTAACTTGAGTTTTTTTGAGGTGTCATACTTATAATGGAGTTATGATTAAGGATGCAGGATAAAAATATTTACAAGTCATGAAAAAGTATAAAAAATGTTACTGTGTATAATATCATCATATATACAGTATATACATATATATATATATATACACACACACACACATATATATATGTATATATATATATATATATATATATATATATATATATATATATATATATATATATATATATATATCTTGATGATGCCGTTACGTATGAGCACCGTTTACGGCATGAAGCTATTTGTCATAGTGGAGGCCTCTAATGGTTTGGCTAAAAGACTAGTAACCCAAAGTTATGTGTTTCTATTGAATTATATCTACATTAACATGTACTGTTTATAAATATGCAGTAAATGTTATATAGTAGCAGCAGTTGGTGAGTTTGTATTTCAGTTTGTACTGTATTCCAGACAGCCTCAGGGGATAGCATTTTTCATTTTGAATGATGACTCACCCTTTACACTGCGAATTCAAGCAGATCCCTCCAGACAGAGGTAGTTGGTCCCAAACAAAACATTACAGAAACAAATTTGATCCTGCTACCATCACCGACACTGTGCACAGTCCATTATTTTTATCTTTATTTTATTGTAGCCAAGTATCTGGGTTTTTAAACTCTTTTTTAAACTAATTTTATTCTTGTTAGTTTGTATTTACAGAAATGTGTATGTTAATTGGTGGAGTCTTGGGCTTGCTTGATTTTATCATGGTTTCTGGTTTATTATGCAGGTATAAAGAAATGTTAAGCATGAACCTACCTAAAGTTATAAACAGTAACCTGAACCTGATTTCGTAAACCGATATCATGTCCTTTCTCATTACTTTCATAACGTGCAATGCACACCTTCAAAGTCATCAAACTGACTTGTGAGGATGATTGCTTCTGTCAGTAACCCTGCTGTTATTGATAAGAAAGCACAGTGAATAAAACTTGTTCAGTGTACCTGTGTAACTCATGTAATTGCTATAAGGCGTGTCCTGGTACGTTGTCATCCCACAGGTATCATTGATGACTCCAGGGTCATGGCAGGCTTTGGATTTGGGTGTTGGTGCAGTGTCAGCACACAGATCTCCTGTCTCCATGGATGGTGTGGTCTCCTGTGAGTGGGGATTGAAAAGCTCTGTCCAGCTAGGCATGTTGACACATTATAGACTGATGGTCACCAACAATCTCTTCATCTTTATTGATAAGTGTTTTAGCCAAAGATTTTAAAATATCAGCAGGGTCATGTCAATCACATTGAATGACATGAAGAAAAGAAGAAAAATGCAGAATAAATCAACAGTTTGAATATGGCAAAATATTATAGAAAATGAACTAATTCACAGTCCAAAATAGTAAATAGAGTTGCATGAAATAGTTGAATAGTTGATATTTTGATCGGGATATTTCCGTTTCCAGGTGATAACACAGATACTTTGGAGTACACTGGTTTCATCAGCCTCAGATTCTATTTGATGCTATATAAGGTTTTTTATTAGGTGTGTGAATATTATAGTTAATTTCTGCATTGATGTGGCACCCTTTCATGCTTATATGGCAACACAGATAGATAAGATAGATAGATAGAGATACACAGACAGATAGATAACACACAGACCGGTTATCTTGTCTGTTACACACGAATGATCAAATGACATTACAGTCTTTATTAAACAATGGACATTTGAAGCTATAGCTATTGAGTACACATCTAGCCAAGTATTCAGCCAGAATCAGGCGAGGAAACAGATACTGAGGAAAAACTAGTATTTTGCTCTTTCTTACACTCGTCACTCCTCAACGGAGTCATTGGAGATTGTTTTGGAGATGGGGGAAATGGTTTACCTCAAACTTGTATTTCATATCACATTCTGTCTGCTTAGATCCACCTGTTTTTTAACTGCCAAGTACAAAATGTATATATGAATAAGGATATGATAATGATTTGGATCTGTTATACACGGCATGGGAAAGAGCAGACTGTGGCTATTTAGCAAAACCAAGACAAAAATAATAGGAATAGGAATAATAATTCCTAATAATGATAGGAATCAATAATATGAGTAGTCTTACCTGGCATGGGTCATCACAGGAGTCCCGCTCACTCACTCCCTTGAAAACGTGGTATAGTCCAAGGATGTGGCCCATCTCATGGATCATGGTGTTGTGGTGGCCTGTGGCGCCAAAGTACGAAGGGTTCAGCACCATTCCACCTAGAATAACAGAAAACATTTCCAGGTGTGAAATGTGAGGTGTGAAGTTAGCGAGTCCAGCGGCCATTGTCTGCATCCCGGGGACCAGAGCCGGCAACGTTTAATCAAAATTGAAGTTGCTGGCTAAGTCTAAGCATAAATATAGTAAGATTGTTATTCACGTCTGTGTTAATGACCTGTGGTTACGCCAAACGGATGTCACTAAAATTAGTATGGAATTGGTGTGTTCAATGGCCAAAACAATGTCAGACCCCGTAGTTTTCTCAGGCCCCCTCACCAATCTGGCAAGTGATGATTTAGCCATACATCATCGCTTAACCTATGTTTATCCAGGTGGTGTCCCGCAAATGGTGTGGGCTTTGTAGGCTTTATGGGCTTGGCAGACTTCCTCGGGGAGACCTGGTCTCATTAGAAGGGACTGCATCCATCCCACACTGGAAGGAGCAGCCCAACTCTCTAGCAACCTGGCCAAATGCATTAGTCCTCCCCCACCCTGACTCAGAGTTGAGACCAGGAGGCAGAGTTGCAGCTTAACAGATTTCTCTGTGCTTCCCTCTACTTAGTTACACACGCAAAACCCCAGAGACTGTGTCTGTCCCATGACTGTCCAAATTAAACAGCAGATGAGCAACTCTTAACAACCTTATGGCAGTTCCACTGTCATACCACAAGACATGGATTACTTAATGTTCCCTGTCTCGAAAAGCCATTTTTATCAATGATGATCAATGAAAAGTTGAAGTTGACTTTGTGGAAGACTTTGAATGTTTGATACAGCATGTGAATTGCTTGAGAAATAAAAACTCACTGTAAAGAACATTAGCTGCAACAAGAGGACAGTAATAAAAACAATTATAGCTGCTGCATATCAATGGTCAGGCAATTTTGGGCAAGACTAAAGTTCCAAAGCTGTGGCACATATAGGTGATTGGTTTTGAATTTTCAAAGTTTTGAAATTCCAATGCATGATGTAGCGCCACCATCAGGACTATTGCATTGTAACTCTAGTTTTGGACATCTGGCATGGGACTAGACCCTTTTGAAAGGCTTCGGAAGATTCCTCATGTGGAAAGTCACACAAGTTGAGCCTCAAATTCACAATTTTCAATACGAAGGACCATGCTTTACCTTATTGAGTTAATTAGCAAGTGGAAAGGTCACATGTAGCTTCACAAATTCACTGAGCCAATCAGTCACCTTTGTGCAAGACAGCAGCTCTCAGTGTGTAAAGGCAAATTTCATTTTTGTCTTCATATTCAGTTATTAAGACAAAAACACAAAAATGTCATCTAGTCAATAAGAAGTTGTGAATTGAGTGAATTAGCTTGATGCTAGCTTGATTGATGTTTGATTTAGCAAAAGTTTGCAAGTATATGTTTAAATTACCATTTACTGTAGGCTGTAGGCTCAGTTTTCAACAAATCAAACATCCATGGGTCATTTGTGTAGGACAGTCTGAAGATGCTCTGTTTCCAAGTTTGGCATCAGTTGAAGAAAAATTACAGGAGGTTGATAGGTTTCATCACCATCCATTCATCCATCCATCCTGAACCACTTATCCAAGGTTGGGTCAAAGGGGTAACAGCTGGAGCAGAGAGCTCCAGACTTTCCCTGCCTCTGCAGCATTGGCTTACTGAGGGATCCCCAGGCGTTCCAAGCTCAGTGAGGATGCCTGGTGGCATCCTAACCAGGTGTCTGAACCACCTCAACTGGTTTCTCTCCACATCAAGGAGCAGCAGCTCCACACTTAGGGCCTGATCTACTAAAGCTTTGCGTGTATAAAAACGTGTGCAAACTCACTGTCACCCGCAAAGAAATGTGAAAGCTGATTTACTAGCGGTGCTCATAGTGGATTGCGTCCTCTAAGTGAGGAAAACAGCGCACGCTGCCCATTTAGTACCTTGGGCTTAATGCATATGCAATATGGGGCGTTACAGGCCGTGCATGCAAAATCCTGGGAGGAGAATTTGCAGATTGGAAATATTAGCACACGCACAACGATTTATCGAACCCGGAAATGATTGCGGTGACTGTTTTTGCGGCTAAATTTAATACCTCTGAAAGAATGGTGCAAATCCTCCCAGTTTGACGCACAATGGCTCCAGAAAACAAATTTTGATTCAGAATTATTTTCTGTGAGTTGTTTATGGTGTGTTTTATTTTCATTTTTTAAAATACATACAGGATACAGGGAGATTAGATGTTATGTATGGCGAACGTGATTAAACATATTTTTCAAGAATAACCTGTCAATATGACATCTCTGTGGCTCTGTTTGCTTGGTTGTTTTTTACACCAAACACCAAAATAATTAACAGCACTATTACGCAGCGTGCACAATGGTCCTGCACTCTCCCTCTCTCTCCTGCCTGCCCCAGTCCCTCCAGTCCCTCAGTTCTTAGGCTGATGGAAGAATCAACCACTGCCTGCACCACAGCCACTCCTCTAGTCAGTGGCTATATGGCCATCGCTGGTCCAGACAAGGCGCTGACCAGCTGCCCAACACTCATGAGCATAGGTGAGGGTAGATGGGGGCGTGGCACGCCGCGCATGTGGGCTGCCTTCCGCGGGGCCACTGAAGCTTGCACGGACCTTAATGTAACTTTCAGCATGTGCCCAAGCTTCTCTGTCAAATCTACGCTGTCCCTGATTTGGTGTGTACCCCCTACATGGAATCCTCTGTGCCATGTGCACCAAAATGTTCTGACTGCGCATAACAGCAGCATATGATTGGTCCGCTGCATGGCATTGTTTCTGGCACTCTGCTTTTATGGTTTGTCCCATCTGCTAGACCACTGATTTTAAATCCTTCGCATAGCAGTACAAACGCATGGAAGAGTGAAGGAGCATGTACTTATAAATAAAAAACAAAAAAAACCACCACAGACCCCTCAGAAACTCCAACCCCCCTTGCATTTTTGCAGAGAATTGCTTTGTGTCACAGTAGGATGCACCGCAGGAGTCCAAAAAGTGCCCACTGCACTGATCACAGCACTGATGTGACAGCATGCCATGTGCGTCACATTGACAAAAAAGCATGACTCAGGCTTTTGTGTTACAGGATTTGTAGGGGCCTATCCCAGTAAGGCAAGACCTTAAGTGTGTACATTGTTGCTGGATATAGATATAGCTTCATTTGTGCTTTTACTGGCAAGAAATTTAATTCAAGACATTCAACCACACGCTCCCTCTGGCCTGGTCTCCTTTGTGGTTGATGTTTTTAGGAAAAAAAGGAGATCATTTTTCCCTTCAATGAGGCTTAAGGGGATTGCTTTTCCATACCCACTTACCTTGATAGGTAAGAGCTTCCTTTGCCCATGGCCAGGTTGCAGCTCCTGCCAGCTCCTCATGCACAGAGTTGCTGGCAAAGAAAATATTGAGGGTTTCCTGTCCGCTAAGATGTAGCTCCTCCTTCAGCTCTTTCACACTCATGTACGCCCTGCGGAAAAAATAGTCAATGAAAACACTAATTATTGCATTGTACTAACATCGGTTAGTAAACTTTAAACAAAAGCCTTTGGAGACTTGTGTCAAGAAGTTAATTGTCAAGAAGACTTATACCTCAAGCAGGTACAGTCACACAGGCCAACTACACATCCACCTCACAAGACAACTCTGAAGATGTCATCACCCTTAAATAGGACTTTTTTCATTCATGATTTGATTTGAGATGACACTATAACAATAATACTCAGAAGAACAGAGGCTTACACTCCCTTCACCTGATAAATGTTCATTTCCATTTTCAGCTCAGACTATTAAAATAAGAGGCACAGCAACCAGTACTATCATACTTCTGAGCAGTATCTCAGTAGTATTTAAATATTACAATTCAAAAATACACATCTTTTGACCATAAATGCAATTTTATGACTATTAATAGGCCACCAAAAACTACAAGTTTTATTTTAAGTTGAATTTACACATCAAAAATCAGTCACACTCACTTCAATCACAATCATTAGCTTGGATTTTTAAATGCTACATTGTATGCAAACAAGGTCACATACTAGTAGCTATTGATTCTTTTGTAATCTAACATTGTATGATGATTTTAGCAGTTCACTGAGTAACTGATACAATCTTGTGTGAAAATTAAAATGGATTTTAGGGCAAAAAAGAATTATTAATCAAATGGATTTTATTCTTGGGCATCTTTATATATCCTACATCAGTTCAAAGCATACTTAAAATGTGTAGTCAAGTGTGTGTTTTAGCTGGATGAAGGATGAGGATAGGTGGGGCTTTGATATGGAGAAGTTCATTGAGATATTGAGGGGCAAGATTGTTGATGGCCTTGAAGGTAAGGAGAGGGATCCTTTAGATCAAGGGTCTCAAACCTGTTCCACAAAGGGCAGGGTGGCTGCAGGTTTTTGTTCCATCCAAGCAGCACACACACACCTGACTTTTTCAGTTTACTGATCTCTACCATCAGACAGCTGATTGGTCAAACTGTGGTTGGTGATTGGTCAGACTTTTGACGTTTGAGTCCAGTTTTTGGATCCAGTTCCATTTCCTTGCACCAGGTTCTAACAAAAACAGTTGGCCGCTAAACCAGGACAGTTGAAATACTGGTTATTGGTCCTGAAACACTGAGGGAAAAATTGAATTTGAAACTGGAAACATTATCTATCTGAAAATTAGAGGTGTGGTTAAGACTTTTAAACTTAACCTATTTATCTGTTTTATCCTGTCGATTCTGTTTCTTCACTACAAACCTTTTAGCATTGGATATCACTTTCTTAATTCTCTGTGGCTTCAAAGGTTTTTGGCCTTTCCTCCCATATGTATGTGTGACTTTTCCTGAGTGTGGGGAGGGTGTCAGGGGGACTTTGTTTTTACTTTTGTTTTTATTAACCCTTACCCTACATTGAAAACTGATATACAAATTACGTCTAATTAATTGCTTAAAAATTCTTATTATATCCCCGAACGCGAAGTGTTGGCTGCCTCCGCGTCCACCGCAGTCGTATGTTTTTTGTGTTAACGTAATAACTCAAACACCATTTGGATTTGAATTTTGATGTTTGGCAGACAGATTCATCAATCATATGGGAGGAACTGATTTGATTTTCACACATTTCGGATTGTTTGTTTGGCAACAAGGGGCAGCACTACAGTTGAAAAATTCTAATATCTCCAGAACTATTACGCCAACACAGAGCAACACGGATTGTTCAATCGTGCCTCAGGGATATATCCATTGCATTCGGTGCCGAATGCATAGGTCTAGTTTCAAAATTACACTGGCAAAACAGTCAATTTTCTCCAGGATGTTGAGAGATTTGTTGAGAGATTTGTTCTGTATTCTGATGAATACAGTACAATAGTACAATCAATGTGTGCAATGTGACAATGTTACTCTCACACCGTGGTGATGTTGCCTCATCTGGGTTTTCTGTCTAGTGTCATTTCCTGTTTTATTTTGAAGTTCTAACCCTCTCGTTCAGGGTCACTTGCCCTTCCTCCTGTGTCCTCTGGCACCTGCAACTCCTTGCCCTGCTTGCGTCACACCTGCCCGATTACTCCCTCTTGTATAAATAGTCTGCGTCTCTCCTTGTCTTGTGCCAAAGTGCATTCCCTGCACACCCAAGCCATCTCCAAGGCCTGCCACAGCCAAAGCCACAGCCACAGCCTGCCTTAATCCTCGACCAGAGTGTTTTTTTGCTCATAGTTCATTGACTTGAGCTAAGTTTCCTTAGTTAGCTTTGCCTTTTATTTTCCTCCCTCGGGAGCACTTTTTGTTCAGGTTAGTTAGTGGATACAGGTTAATGCATACAGGTTTAGTCAGAGGTGTAGTCAGAATTAGTTTTCCTCCAGTGAGGTTTGTTTCTTATTCATATAGTAATCTTTCCCATTTTGGTGAAGTGCTTTTTATTTTAGTTAGTCAGTTCCTCCCTTTTGGAGTGATTTTCAGTTCAGTGTGTGACTGAGTTAGTGTGAGTGTAGTTAGTGTTTATCCGTGAGCCACTCAAGAGACATGAGAGTAAAGTTTCATGGCCTGTTGTTTTGTCTCTCCGTGTTGAGGCAGCTAAATAAACCTGCAAATGTGCAACTCTGCTTCTGAGTCCTGTTCACCTGGGCCTGGCAGTTACAGCTTTGGGGTGGAATAGTGACTGGAAAAAGTGTCTGAGGTAATTATGCTTTTTGGACCAATCTCTGCAGGATGCAAAGAGTTCTTCACATGTAACCCTTTGAGCAGACTTAAAAAAACACATTTTAGAGTTGCCCATAAGGGTGGAGGGAAGTGACATATACGCTGTACTGACTTCCAAAACATCACTGATGACAGGGTCAGGCTATCTCAAAATTCTGCCCCTGGAGCCCATCAACTAGGACCTCTTTCTTTATCTGTAATTAATTGCCCAGGAGTCACTTTCATATGTAGAGCTGACTTTGTTTTTCTTTGACTGGGTGATGTCACAGAAAAGGCTTTCAGCCAAGCCATCTATGCTTTACTAGGACATTACAACTACTCCATAAGATAACAAAATTAAATCATGAATCTGTGTATTAATTTCTCTGCATTTGCTTTCTGTACAGGGTAATTCATTTCAACTCTGCCACCAATGCCTCAGTTCGTATGAATCTCTCATAAATTCATTTTAAATGTTATTTTCTTTTGACTCAAACAGGCAAGCCTTAGAATTTGAGTGTTTTTGATAAATATAACGTAATGTAATTGTTTCATGTTGAATTTCTTAGGCGGGGAGTTAAGGTTTTATGTGATTGATCAAGCTCAGCTGTGAGGCTAACTTTGTTAAAATTACTAAGCCATGCTTTAATCTTTACCTCAGTCATTTAAAATGTGTTTGAATGATTTGTTTTATATTGGTCTAAAAAAAGTAAACATGTATGCTTTTGATCAGCCTTCAGCTGTGGGATTACATTTATAAATGCTCTTTAACAATGCTGCAATCTTAAAAAGTTAAAAAGTTTTTATCCGCAATATAATGTATATAATTGCTCAATCAAAATACTCTTCAGCTTTAGCTCATTGCTGCTTTAATTGTTCCAGCTGCCTTGAGAACTGAGAAGTGAACTAAAATATCTGAACTTTCATCCTGGAAAAATTAAGATGGATGAAAGCTATAATCCTCAATTGTTCCTACAACTCTGTTAATACAGCATTCAGTGAGGCCATTCACCTCCTCATTAGTGCAAATGTATTGCTCAGCAGCCATGAGTCTTCCATGGATGTAGTAATCCCCCCAAAGTGATTCCTCCCTGATTGCATGTGTTGTACTGTGAAAAAGATTTGATGTTCTCAGACAATTTGCATGACTAAATGAGATTTAAGATAAATTAACTGGTTCTTATAACTGGAAGTACTTTTCTTTAGGTCGCACTTTTTCATCTAAATGACCAGACAAAGCACTTCAAAGACAGTCACCATGCATGGTCCATCTGCTTCAAACCAGTACATAGTTTTAATCATTCACACAGATTCCCAAGGCTCTGATGTTGTGTCATCAGAGGCAATTTAGAGTTCAGTATCTTGCCCACATGTAGGCAAACCATCAACCTTTTGATCCACAGAAACCCGCACTGCCCTGGAGCAAGGGGGTTGCCCTAGGATAGATGCTTCAGGAAAAACTTTTTCTGTATTTTTTAATACATTACAGACACTGTTGAGACTGCCTGCAATATCCATCACCCTTAGCCATGCAGCTGCAAGTGGCAGAAAGTTGGTCACTTAAGAGTTGATTCTTGTACCTCTGACAATCAAAGGATGACTCAATGGAAATCTAAGGACAACATGGTGAAAAGTAATAAAAATCATATATATATATATATATATATATATATATATATATATATATATATATATATATATATATATATATATATCATGTACATATATATATATATATATATATATATATATATATATATACAGCCAAATACTAATAATTTAGCTAACTTTGCCTTGTGATAAGAATCACATTCAGACATAATTTCATTCATCCCTGGGGGTAAAAAAACATTTTCTTATTCCACTTCCTACTTGTGGAATAAGATCATACTAACTGGTGTGGTGGCTATCTGCTGGAGCCAATCTCAGCCCACAGCAGGTAAGCAGGGCATACATCCTGAACAGGTTGCCAGTCCACTGCATGGAAAACACACAATTCAAAATGAAGATCTAAAGCTGTAGCACATACAGTTGATTTGTTATTTTTCAAAGTTTGAAATTTAAAGGCTTGCTAGAACACCAACAGCACTGCTGTCTTGTATTTCCAGTTAAGGACCTTTTTGAAAAGACTTCTCGTATGGAAATGTTGCACAAACTGAGGATCATTCTCACAATCTTCAACACCAAGGGCCATCTTCTCATTGAGTTATTTGCACACGTCAGCTGGCAAAGGGATTAATAACCAAAAACTAATGTTAGCAAATCCTGGACATGCGACTCAGGATAAATAGAAAAGGTGACCCCACCATTGCATCACTCCCTCTACATGCCTATGTCCCTTTGTCCTGCTTTCCATTTCCTGCTCCCTCATGAAATGCCAGAATGTGCAGTATACCTAGCCATCACTCTAGATTTGGCTCGCAGCAACAAATATGTATTGTGAGAGCATCTGGCTCCAAAAACAACTGGCCCTGCACTAGCCACCAGCAGCTGCATACATAGAGGGTCCCATGATCTGAGTACCTGGCCAAGAGCTCAGGGATAAAGGGAGAGAGATCAAAAACCCAGAACCTAAACATAAAAATGCTTCAGTGGTCCGCAGATGCCAGCAAAATGTCATCCTCCCATTAATTATCTGTGTGCCTGAGAAGGCTGCCAGTTGGGATCCAAGGACACAAGCACAAACACACACAAATGCCCTTACACATATCAGCATTTTCAGAAAACTGGGATCAAGACCTTTCCAGGATACTACACTACTGTTATTTTGCTGGTACCATTAACATGCTAATCGTCAGTCTCTTAGCTGTTGGTGTCCAAGGTTTACGGACAGCAATTATTAATACTAATATTAACAGTTTCAGTCCATTAATCCTTAGCTGTTTCGTCCCTTGCCAAAGTTCCCTTCAGGAAATTTGGGGCACTGAAGCTGCCTCAACTGTTGGATCATTGCACATAAAGTTCACACCTACTGCCACTTTGGTGACAATATGCTTTCTATCTTTTGGCAGAGGCTTTTTTTCATGTAAATCTAGCATGCAAATAATTCATAAAAATGTGTTTGCATCAGTGTGAATGTATCGCTTGCATTACCATCGTGCTGATGATGATGATGCTTTATACAGCAGCACCGTAGTGAGCTTTTTGGTTTTTTTTATGTTTATATTATTCTTTTAAGTTGTGATTTACATTAGATATCACCATTATCTCTTGAGAATGTGTTTTGTACATCTAAGAAGCTAACCCTAACTAACCCTTCCTAAAGGAGCTCTTGGATCCTGATCCTTTGACCACTTTTGTTGGGCTTGTGCACAACATCCCAGCAGAACTGCTAAAAAAGACATGTCCTGGTAGTGTGCTAGAAGGGAGGTAGAGAGAGAGATATCATAAGGGTAATGTCTAGTCCTTGAATAACAAGGCTAGATACAGGACAGAACATCACAGTGGCAAATGGACAGTTTTATTCAGACATCTCCATCATGTCATCTGCATTTAAATATGCTTGTAACATATATGTTATTTTCATGTCTATGTTTAATGTGGCAAAATACTGAAACTGTTTTATAACTAGCAGCACATAGCTGCCATTCTTGGCCACGCACCTTTTGATTTTTATTGATATTTTCAAAAAATAGCTTTTCTTTCTTCTAAAGTTCACTTTTATTCTCATACAATATTCATTGGATTACTTGATTAATCAATGAAACAATTACTACTTACTCTAATTGATAACTAAAATGATCGATAGCAGGAGCCCTATACGCAAACAGTTTGATTTGATAAATGCAATTTGTAAGATAAGGTTGCAAAGCATTTTTGGATAGGTGTGTACTGCTTCTTTGCACATTTCCTGTGACAAGTTGCTGGGGGCAAGAGATCTTTCAGTAATGAATCTGTTCTAAATATATATATATATATATATATATATATATTTGAGGTCTACCATGTGTCAGGGCAGAGTTTACAGTCTTGCCATGTTGTCTGTTGACAGCCAGTTGGCTAAAAAGTTTACTTGGTTAATAACTTTGTCACCAGAGAGGCTCGATGCTGCACTTTTGATACATCAGGCTCAGGAGTTTCCTCAACCCACTCTATTCTTTTTAAGAGATGAATGTATATTTGTTAAGTCATTAATATTAATATAATATATTCAGAACAGACTTTTTCATTCCTATTGTATGTACATTCACATATTCGCGGCGAATGCCTCCTCTCGTCACTGGTCAGGCGGAACTAATAATTACTTACCTGTGTGCACCCGAGGAGAATAAAGATGTGCAGGCTAAAACTGGCAAAATGCCATTGCAAAACAAGAAACAAAAGTCTGCCTTCTCATCAAAAAGGATTTCGATTTGCACAGCCCCGCCCGCATTCCCTATACTGTACATCAGCCGTCACAGTGAGGATCCACCATTTTCTCATCTGCACTTCACTTGTATGCCACAGTCTCTCAATTAGAACACAACAGCGATTAGCTCATTGAGTAGAGCAGGTGTCCCAAATACAGACGCTGCAGGGATCGCAGTTTGAATCCTGCTGCTAGGTTTTTTTTTTAACTGAATTTTGTGGCTCGCTCACGCTAAGCTGTCGCACACTGAACAAGTGAATCTCATGTGATCGTCAACGAGTAGCACACAAAAGAGAGCGACGTTGCCTGTCAGAGTCCACACACACACACACACACACACACACACATCTCACCCTCACCCTCTTGTGTTTCTGTTTTCTTGTGTTGATGTGGGGGAAAAGAGCAGCTGCAGTTGCTATCTATCTATCTATCTATCTATCTATCTATCTATCTAGCTATCTATCTATCTATCTAGCTATCTATCTAACAACCTGTAACTTAATTCAAATAAAGTTTGAACATTTCAGATTAATTCATGCCTATTAATTGTTTAACATATTTACATTTGTTATTTGGGGATGTTCTGTGTAATTACCCTCAAATTACATCTAGGTTGAATCACTGAACATTCATGTATACCTGATGCCAAACAACCAGATCCCTGTGCAAAACAACAACATGGAGTGCTGTCTGCTTTCTGCTCTGCAGGGACTCAGGCTAAGAAAGGAGAACATCAGGCCTAAATTAACATTTACTTTTTATGACATATCCATGAGTGCATGGGTTATTTTTCTGGGTACTCAGGTTTCCTGTCACAGTCCAAAAACATGCATTAAGGTCGATTGAACTGTCTCAGGGGCACTTTACACGACAACGCTTGGGGCTGAAAAAGCAGAATAGTTTTATCAGATGTCCATATCACTTAGATCGAAACCTTGGGCCTTGGGGGGGTGGGGAGTAGTCGATCATCGGGGGGGGGGGTTAGTCAATCATCGGACGGGGGGGAGGGTTGTTACTGCCTCAGACCCGTTCTCTTTCTGTGCTACTCACTTTCTTGCGCTCTCTCTCTCTCTCTCTCTTTCTCTATGCCTCTCACCCTCTCTCTCGCAACTTTTTTTCTCTCCCATTCACACTTTAAGGGACAGCTTTAGCCAGGGACAGGGTGGCCAAAACAGGGACTGTCCCCGGAAATCCGGGACATCTGGTCAGCCCAGTGTATATTACATCTATATATATGAAATTTCACACACTTATGCATTTCCGTGTGAACACAGATTTATCAGAAACCAGAAACACTCGTCTAAATACGGAGTTTAAAGTGAGAACGAAACGCCACTTTTCCGTTTTTGCTTCAGATAGTTTCCGTGTAAAGGTAGCCTCAATTGCCCCTAGGTTTGAGTGAGAATGAATAATGTATGTACCCTATTATGGACTGGAGACCTGCCCGGTGTATATTCCCTACCTTCACCCAATTTGAGCAAGAGATAGGCACCAGTGTTCCCTGTGACACCAGTGGTAAAATAATAGATGGATGGGTAGATTAGGACACACTTGAAGAAAATCCTACATATGAGAAAGCAATGAGACCACATGTGTGTAAGCCAACATCTTTGTTGTTTAACAATTGCCAAACTCTAGACTGTGCCTCGCTTTACAGACATCGAAAAACATGCCTGTTTTACAATCACACTGAAAGCTGCCCATCATGTCTCGTACTTGGCCATTTGGAGTTGTCTGGTTCAACTTGTCTTCCTCTGTTGACCACTGACACAAAATGTGGTAAGATTTAGCAGCATGTGTCACAAGTATTTGCGTTACAATAGAAATCTAGTGTAGAAAGAGAGATAAAGAAAAGAGATAAAAAGATCCAACTAAAGGTCTTGATAAAAAAGATGGATTAATGTTTAAAAAACATTGATACATCCTTGTGCTGTCATAAGCTGTCATACTCTGCCAAGTCCAGGTATCAGACACCCAAAAATCCATTATTAAAGAAAAAGACAGCTCTAGTTGTCATGCTCTGCTTCCCAGTGGCACTGTGTAAGCCTGTGGATACAATTTGGATTAAGGATCCGGTCTTAAGAACATGAGCCGATGACTTCATGGCGAGACTTCATGCATTTGGAAGTCTGCATGAGCCTGACTGTCAGACCAAATGGAAGGCAGCAGGCTGCCTCTTGACTTGTTAAGCAAAAATAAGTGTGTACTTTTGGCCCCTTCACAGAGCTGCCTATAAAACCGCTGGGGAAACTGAGAGCACAAATTTGTATGTGTGGCGTTTTGAGCACTTTCTTGTACATTCTTCCAGCATTGTGCACAGGCGGACCTAATGGGGAAAGTGGTCTTATTGGTGACCATTTATATGGCACCTTTCTCTAGAAAAACATGTTGTGATGCCCTCACTGACTGAAAGTTATTCTCCCAGTGCTCTTTTTTTCTGTTTCTCCAGCCATCATGCTATTAACTCATTAAAATCTTTAACACCAATGCCGTTCTTAGAAAAAAATAAAATGGACAAGAGAAAAAGTCCTTGAACAGTAATTCTGTCTGCATATCATCTTTTCAGTATTTCTCCTCCTTAATACAAACATTAATTTACTACTCATTTCCAGCCACTTCCATTTTGCCACAGTTTTACAACTGCACTTAAGCTACAGCACTGTCAATGACATAACATGTCAGGCTAATGAGAAACCCAGGACAGCAGAGTGGTAGGAACCTCACCTGTCAGGGGACTCGGGATCAAAGCAGGTCTTGTGGACATCAGTGACCTCCGGATCGCAGCAGTCTCCATCATCATAGTCATAGTGAATGCTGTTACACTCCATGTTACAAACTCCATCCTGTCTCTTCCAGTTGTAGCAGGGCCCCAGTCTAAGACAGTCCCCTCCATCGTGGCCTGTTCTCGGGTGGTCACATTCAGGATCACACTGGCGGTTCCCAATCTTCTCAATCCGACAGTTGCTGAGGATGAACTGTTGCCGGAGACTGGAGTTTTTTACTGTGTGCACACTCAGATCTAGGGTGATGTTGTATGGGTGAAAGGCATCAGTCAGAGCCTGGTGCTGGAGCTGAATCTGCACCTGAGTCACTGTGGGGTTCCCGCCATCATCATTGGACAGGTTGACAATGCGGTAGCGAACTCGCTTAGGAGCACGGAGCTGCCAGTTGTTGTTGTAGCCAAAGATGATGTCAATGTTGTCACACAGTGTCAAACCACAGGCTGGAGGCAAGAATGAGGAGACAAGCTCTTCCTCAGGAATTGGGGTGGTTACGATGGATGGGTGAAAGCCAACTTTGTATGGAGCCCACAACTGTTCCACCTGAAAGTTAGAGACATATTCCAAAATTTAATTTCATTAACTTTGATACTGTTTTTAATCCAACACTAATATGAAAAAGTTAAAGGGGACCCAGAATGAAAAAATAATTACTTTCACCTTTGTGGCAGAAAAGGAATAAAATGTCAAGAAAAGCCCTTTTCTACCTGAACAGGAAAGACGGAAGGAAGGGAGGCGATAAATTAATGACACCTGTGAACTGCAAAGCTCCTTTCAGACATAATAGCTGCTCAAAAACCATGAGTGACTTTGGCTGGTCAAACATGCCCACCTAGTCTGCAAATAGCCAGATAGCGTCCAGTCCAGACGATGGGAGTAACTTCAGGCAAGGCAAGATGTTCATGTACACAATGCAGAGCCTCTCCCAGTTGGGAGACGGGTGCTGGTTAATTTCTTAATTTGTGTTTTAAAAATGATGCAACAAATAAATGGGACCAGAATTGTGAGGAAATCCATGAGACTGGCTCACCATGACTACATGAAAATGTTGTGATGAAACCACATTGTGTACATGCTTACCACCTTTAATGCCATGCCTCTGTTTGCATGAGCAGATCGAGGGATTTAGACAAGGTATGAGTTCAAAACAAGCCAGTTTAGAGCATGTACTCACACATGCCTCTTATCCTTTTAAGCCCCTTGTAAATGCTTGTTTAAGGTGCATGTGTGAAAGGGGATTAAAAGAAACCAAATGCAATGCAGTTTGTTAACTGAAACCAACATACAGGAGTGACAATGAAAGAACTGCATGGAGGTTTTACAAGGGTTGACTGAAAGGAAGCACTGATTGGCCAAAGCTGATTTTAGGGTCATAGCTGCTAAAAACCTAGTTAGATATTCATATTCATATTGCATTTAGATAGATAGATAGATAGATAGATAGATAGATAGATAGATAGATAGATAGATAGATAGATAGATAGATAGATAGATAGATAGATAGATAGATAGATAGATAGATAGATAGATAGATAGATAGATAGATAGATAGATAGATAGATAGATAGATAGATAGATAGATAGATAGATAGATAGATAGATAGATAGATAGATAGATAGATAGATAGATTCACTTTCCGAAGTAGGATTTTCAGAAAGGGCTAAAAAGGACATGGATAAATAATCAGTTTAGTCATTCTGTGTCCCCCTTAAATAGGAAAAGCTTTAAATGCACAATATGAAACAATTTCTGCAAACTGAACAACTGGAAGTGAAGAAATTGACTATACTCATTTACTTTAGAGAAGTCCATCCACATTGCTAGAATTTGAGGGCTCTTCTCAGTTTGAAGTGGCCGCTTCAGCAGGTCCTCATGAGAGTGAACAGACCCCCACAAGATCACACCTCCAATATGCCCCCTGAAGCTGTGCCCTTGAACTGATTGGCTGCTGCCAAGGAAGAGGTTTCTGCAAGTCTTCATGAAAGGACTGTAGAGGTTTCCAGACTGGACATTGCTCTCTCCCACCTGAGAGGAGAGGCAGAGGAGAAATGACAAGACACGAGCAAGAAACACACGTCATTGTGGACATTGTAAGTGATGGAGGCCTTATTGCAAAGACAAATTCACTCTTGAGAAAGCTTCATTGAAAATGAAGATGCCAATGATCAAATCCAACTGTGATACAGTGTTCATTGTTGCACTTAGAGCACACACCTTAGCTCCATCAACATACAGGGTCATGTGGAGACCGCTGTATGTGGCCATCAAGTGAGTCCAGGCATTGGCTCGGTAACGCTGGTGGCTGTAGACAGTGGTGGATTTTATAGCTCTATCTGTGCGAAGCGTGAAGTAGAAACGGGCATCTTTGATGCCAGCAGGATCTAGAGTGCGTATGCCTACCGACCAGCCCCTCTCAGTCAGGGAATGGGAACAGTTGTCAAATACACCTATGGTAAACGAAAATATGGAAAGTGAAACATACTAAATTCTGCTGTAGAGTCAAAAAAGTCAGATAAACAATCAGAAATTCAGACATGCCCACTATTCTTGGGGCATAAATACAGTATATATAAAGTATATACACACACAGAAACAAGCAACATGAATGAATGCAACACTGTCAAAAAAAGAAATCCACATGTAAGAGAGACTTACAGCGAGGCTCAGACACACAGTAAAACAAAGATGGACCGAAAAGACAGAGCCAGAAGCAGTAGGAGAAACAGAGAAAGGAGAAAGGGATGAAGGTTAGGCAAAACACTCTGCCAAGGCAAGACCCTAATGCTTTCATCAGCTGTGGCAACACACAAATACAGATCCACATCTGCTGCCCAGATGTCTAACACTAGGACATTGAGGGGTCAGGGAACCCCTTTACCAACCTTAGCGCATTAGTCTGTGTGTGCATGAGTAAATGCTTACACGCATATAAGTGCATAAGGACACAAAGTGTGCAATTGTAGCACAATATCCGAGGCATGTTTCATGGCCAAGAATTTCATTCAGCTTAAGTAACCAAAGGAAAGGATGTTTCACATTTGCCAGGTGCATCTGATTACATTGTATATTGCCAGCTGTTCTGGCAGTATTTCATTAGTACTACTCAATGCATAACTTCAACAACACACTGCAACTCAAATGTGCTTCATATTGCACTATATTCTTATAAGCCTTTACATATACAGTTACCTCTAAATCTGCATCACAATGTCTAGCTAGGCTGCTGATTCACTTTACAGTGAATACAAAGTACATAATTTAGTGCCGCACAACCAGAGCAGGCCATTATGTGAATAAAACTTTAGCTAGTGTCAAAAAAGTGGCAAAATTTTGCTTGGAAGGCGAAACATAAAGGAAAAAGTAATTGCATAAGTGATTGGTGCTATTACACATAGTAATTCAAGGCTGACATTTCACTCTGGTCTCACTTGCTGCCCCACTAGGGAGTAGCAGAACTTGCCCCAAATCACACATTGACATCACTTTAAAATAACTTTAGATTTTTAATGTCAAATGGGTCCTTTCCATGAGGAGAGTTTGCATGTCCTTCCCATGTCTGCGAGAGTTTTCTCTGGGTTCCACAACACTGTTGGGGGCAAAGTAGGTAAATAATCAATGGATGGTGGGATGCCACACCATTGTTGGACCACAATGGGTCCTTACCACAAAACAATGAACTGACTCGACTCAAAAGTGCTCTGCAGAGCTGTAGAGAGCTGCAGCTCATTCTGTGTCTATTCATCCACTTTACAATAACATACAGTCATTTTGGTGATTGTATGAATTACCTGCAATGCAATATCCAGTGCAGTACATATCATAAACTTGTAAAATACCAAGTTATGCCTTAATCTACACATCATTGTCTTTGTAATGTGCTATCTTATACACATTGTAGCATAGTTTAATTTTTATCGTACATGAATTTGGGAGGAGACAATAGTTGTCAACATTATCATCAGCAGCATCTGTTAAGTCATGAGTCACCATAAAGATTAGAAAAAACATACATAAATACACACATAAAATATTACATTCTGCATTCTACAATAATGCAGCATGTTCTAAATGTTCTGCAATAATTTACATCATATACCAAAAGAGGATGAAACAGATTTATAAGATCATCACGGGTGTCATGTCTAGTGGAACCAATAGGAGTTTGATTCCTGCAGGACACTACAAAAAGAAAGACCCATGCCACAAAATGCTGCCCTCGCATAAGGAAGCAATGAGGGTAAAAAAAAAGCTGATTACTGCAGTCAGACCTTTGATCAGTGTAAATGTGAGTGGACATAGTCTGTGGTCTACCTCACTATCTGGACAGCCATGGCACTTTTCAACTTGTCTGATGCTTGTGTCCTGTCAAAGGAGCAACTTTTGGAAACACAACATTCTAGATTCTGAGTCCTTGGGGGAAAAAAAGGATTTGTGTGAACGGCAGCATAAATAGGGGTTTCATAAGGTCAATGCATCTACAGCCACTGCTTAGAATCAATGCAGACTGTTGCAAAAGGGAGACTGAAAGCTTAGTGCTTACCATAATTAAGGTCTCCATACAAGTTTCCATGCAGATAAGAGTGTTATTTTTCCCCTTTATATTTCTTTAAAAAAATATCTTAAAAATACAGGGGATTAGATTGTCACCAAATGTAGAGGGAATATTGTCTTTATGAGCATGTCCAAAGACGTTTTGGCAGATCATGACCAACAAAGTTATAAGGTATTGCATAGGACAACTTATATGACTAAGAACACAATATATTATCATACAGTATGATGTGATCATTATTTGATATTTTGAGGTCAGCCCTCCCAGCCAGGTCATTCTGCATTTATTTCTTCTCCTTGCTACACAAGAAGGGAAGTGTTTATGAAACACCTCGCTCTGTTATCAAAGAACCAGAATTTACACTTTTCTAACCTTTTTTCAATGTACCTTGGTATTTCCCTATGGGAGATATAGTCCACTCTATAATTATATAGCCCATAATCTCCCTATTACAACACTGACATAAATGACGCTTGAAATTGAGACCTGTGCCCATGCAAATGAGATCTGTACAAACATATTGTATTCTTGAATGCCATCAAAGCATTCACGCACATGCATATTGTTTTCTTGAGAGCCTTCAAAGTGCCTGCGAGTTATTTTGTATCCTGCATCTTTGCTGCCTGACTACATGACTTTCCATCAATCAAAAGACCTTTGGAAGAAAATGTTGGCAGAGTACTAGAGAGCAAGAAAAGCAAGCCCTCTACCTTTCTTCTAGCCATTCACTTTGGTGCCTCTGTCCACGCGTATCGCAAAGAAGCCAGTAATGCTGGTATTACTCTCCACACTACAGTCCATGTGTCCAATAAACACATAAGGAAGGATGCTCTCCCTCTCAACTTTTTGGCTCCTTCCAAGCATCTCAAGCTCCTCCATCCTGATGGTCAAGTATCGACATTATCTATGATGGCTGACAGGACAGCAGGTTGAAACGCCTCTATCCATGCTCTTTCCCTCTGCCTCCTTCTCACTCCAGCATGCTTCCCCAGATGTCTTCTTTTATTTTTTTCTGCAATTCTGTTGGAAAATCTTATCAAAACTTATTTGGCAAAAGGTGCAAGATCCAAGAGCTCCTCTTGAAAGTAAACAACGGGCGTCCAGTTTTACTGCACTGTCCTGCTCTATTATTCTTCTAGATGTACAAAACACACTCCAAAGGCACAATAGTGATATGCTCTAGAAATTACAAAGTAAAAGAATACATTAAAACACTGAAAAGATCATAAAAGACTCACACCCTGGACATAAGTAGTTTGAGATGCTGCAGGACTGTGATGACCATGAACCAAGTTTTTTTTCCCCTAAGGAATCACAGCTGTATATTCTTAGAGATACTAATTGCTGCCTTCAGTTGCAGTTAGTACAGTGCACTTAATGACGACACTGCAATTTACTACTCAATAGTCGCTTTGCTGAATGCGTCCACATTTGTATGCATGTACATGGAATATATATTCTCATTTCTTAAATTTGTTTTTTTAAGCACCAAGGGAGTTGCACTCCTATTTCATTGTATGTCCATACAATGACAATAATGAATTTCTGTTTCAGGGTTGTGAGAAGAGTCTGAGTCTATTTTGTGTGTGCCTGTGTTTGTCCAGCAGAGTGCAGTGTACTGGGACAGAGTAAAGGCAGGTGTATCCAAATAGTATCTGGATAGAAAGGCTGGCTGCTCTATCCTTTGTTGCTCTTGCTCTTGGCTCTCACACACAGACCTGGAAGTTGCACAGGCAATGGAGTCTGCTGCAGAAGGCTCGTACCATCTGGATTTCGCTTCACTTCATGTTTTTGCTCCCTATACCTATTTTGGATTGCATTTTTGATCTTATGTATTATAAATAAAAACTATTTTTGGTGGAAATCCTAGGGTTCGGTCTTCCCATTTATCTGGAGCTGCTTTGAGCGAGGCAGCCTTGATGTACTGAGGCGTCCTTGATGTACCGTCTGTTGGTGAGGTAGTCAGCAAGCCAGGTGCCCAGGTGATAGTCAGCTACAGCCCCCTCCAGCTTTCCCTGAGCAGTGTTGGTTGAATTGCATTCAGAGGAGCAGAGGAATCAAAAAGCATGACCCTCACAGTGCTTCCAGCATTTGTTGTGATATGTTATGCTGGAATTATAATATGCTAACCAATGAATACTTAAGAGCCCAAGAGTAATCAGTGTAAGAATACCTGTGTATGTAATGTTTACCTTACAGTCTCTGAATAAAGTAGAGTTGACAGTATTCCTGGTTATCATCATTGACTCTCAAATATTACTTCATGTGGTGGAAGCAGTGGAATTGACTGTGAGAACCACATAAACCCACTTCGTGCCTGACATGAATCTTGAAAGGAATTGTTTTATTGACAAATGTGGCAAGAAGTACACAAGATAAGCATATAGTGGGAACACACTATGTGGCAAACTAATAACTAAACTAAATAACTGTATCCTAGAAGTGTGTATGTGTGAGTCAAAACATTAGCATTGAAGTGTCATTTTACCAATGAGAAGCTAAATAAACAAATGATCGCCACACAATGCTCTGAGAGACAACTTGTAGGCTACTGTTTGGTTGAAGTGTTAAAAGAGGGATATGAACCATTTTGGCAGGAAATGAACATATAAATCAGCTAGGCTAATTGAGTTCAGAAGAAGCACACATGGTAAACAGAGGACGAGGACACCAGAACTGCAGCACAAACCACGAGAATGGCCTCCTACAACAACAAATTTATGCATGTAAGAGGACACTGGACAAGGTGAGGCAGAAATGACAGCAACATCAACAAAAGCAAGATTTCAACATAAGGAAAACAAGTAAGTCAACTACAAAACAGATATTACAATTACCAGTCCAACAAAAAGGGCAAAAGCTTAAATTCGACTCCATCACTACAAGTGAGAAATGCATGTACAGCATCAACAGCAAACCTAGAGAAGAGGCCTTTAGAATAAAGAATGTGAAATTATCCAATGTACCAGGTTATGGATATACACTTTGTTTGAAAGTTGACACAGGCATATCAGATGTACGGAAGCACCAAACATGCATATAAAAGGCTCTGAAAAAAATTACGTAAAAGTGCCTGCTTGCATTGATTAGCTCACTTGCCTCAGAACCATGGACATTCCATGCCAGTACAAGATTCCAGATGGGTCAGCAACCCACAAGTGAACTATTTATTCTTGTGCGTATGCAAGTGGATACAACAGAAAGGCAGACAAGGTTTCCCAGCCAGTTCTTGTTTACCTCGCTGGGCTGCGCTGCTGCCAAGCTCTGCACATACATAGACACACACCCGCACGCATGGGAGAGTGAGAGAGAATGCGAGAGAGAGAGAGAGAGAGAGAGAGAGAGAGAGAGAGAGAGAGAGAGAGAGAGCAAGACATAGCTCAGAGAGATGCGAAGCTCAGAGAGAAAGAAAGAGAAAGCGAGACAGCTTGAAAAGAGAGACGCAGTTGAGAGTCATGATCCTTTGTCTTGTTTCTTTGGTGTGGGAGCAGGGATGGGATGCCGGTTGGTGGAGGGGCCTGGATAGTTCATGCAACTTATGCAACTTTGCAGAGGTTCATCATGGACATATAAATAAATGTAAATGTGTTCTGAAATATGGAACAGCACAATATATCCCCTTTAAGAGAGCATATCCAAAACAGTTGCATAAAACTGGACACACAATTAGCTATGTTTGCAGATGAGGGCATCCTGTCAACATTTTTACAGCCGTCTCTTTTACTTTTGCCCTCTATGGGGAAAACGCTGTTTTGGGCCCAATGGGATTTCTGTTGCAATACCAGGGTTGGCTTCTTGGTAAAATCAGATCGCTGGCTGAGGGGTGACACCCTATCCAGGTCTTATAAGGCATCCATGCAAAGCACCACTGCCAGGTTCAATGACACCACACAGCAGTTGGGGTGCATTGCCGGTGCTTTGCCCGAGAAAGGTTCCAGATCTAAATTGTTTTAGTAAATCCCTTTGTGTTCATTTGCATTGACATTTGTACTCGACAAGAATGTGCAGGTCACAAAAAATAATTATAAAAATCTTGAGTTATTTGCTACGACATGCAAGCTGGATTACAGCAACTATGCTAAAATAGTGCTAACTGGGGGGGCTCTCCAGATTAGGACAAATGCTGGGTGGGCTTCAAAACAGAGATGGGATTTATGGCTCTTTGAAGGGAGCCAGATCTTTGTGTTCCTTTCATTTAAAAGAGCCGTTCAAAAAACTGGCTCATTTGAGCCATAAATAATTCATTTTAACTTGGTGTCCGACGGTAGTCGACCCAGGGGAGGGTTGGCTCATCCTTGAGAGAGAGAGAGAGAGAAAAAAAGAACAGCTCCCAACCAAACACGACTCAGTTCCCATTGTTTATGTTGATAAGCCGTTCAATAGATTTGAATCATTCGTGAATGTCACAACTCTACTACAAAGTGCTTTGGCCCACTCATCCAACTCAAGGGACTGTGGTGAGTGACTCAATGTCACCTGGGGGTGGAGTATCCCTTTACACAAGGAATTCCAAATGAGAAAATAAGTATAAGGGTTAGGGTTAAGGTTAGGGTTAACCCTAAACCTAGACCTATATATGTTTCCGATTGTCAGCCTATTTCAGGCTGACAATCGGTTTGGGGTGAGGGTTAGGGTTAACCCTAACCCTACAAAAAACAAACTTGTTATGAGCCTTTAAATGAGATGGAATCAAGCACACTTGCCTTGTTTTTAAGCCTCTTGAAGGCTTATTTTGAGCAAGGGGGAGGGGGAGGGTTTGCTCATTCTCGAGAGAGAGAGAGAGAAAAAAAGAATAGCTCGCAACCCGGCCCGGTTCAGCTCGGTTCCAATCGTTTATGTTAATGAGCCATTCAATAGATTCGGATCGTTTGTGAATGTCACAACTCTATGATTGTGTGTGACATTAGGGTTAACCCTAACCCTAAACTTATATATGTTTACAATTGTCAGCCTTTTTCAGGCTGACAATCGGTTTAGGGTTAGGTTTAGGGTTAACCCTAACCCTAAACCTAACCCTACGAAAAACAAACTTGTTACAAGCCTTTAAATAAGATGGAATCAAGCACATTTGCCTTGTTTTTAAGCTTTTAAACTTTTTTTGAGCAATATTTGCTCAGATGAATTCGGTTTTTAAGCAATAATTACTGAAAATAAGAAAAATGGCTTAGAATGAGAAATCTTGACAAGTAAAATAAAAACTAGCTTTTTATGCTTGATTTATTTATTGTATGCTTACTACTACTACTAATTTTTTTCTTGTTTTAAGAAATCTTACCAAGTCCCATTTACTTGCTGTTCTGGCAGATTATTTTGCTTAAAGTTAGCAATTTTCCCTCTAAAACGCTACATATTTTTCTTATTTTTTCAAGGGCATTTTTTGTGGTGCTGATGTTGAGCACAAAGAAGGATGGATCTTTACCAGTGGCAAGCTGTGAGTCTTCAGTGATGTCCTACTAAGTCTGACTTGAATAGATACTCCTCATGATACCATCATTTATGACACCACTGCTGGAGAAATAATATACAGAAACATACTCACAGACTACTGTATAACTCCAAACACCAAATTGATCCTTTGCAAACAAAAGGCATTCCCAGATGAACAATTTGCAATGTCCCTAAGAAGCTGTAAGGCAGGGGTATCACTCATAGTGGATAGGAAGTGGCGAAACTCTTTCCTCGCCTGGCACAGGTTAGCTAGCTTGGGGGTTGGGCAACCGCGTCTCACGAGAGCTAGCTTCTCTTGAATGGTACGTCTGGAAAATGGCCATGCGAGTATATCTGCTGCCAAATGTTTTCCTCTCCTTCGGCCATTGTGGGTTAAAAAAGCAAGTATATATCCATTAGAAATTCAACTAATGGCTCCCCGGGTGTGGCTCTGGTGTTTGTTTTTGGTGGTTGTTCATCTGCATAGTGCTGCCAGCTCTCACAAGTGCGTATCCAATCACAGGACGCATACATGTCAAATTCAAAGTCAGGCCAGCTAGAAGGCCTTAAGGTCCCAGTATGCTTCCGCGCCAGCGTCTGCACAGACATTAGCGCCCACCGCTTCTGTTCTGCCCAACCACAGTGGGGCGGTAGAAGTCTCTGCCCCTGGAGCAGACAAAGACAGATTGTCATGAAATAGGCTGACAATCGTAAAAATATATGATAAATGATATCTTTATTTATGTTGACTATATTTTGAATGGACTATTTGGGTTGGGGTGCTACTGTGTCAAAAGTGATGTCGACTACTCTCTCTCTCTCTCTCTCTCTTTCCCTGTGTGTGTAAGGCACAGGGCCACACACAGGGTAGCCTGTGCAAAACGCCAGTCAATTGAAAAACGGACATTTTAATGAATTTAAGCGTCATTAAAAGTGGACATGTCCGGGCAAATGTGCACGCATTGTCCCTGTATTAAAACACGGATCCATAGCACTTCGCTGCTTTAAATGTACAACCAGGAGTACAGCTGAAGGAGCATTAATATTGGCCGATGTCTCTAGTCTGATGCAGCCATGGCAACCGACAACAAACTGCTTCTTCGTGGGGAAAAATGAGCTCTTCCACATTGTCAAGGGGTTTTTTGAGCGCTCGACTCCACCTACTGGTGTGGCGAGTTCAGTAGGGCGCATGCGCAAACAACACATGGGCTCTCAAATTTTTCCCTGCACAAATCCATCTGCACCACTCCCCAAAACGGTGCAGACACACGCCGCCATTTTCGCAGAAGCATACTGGGGCTCTTACTGTCCCCAACTCGTGATCTGTCTGGCTATTGCAGCTATCTGTGCCTATATGTACCTACATCTGTACTATATGTGCCTGTTCACTCACAGTGCACAGACACCTGCATTGTTGATTACAAAGGCCTTGGACAGATTTCATGCAACCTGGCAACACAAGCTAGCTCAATTCTGACTGGATAAAAAACTCTAAAAATACAACACTAAGATATAGAATGACATGAATAAGAAGAATAGTTTTATTTATATATAAAAGGAAAACTTTTATAGTTAGCAAAAATATCATGATTTCTGTTCATTTTAGGCCTGCATAGAAGGACTTACTAGCCCTGACAGGCCACCACTGATCTTGACATATATACTTAGACCCACAAACCCTAAAGAAAGCCCGAAAAGATGACTACCCAAGATACCTACTGTCAAAAAGCTCCAAAAATCCAAAATTCACAAATGCAAGGAGATTCAAGAGACTTGATGCAAAACCTGGATACCAGTCAATACAACTTGATATAGACTCCTGACAATGTTTTGCACCGCATTTGGTAGGTACTGTTAGAAACGACAGCCATTTGCTAGTTTGTCTCAAGATCTCTTCCAGTCCAAGATGTATCAGATCTTAAAGGGATTCGATAATGTGGTCAGTATGTTTGGAGCAGTTTGGAGTTGATGCCTTCAGGACATCCATTCTTTGTTGCCTTCTTCTTCCTGAGCTCCCTTCTCAACTGATCAGCTATCAGCTAACATTATGACATCATCTCTTCAGTCATTATAGTGGTGCCATTATCATCAGTGTCATTATCGTATCAGCATCACCAGAGTATTGTTATCAGGGCCTCAGGACCTGAGGAGAGGGCGAGGGTGTTAAACTGGGAAGATCAGGAATCATGCGATTCTGTGTCAGCACCATAGTTTTGACTTTAACTTTCCAAGAAGACTCTAAATCTCTGTTTTTATGTAGTATGTATGTTTATGCAGTTGTAAATAATATGAGAGGGGTCAGCAACCCACGGCTCTCTTCAGCCTCCTTGTCGTGGCTCCTTTAAAGCCCGGGTAAACCTTCGTGCAACGGGTTGCGCACACCGCGTCACGCTGCCAGCCAGAAACATATTTCTGCGCTGGCCCTGCAAAGCTCTGTAGTGTTATGTGCCCGCGTGTGACGTGTTTCGTGGAAGTGTACCTGAGAATCTCACCCCGTACGTGTGAATTGCAGTGCCACACAGGACATCCTCTGCAAACGCCAGTCAATTGAAACAGACATTGTAATGAACTTTAGCGTCGTAAAGCGAAGACGGGAGGACATATCTGTTTTGTCCAGGGCAATGGTGGGGGGCGGGGGTTGTGGAGGTACCCTTAAGATTCTAGGGGCTGTGTTGTCCAGGGAATTTTTTCCATGGTATGCAGGGAATCAAGATCAAAATTTTTCACTGTCCCATGCGTGGACAAAGACAGGACAGTCATCCTGGACTTAAGTAAAAATGATAGTCTGGACTTTCGAACAATCATGAATGCCAGCCCGGACTGTAGATGAAACTGAAGTGGCAAACTCTGGTCTGGCAAAAAGATGTGTGGCATGGTGCTGGCCGATCACTCGTCTCACTCACACAACACGCACACACATGCACACACGTTTGTGTGTTTTTAGTATATATGGTGAATGAGCACTTAGGGGTGCCCGCACTTTGGTTGAATATGCAGTTCTGCAGCAGCCACAGTCACACACATTTACCAGTCATTTTTCCCAGGCGTTTTAGGTGTGTTTTGGGCTGAATGAATGGCTATTTTAGGTTGGTGGTGGTATTATGATATTATGTTGGCAATGGGTCACTTATATTGTTTTTATTTTAATTTATAATGGAGTTTGATGTTTTTAAAGGGGGTTACCTGTTCTCCGGAATGGTAACATCCAATCCAGGGAACAGGTAGCCCTATATATGTGGGCCTCAGTCTTGCTTGAGGGGAGAGAAAAGGCACACAAGCTTGCTGTGAGGCTGTGTAAGTTGCTATGCTTTACTTTACCAGAGCTAAAAGCTAATAGTTCTTTTCAAAATATTTTGTTGAACATTTCTATTTTTGCTTTTGGTTATTTTGTTTGCACTTTGTATTTTTGTTCCTGTTATCCCCTTTAGTGGTGTTTGGTGCTGCATTGGGTTGCAATAAAACACCTTTTTTTTTACATCTTTCTGCCTGCCTGATCCTCCTCCCCGTCAGTTGTCCAGCTTGCCACTCCCACACTGACCACTCACAACCTCACAATATTTGAGATTGTTTCCACATGGTTAATTTCCATCTCTTGTCCCATTGGGTTTGAAGCCAATTGGTTGGTAATGGTTGAGAGGGAAAGTTCATGATGTAGTGGAAGAATGGAACCTGTGACCCGCAGTGATGGTGTGGCGCACGTAGCCTTGCTCTGTTATTGTGTCTCTAACTTTAAATGTGAGTAACATGGGTTGAGTCACATGAGTCTCAGTCTCTACATTTGTGGCTCATACACTACTGTACATGATGCAAAACACATCAGCTACAACTCATTTGAAAGACCCTGCTACAAAGATTGGAACAATACATAACACTAACAGCTACACAGAACCACTGCAGAGAGAGAGACAAGATTTGAGCAAACAGCATGGCCAAAACATGGTTGTAAACTTCCTCTTTCCTTCCTTCCACCAGATTACATGTTGGCACACAAAACTTTAGCTGTTCAAGCCAGCGTGAATTATGAAAATAAATAAATAAATAAATAAGTATTTCATGATTGAAAATTTGAAGAAAAAAAAAAGAAATTTTTTTCAACTGGGTGTGTATTGGATAAATTGTTTTTTGGAGCCAGGCCTAGCAGCTCTTCATGGTATTGCAAATAAAATTACTTCCACAATGGCCCCATTTTCTGTACCGGAAGACTGCATCCATCTTATATATACTGTCTACTGGCTGCATACAACAGCCTGCACGTCATGCTGAGATACTAAGTGCTGGGATTCTACAGATTCTGATTGGCTGGCAAAGTCAATCACATTCACATGGGTATTGAAATATCCTGTTGGCTCTAAGGAGTCGAAGAGGTGTCATTCACTGAAATTGGCCAATCCATGGAGCATACAGGTGACCAATCAGGTGTGTGCCATGAAGCACAGCATGCACAGTTTTGAGAGAGAGAGAGAGAGAGAGAGAGAGAGAGAGAGAGAGAGAGAGAGAGAGAGAGAGAGAGAGAGAGAGAGAGCCAAACAAGGCTCAAAGAAGTATCTTACAGCCTTGGAAGTTGGAACTGCTGTTGACTGAATGACCAAAATGATCTTTTTGGAGACCTTGCCTAAGATGTCTATGCTAAAAACTCTCTGATTTTATCCTGCTGAACTTGATCAATGATCAAATCATCGAGAATGTCCACATATTGGACTATGATTTGGAAAAGGTTTAGAGTTTTAGTAGCAACATTTCCAAGGGATACTCACCCTAAAAGTGTTTTTTTGGGGGGAGACATAACACTGTTAATTTTGTGTACCACCTTCATTTACTATTCACCAGCAAGACATGCTGATACATCTCATCAAATCCTCAAAGTGTTCACTTTCCAATGACACCAAAAGTATTCAAATAAAGTTAGATATGCTCATTTTATTATGGACATATATTTAGATTAAAGGTTTTTATTTTAAAGCTCAATATACATTAAGATTATTGAGATTACTGAGTGCAACATTTAATGAATAGAAATCACTGTGTTAAATGAACATGTGATATCTCATATTCATTACTAGCCGCAGAAGTGAAAACGGCAAACGTTGTATCATGGTTCATAGATCAAAGTGGATCATAATGAAACTTGTGATATCATGTTTATATCTCTCGGCTGGCTTAGTTGCACCCCGAGATCCTCCCGGAGGAGTTTGTATAAGTGGCTGGGGAGAGTCTGGGTTTCACTGCTGAAACTGCTGCCTCCACTGTCTGGATCCAGTGAGGCAGCTAATAATGAGACAGCCCAAGAAATGCAAGCAGTGAATGGAAAGAGGCACAGACAAATTCTGCAACATAACTTATGATGTGGGACAAAAAATATGTAATATAAATATACATATACACCGTTTGTGGCTGTAACCAGAGTAAAGCACCACCTCCGCCAAGATATTTTCTCTCTGTCTCTTTCTTGTGACCAACAGACTAAGAGACTTTCACACAGCAAACGTTATTTGGGGTACCAGATACAATAGCCTCCAGCTGTCACAATCTCTTCGCAGGACCATCCAAGCATTAGTAAAGAAGTAGAGGTAGCAAGGAGGCTGAAGTCACCGAGAATGACACATTAACAGAGACTGATGGATGAAGGAAAGGCAAACAGGAGGGGAGAAAATCAATTCTAGACGGACGGACAAACAGATAGAGCGGCTAGAGTAGCCTCACCTCTCACTCACCTGCTATGACTGAAGGATTACTCTGACCTCCCTCGGGTTTCACCCAAAGCTCCAGGCTAAACTTGTCTCTTGGCAGCTCCAGCCCCGCGGTCGGCTTCACCTGCAGCTGTTCCTGGCGCCCGCTGAAGTACAGGGCTGTCATCCAGGAAGGAGGCACCGGTGGCACGGGAGTCCCCCAAGCAGGTGAGCCGCCAACAGGAAGACTCGCCGGAGGATCCGTCTCGTCCACCTCCCCGGAGTAATCATCGGTGCCGTCCACTAGGGTACCGGTGGAGGATTGTGGGTTCCCATTCTCCTGTTGCAGCTGGAAGAGGACCTCGAGACCCTTTGAGTCTGTGGAATTGGAGCTGGAGTTTCCTTCTTCCTTGTACGGAAACGTCGCGTCGAGGCTGCGGGCGAGCCTGGCCCGGGATAGACCCGGAGCCGGCACCGGCTGCGCTGCGTCTTTACGCATAGATGGGGCTGCCGGGTATCCGCCGTCGAAGCTCCGGCCGCCACCGCCTTGTGTCGAGCGCTTCCCATAAAGCTGTGCAGGCGATGTGACGTACCCGTCCCGTGTTGCCACTGCCAATTTCTCAGCGTCTCCTCTCCAGCCTCCCCTCGTGTCCTGTCGTTGCGCGCTGGCATCAAAAGCGCCTGTGACAGTGTGAGGTCGGCTTCGACTAGTGAGCGTCGCCGGACGGGCCGCTAGAGGGCGGTGTTGGAACGAGGAGAGGGAGCGAGGCTGCCGCCTTGAGCTCCAGGAGCCAGAGACGGCGCAGGGTTCACCTGACAACCTGGAGAACTCCAGGTCCGCCCGCCGGGCCAGGGCACGCCTGTACCGACTCACCGAGCCGAGTAGCAAGGTGTTGGGGATGAGGACCAGGAGGACAGCTAGTGGTCTGATAAGCAACATGTCCCCAGGTGTCGGGAAGGTGCGTTCGCGGACGATACAGAAAATTATGGAGTGGTATGGGGAAAAAGCTCTGGAGAGGCTGCTCTCCAAATCAGCAGCAATAGGTCTCACGCTAGACTGTTCGGTAGATTGGTTTAGCCAGACGACAATTGTTCAGCGTTTCTGTTTTAGTGTGAAATAAGGGCAAAGAGATCTAAAGTCAGTGCATTCCAGAGGGATTAAGCTGAAGAGGATGAAGAGGATGTTATGTATGCAAAGTTTCTCACATGGACTTACTGCATATCGAGATTCTTGATGCCCTGTATGTTTGTTTTTGTTTGTTGCTTTTTGGCATAAATAAAACGTCTTTAACCCTATAAACTTAATCTAACATGAAAATCCTGCTTTGGTACAGCTGCAGAGGCTCTGCACACTCCTGCACTTTGCGCGGAGATGCTGCTGTGCCTCCTCTCCGGTCACCGAGCCAATACTGCAAAATATGTGGAGCCTCGATCACCACGTTTCTCTTTACAGGTAGAAAAAAAGCCCAGCTGCTAAATATCTGTCTGCAAGAATTCATGAGGTACAAAAACAGGTCCCACCGAGTTTTAAATGAAAGCAGACCGATTTTATTACTGAGAAAAACCTGGTGCAAAATGTCAGACTATTTTATTTGTATGGATAATCAGGTGGAATCAAATGACTTTGCACAAAGCCTAAAATCTTGTTTTACCTGAACATTGCGGCATCATTTAGTGTGTCCTGATCCAAGATACGTTGCAAGGTGAATCAGAGCATAAAAAGGCAAAATCTCTTCAGAGGCAAAGTGGAGTGCAGTCGAAAGTGTCAGCCCTACTAGTTGAGAAGAACAAACGTCCTTCTGTGAGTTCTGAGAGAGGACCAAAATACTCTTAGTCCGTTAAAACAGGGCTCGGTGTCTGCTCTCCTCCCGGGTTTGTTGTGCGTCTGTGGTGCGCCTCAGAGTGACTCTCCTGCACCGGTCCATGAAGCAGTAGTAATATCCCTCTCCATTCACCTCTCTCTCTCTCTCTCTCTCTCTCTCTCTCTCTCTCTCTCTCTCTCTCTCTCTCTCTCTCTCTCTCTCTCTCTCTCTCTCTCATTTTCTTGAGTCCAAACCTTTTTTTATCAGGGAGTCCCTGCCCGCCCTGACATCACCGGTAGGGGAAGTGTGTAATGTGTGGAGGTGGTGGAGCCTCACACTTGGGTTTTTTACAAGGGAAATCCTCTCTTCCCCCCATGCATCCCTCTGATCCGATACAGAGTGAAGTCAGGAAAGTGCGTGTAAAACTGGTCTCATTATTTCTGTTAGGGCCTCTCTGTTGTGGCACTGAATTCAGCTAAAAGTAGCAATACAACAGTGTGAAGACACTGAATAATTCCCATGAGATTCTACTCCTCGTGTCTCATATATTTGACATCTTACAGCAGTTGCAGATATAGGGATTAAGCGAAAAATCTTTTTTTTTTTTTAATTTTTTAAAAATTATTATTGATATACTTTACCTGTGTCTGTTGGCTACATCAAAAACAATACATCATAGTTTGTCATTGTTTTTTCCTGACCTGGTAAAGAAAAAAATGTAGCTGAGAATGTGTAGAATTTGTCTCAGAAGTACATTGTAGTATAGTAAAAGTAAAAGTTACTTCTCAGCCCTATGCATATCTATAGAACATCTGAGCGGAGGGATCCTGCAACAGCATCATAAGTGTATTTGGTAAATCCCTTTGCTGCCCCTCTCTTCCTCACTCTTTCACATACACACATGTGCGCAACCACACACACACACACACACACACACACACACCACACACACACACACACACACACCACACACACTGTTTCTCCAAAGTAAAGGGCATACCCTCTTTCACTCTGTTCCGCTTTTCTTGTCTTTTTCTTCCTTTACCCCTGCAGCACCCCTTCCCCCCACTTCCCCCTCCTCTTGATCTATGTATCTCCCTCATGCTCTGGCTCTCTTCAGTGGTACAACACAGACAGGCACAACATCTGTCTCACACATGAAAAAACGTTTTCGCAAGCTTTTTATCATCCAAATATGCTACCTGCTACCTCTGTGCCAAGCTGCTCTGCTCATGTGGACGGAGCCAGGCCTGAAAACATCAGAGGGAGGAAGCGTTTGGTGAAAGGAGGCAAAAAAGCAGAGAAGATGTGAGGAGAAATTAATGATGGGGTATTATATAATAGCAGATCTGAGAATGCCACAAGTGAGAGCCATTAAGAATGTAGTGAGGTTTTTGATGAATGTCTCTTTTTAAATATTCTGTCGATTGATGTATGCATCATCAGACTATTGTAAGTGAATCTACATGTACAAAGACCCGACTGAGATATCAGAGACATCCAAGTTTTTCACAAGGTTAGTATTGCAGAACGCATTAATGCATCTGAAAGCCAAAATGTGTGTCGTTGTTGTTTATCATATACGGGTGAATATTTTTGCTCATCAAAAGTACCTCGCAAATGGAAAAATAGCTCTTGGCCGCTTGTGCCGGCACTCCTAACTCGAAAGACAGGTGTACTTGCTGAGATGTTTCCAGACCGTGCAAACGACTTCTATACTGATCTCGAACATTCTATTAAACTTTATGGCCACAATATACTATCAGCTGGTGGTGGCAGGCTTTATGTTTTTTTACCGCATGAGGATTTTAAAGGGTCCCTCATTTTGATTTGTGCAGTAGTATTGTGGAAACAATTTCATTCACATATTTGGAATCCCTCTCAGTACTAATTAAAAAAAGCAGTGGCTACTACTAAGACAGCTGTTGCCGTTCCGCACTCTCTGAAATGTTAGCCCACCCCCCCCCTCCCACACCCCTCCCTGTTATTTTTTGTCAGGCTCAATTTGCAAACAGGGCCCTGGCTCTACGCTCAAGATGGAGATGGAGGAGGAGGCTGCTGGCAGTTATGGCAGGGGCCCCCGAAGGGGCAAAAACGGTTCCTAAAGAGTGGGAGGCAGGAATTCCACAATCCCAGCTTGCCTGACAGAGGGATCGGCCTGCTAAACATTCAGCTTTTTCTGCTGGCAAAGTTCCCTTTGAAATCCAGCTGCAACCGTGTTGGAGAAAAGAAGGAAAAAAGAAACAAGAGAACTTAGAGGGGTGGGTTTTAGAGAAAACCAAAAAAGGGGGATGAAGGCGAGGACACAAAGGGGGAAAGAGGGGGAAAGAGTGACAGTGGTGTGTTGTAGAGCAAGTGAGGGAGAGAGTGTGCGTGTTTGTGTGTGGTTGTGCACGTACGTGTGAGAGAGAGAAATTCTGAATGGGCGTGCTCCATCAGGGCCTCACCCCCTGCTGTAAGGAACCTCCACAGGTTATTCTTCATCCGAGTTTGTCGGTCTTGACCCCACCGACCCTGAAGCCCGCTCTCTGCCTTACACACACACACACAAACACACATTTCCTCTGCATACCCTCATTACTTTCCGTCACTCACTCGTTCTTTCTCACCTCTCTGCCACTCACTAACCTTGAATAAACGAAACGTGCACAGAAAATCTAGGCTGATGTGCAGGACAAATGATAAGGGAGAGAAAGAAGTAAAGCAGAGAAAGAAAGCTTTTCATCACCACTGGTAAAAAAAAAAGAGGGGGTCGGGGGGTTGGGGCGTTGAGGGAGACAAATGCAACACAGTGTGTATGCTGCAGGTGTCCAGCTTAAAGGATCTTATTCAAAGTCAGTTGTTGCATATGTAGAGCATTAAAGGGGTGCACGCACTGTCCTATTATTACAATCATTTTTATTTGGTTTCAATATTCCCTATCACTATTTGTCTCTCTTAATCCCAGATACCATATTAAGAGACATGATGTCTTTGAAACAAAAGAAACAAAAGCATTGTCAAAGTATAAAGAAAGAAAAAACGTTTGCATGCTGAGTGAGTTTTTATCTGAATCATATCCATTCATTTCCCGATCCGTTTCATCCTGAACGATGTCACAAGAATTAGTAGTTTGACACCAAGAGTTAAATAGAAAACTCCAACAGTTATTTGACAGTATATTGATTATATTATCAATATACAAAATACATTTTCATCCACAGTATGAACATGGTGAAATTCCATGATGTGCGTAACTACTTGGAGGAGGTCATTATAGAAGCAGGTGAAAATGAAAACACATGGATAAACTGGATAAACTGTGGCCACGAATACATGGTTGAATTACAGCAAGATGTTTGTCTTGACTCCATCCCTTGCCACACTTAGTGGTTCCCACCTACCTGCTCCTTTTTCATGTACAGGCAAAAGCATCTGAAAAAAAGGACACGTGAGGAATCCATACATCTTTATAAGTTAAAATATCTCTCTATAGCAGGGGTGGCCAACCTGTTTCACAAAGAGCCGCTGTGGCTGCAGGTTTTTGTTCCAACCTGTCCATAGCACACAGTTGACCAATCCACTGTCTGAAGACTCAGATCAGTTGATTGAATGAGCCAAATCAAATGGAACAAACACCTGCAGCCACAGCGGCTCTTTGTGGAACAGGTTGGCCACCCTTGCTCTATGGAGTTCTAAAATTAAGGTGTGTATAAGGATACAATACTTTTCTCAGGGTTTTGCCATTTTGAAACTTGTAGGAATAGTATTCTTTTTTCAAATTGGTATCGTTTTTTTCCCAGTACTATTGTTTGTTGCTTTTGATTTTAATAATCAGCATTAACAGTGACATATAAGCATGGATTCAGATTTCATATAGATTAAATTAATTTACTTGAAACATTACATTCATCTGAATTCTGAACAACCAAATATCCCATGTAATTATTACATGACATGTTGCGTTTTAACTCAGTTTTAGAGTAATGGATACATTTTCATTGCCAGTGTTTCATTTATTTACTTTGTTGCCATTCAGATGGCATTATATGCAGAGGTAGTTAAAAGCTCAGAGGAAGAAAATAAGTAGACTTATGCTGCTCAAAAATCGATTGTTTGGCTCAGTTAAATAAATGGAAATATTAAAACACACAATACAACACACAGTATATATAACACGACGAAACTAAGTTGTAAAGGAAAAAGAAAAACACACATCTTCAAAACAGTCATCAAATTGAAAAATCGTGCCAGACAGTTTCATAGGAGTGTTATGGAGGGGGCTTTCTTGCCCTTTGCTGTAGGATTGTAACCCAAAAGCAGAAGCGAACTGATGTGGCGAAGTGTAGGCTGGCGAGCGGTTGGACTCCTCGCCGCCAGGGGGCAGTATTTAAAGGCAACAACACACAGGGGAAATGGACTGACCGAGGAAACCCAGGAGGTCCCCCCCTCCCCTATCAGTGGCTAACATCGGCTAGCCGGCTAATCTTCTGGACAGCGCAGCTCGGCTCGTTTGTGTTCGTCGCCTCGGCGTTCATGCCTGCTCTCCCTACGCACCCCAGTGCTTTTCTGAAGCGAGGCGGAACCGGAGGACAGGTTTGAGCCCGCTGGACGCATCGCTGCCGCTCCCCTCCCTCCCAGGATGCTAGCACCCAGGCTGTAAAGCTAACTAGCCGACCCTGCTAAGGCAGCAGACAGCGGCAGCGTCCGGATGCTGTTGGTGGCAGCGTAGCGGACTCGGGGGAGCTTCTAGTCGGCCTTAAACGATGTCAAGCAGCCGGACCCAGCAGAGCGCCGGCGGAGCGGGTTCCGTGCCCAGCACGAGTAGCACCGGCGCGGGGGGAGCGGGGAACGCGACCGGCGGCAACGGCAGCGGCACTGTGTCCGGCAACGTGAACGGGAGTAGCCCCGCGAATGTGGTGCCCTCCCGGAGTCCGGCTGCTGCCGCCGCCGAGGGCGGCTTGTCGGTGCCCACTCTGTCCGCTGTGCCGTCGTCGCGGGGCGGCTTCGCCTCCCTGAGCAGACCGTCGGCGTCCTCCAGCAGCAGGAAGAAGTCCCTCCACCAGACCCCCCTGTACAACGGCCTGCTGAACTCGTACGAGGATAAAAGCAACGATTTTGTCTGGTTAGTTTCCGTGCGGGGTTCGTGACCGCGGCGTCCTGAGAGCTGCAGAAGTTTCCTCATGGGGAGAAGTGTTTGTTTGGTTTTTTGACATGCACTTACCACGACTTTTCCCCTCTTCCTTCTCAGTCCTATCTGCTTCGAAATGATCGAAGAGGCACACATGACGAAGTGCGGCCACAGCTTTTGGTAAGTGTTGACCAGTAGTCCAGGACGTGGAACAGATGCATAAAACCTGAAGCAGTGACATTGATCGGTTGACATGCTGCTAATTGACATACCAGACGGCTACTGGTTGCTCACATTACCTGCACTAAGTCCTTAGGAAACGCGTTTCACCTATTTACCTTAAACCTATGCGACATGTAGATGTGTGTTCTACATGTATTGATGTTCTTCTCTAACACTGGCGAACACCAATTACTTAAATAACCTCGTAGTGTTTGGTCAATGGCCCGGCCTAAATGTGCAGGCCCATCATGTGTTCAAGTTGAGCATTTGATGCGATTTTCCATGTTCTTTTAAATGTACCACATCAACGGGCTGCCACAAACTTTTCAGCAAAGTTGCTCATTGTCGCACCGAATAACTAGCAGCTTTACCCAGCAGCACAGTTCTTGTGTCCATGTACTGGTTAGTTTCTGTTCACTGTATTTTGTTGCTTGTCCCTCCTGTAGTTTCAAGTGCATTCGCCAGAGTCTGGAGGACAGCAACAGATGTCCAAAGTGTAACTATATTGTCGATAATGTGGATCAGCTTTATCCAAACTTTCTTGGTGAGTATCTAAAACGTGATCTTTTGAGTGCACCCCGCGTTTTTGTTTTTCTTCTCTGCTTTCAACGACTTGCGTGAATCAAGTCTCAAATGGAAAGCTGCTGGTCATGTGGATGAGCATACATTTTTGTGTGTGTGTGCTCTTTTCAGCATTGTAGCCTTAGGGTGAAATCATCGGATTTCTTAAAATTGAAAAGAATGCGTTGGTAAAATGGACTGAAATGTAGTCATGAAATTAAGGTCAGTTGGAAGTATTTGGTCCAACAGAGGGATGAATACCCCCTTTGGGAGTCTTCCTTCAGGTTAATTCAATAAACGTGACATTTTAGGGTTGGGTAGTCAAGGTCCTCACATTCCGACAGTTGCTAGTGAAAGTTATGTGTAAACTGCTTTGAGAGTGCATAACCAGCCTCCACTGTGGTCTCTGTTTTGCACAGACCACAGCTGAACAGTCTCAACCATCTGTATCGTGACTCTATTGTCAGTTTCACTTTGGTTGTTATACTGTCATGTACTTACATCGCATTTCTTCCTTTCCCATTTCTCCCGCCACCTACTCCTCCCCGCCTGCCATGTTCCAGTAAACGAATTGATCCTTAAACAGAAACAAAGGTCGGAAGAGAAGCGACTAAAATTAGATCATCCCGTACGTATAACACACACATACTGAAACGGCTTTACTTCTCTCTCTTCCTGGAAATTGTGCATTTTGGAAAGCCTCTTGTGTTTTGATATTTGGAGTAACCACACATGTAACTGATCAGAGTCTCCGCCCCTCAGAATGGGTCTAGGTGGCAGGTGTTCCAAGACGTGTTGAGTCCAGACCAGGAGAACTTGGACCTGGCAAATGTCAATCTGATGCTCGAGCTTCTGGTCCAGAAGAAGAAGCAGCTGGAGGCGGTAAGACAGGCAGTGATCAGACGTGCATTCAATTTTCTCCCGTGCCAACTGCTTCTTCCGTCCGCGCTTTGGCTGCTTAAATCCGCATCGGGCCGGCCAATGTTCCATGGTTTAAAAAGGTTAATGATGATTATTTGAGTCATACGTGACTCATAACCTGTTTGTCAGTGCTAAAGAAGGAAGTCGCAGGGTTTGCTTCCAAATGTGGGAGTCGTGTAGACCGACCGCGCCGCTCGACACACTGACCACGTAAGGGTTCATGAGCGTGTCGTAATGCGTCGAGCGCACCCGCGCGTCTCGAAACGCCTTGCTCGTACGGCGCGACTGTTCGAATCTTCACCGCGGAGAGGCGGCGCTTGACCCGTTCAAGGGCACAAAACATCTTTGGGCGGTCTTGACATCCAATGCCACGCGGTACCGTCTCGGATCGGCCCGGCACGCGTTTCCGTTTCAAAACGATGGAAGCGCCTCGAGGGTACCCGGTCGTCACGGCGACGCGTGCCCGCGGCCTCATCTCCAAGGCGACGCCGCTTGCCACCAGTTAAAAAAAGGGGGGAAGAAGAATAACGATACACACGCACACGATTGAGACAATCGAGGGGGGTGGCAGGGGGGAAAGCGTAGTTCCAGGAGAGGCCGGGGGCAGTGAAACGAAATGCTGCGGCGAAACGGGGGCAGTTTGGGGACCACTACAGAGGTCAGACGATGAATTGGGTGGGGTTGCACGCCGTTGCACGTATGTACTTCACCGTGTCCAGTCCAGTCGAGAGAAGGGTCGCGGCGCCGTCGACGGGGACGGCGGCCGCGGAACGGAGTGAATGGTTTTATTGACTAATGGTCGACATGTTCCTGGGTGGGAACGTCTCTTTTCCTGGAACACGCAGGCGCTTCTTGAGCAGTGGCAGGAAAATGTGGTGCACATCACTTGGAGCGGTCTTGACATCCCTTTTTTCGCCTCTTTGTTTTTGACAATGCGCGCAGCACGAAAAGGAGTGGTAGGAAAAGAGAAGTCGGAGCCACGACTTTTCCTGTTGACTCGTGTTGTGTGTGTGCGTGTGCTCACACACAGCAGAGGTGTGTGTGTGTGCGCACAAATGGCTCATCCTCATTTCTCTTCGGCACGGATCTGCGCGTCTCTGCATAAACAAACCAGACCATCGTCTTCGAACCCCGTTGAACCTCTGCTGGCAACCGTCTTAACCTATTGTCAGACAAACGGCGCGACGATGCAAAACGAAGCCAGTTGCCCCCCCCCCCCCCTGCAACGCCTGGCTCTTTCTTTCGTCTATATCCTCAAGGACGCACAGTCTGCAGCCGTTTCCTGGCTCTCGGCGCCCATCATTTCTCACCTCGGCGCTGTTCAGTGTCTTCATTTTCGAATGTCCCCCTGGAAAATGGGAGCGCACTGGTTCGGCCACGAGCCGTAGCATGCGTCTCCTGTGGATGTTGAACCTCCTCCTCGGTCTACACCCTCCTCGAGGGTTTAGACACAACAAGCGAAAGAAAGGGTTTGGCAGCCACGGTGGCTGCATGCCCGGCCGCCAGCATTCCCCGTGGACTCGCAGTCTCGGCGCTCGCGCTCCGAAGAGCTTTTCGAGGCTCACTCGTGGCCGTGAAAAGCGCACAAGCTTGAACTTAGCCGTCGGGCGCGTTTGGCGACGTGCTCCCGGACGTCAGCAGACGGGCGGGATAGACGTGCGCACAAATGCGTGTCCGTGCGATCGTGAACAGCCCCAGCACTCCCACCAAAAGCTCTTCAAACGGATGCTTTGCCTTTTTAAAGCATCCGACGGGGGTTCATATGAAAGCTCCAGAAAGTCACTATCGGTGGATAACTGAGCAGTCGACGCATGGAACCCGGTCAGATTGACGTGCTGTTCCTGCCCGTTCCCCATTCGCTCTTTTACCGCCCTCGGCACGTTGTGCCGACGCAGTTTGGACGCAGTGCATGTCTTTGGATGGTGTCGATCATCCAGCAGTGAGAAAACGTGTTGACTGGCACCGTGCTTGCTCTGTGTCTCTTGTCCAGGAATCCCAAGCAGCCCAGAGACAAATCCTCATGGAGTTCTTCAAAGAGGCCAGGAGGAACAAAAGAGAGGTACCGTAACTCTTCTCCACGGCCGTGGAAGTGTACAAATATTTATGCAGATGATAAAACTCTGTAAAGAGGCAGACCACTTTGAACCCAATCGGGCGGTTTTGTGGGATGCGGAGAGGGCGGGGGGGGGGGGGGGGCGGGGGGGGGGGTGATGCGATTAATCTCGACTAATCTCTGTCGACAGCAACTGGAGCAGCTGCAGAAGGAGCTCAATTTTCTCGAGGAGGACATCAAACGTGTCGAGGTGAGCGAAGCCCTCCGTCGGCGCACGTCGTGAAGGAGCAGTTCGCAGGATCGTTCAATCGCATTTTAGTTATCGTCGTCGTCTCGGTTTGAGGTCTCTGTAATCTTCCAGGAAATGAGCGGCCTGTATTCGCCCATGATGGAGGCCGAGTGCACGGTGCCAAATGTTGAGACGCCCTCTCCAGCACCCAGGTACAGCTCACCCGCTTGCCCCTACCATAACTTGTTTTAAGGTGACACGATATGCTGCTTTGTTTTCTCAGCATCGATATACTTTGGAACACCCACAGAGTATATCTGTTCAACTTAAAACCCCTTAGTTGTCTTGCACGGTTCCCATCGCTGCGCGGCCCCTCCTGGAACCGCTTCGTTCTGGCTGCTCCCTTCCTCCGATTGGCTAACCCAGTGGAGGATTCCTCACTGGCAGACGAGGCTTCCCAGTCCCGTCCCGTCCCCCCCCCCACCCACACACACACACACACACACACACACACACACCCCACACCCCACACACCCCCCCCCCCCCCCACCCCCCACCCCCAGCTCTTGTTTACCTTGAGTGCCGCACACACAGACACGCAGTATCTGAGAGCCAGAGCTAGAGCTACAGACGGAGTGTTAGGGTAGACGGCCTTTGTCGTGTTTGATGTGGGAGCGGGTATGGGATGGGGGGATGGGGGGGGGCATTAGGCTTGCTTCGGTCCATCCCAACTGGACGGTTAAAGCCTGACGTCAGGCCTTACGCAGGTCTTGCAGAGATCGCGTTACCGTCGCTCTCGGGGGGGGGGGGGGGGGGAGCATGCGAACCCACCTTGGTGGGTTCCGGGCCAGACCCACGTAGCTCGTGTTGTGCAACCTTGCAGAGGTTCACCATGGACATTTGATATTATAACACCGTAAACATGGTCTGAAATATGGAACACCTTATGTCACCTTTTTTTTAAAGGAAACTCAAGTCACTGTTTAACAAGCCCGTTCTGAGCACAGATTGTAATCACTGAAATAAATCCTAGATAGATAGAGATACTTTATTTATCCCGGAGGAAATGAAGGAAATTGATCCGTCCATTCACCCAACGCCTCACCTGTTTTTGTACCAGCGGCGTCACAGGCATCTGGGTCAGGTTCACTGGTGACAAGTTATGGCCGATGGGAGCATTCTGGAAAAGCTCAATCACTCATCACTTTTGCTAACATTTGGTTGTTGAACTGATGTTACTACAAGGGTTCTGGAAAACGAACAAATACAAAGCATAGCATACAGAAACCATGTTGCCATGTGGTTTGTCTGCGTGTATGTATCGATTTATGTTTTCCTCTCCTTTTTAATCCAGTTGCAGTAGTATTATTGATCCACCCGATTATAGCCAGCCCCCAGGATTCGGTGGAACATCGCAGGTGAGTCGGGAGCATTGTGAGAATTCTGCTTTCAGGGAATGTAAGAAAAAGTCCAGAAGTGTCCTTGCTTTAGTGTTTGACAGATGTAGTGGCAGTGAAGGGGATATTACATTTGAACCAAAAAGTTATAATGGTGCATTTGAAAAGCATTTCATTAGAAGAATTGACAGACTGTCAAGCTTGGTCCTTTTAACTTGACCCTCACATACCCCACAGGGCAAAAGACAGACCTGGTACAACAGCACTCTGGCATCGAGGAGGAAGAGGCTAACTGCTCATTTTGAGGATTTGGAGCAGTGCTACTTCTCCAACAAAATGTCACGCATCACAGGTACTAATCCCTGCGCGGTGCTGCCATCCTCCCTGGCTGTTGACACTGGTCTGGCCCCTGCGGTAGTCAGCGTGGGGACATAGAACTTGTTTTCCCCTCTCTACGGCGCACCGTTATGTTCTTGACTTGTTGTGGACAACGTTGTAACCGTGTGCCCTCGTGTCCAGAGGAAGGCAGGAACCTCAATCAGCTGGATGACTTCATGGAGTGCCTGTCCAAGTTCACCCGTTACAACTCTGTGCGGCCCCTCGCCACCCTCTCGTATGCCAGTGACCTCTACAACGGCTCCAGTATCGTCTCCAGGTACAAACGGCCGCCGTGCCGCCTCGAGCTGCCGGAGTCCGCCCGTCGAGTGCGATCTTGTACGCTCACCGCGCATGCCTGCGTTCCAGCATCGAGTTTGACCGCGACTGCGACTACTTTGCCATCGCCGGCGTGACCAAGAAGATCAAGGTGTTTGAGTATGGCACGGTGATCCAGGATGCTGTGGACATCCACTACCCCATCAACGAGATGACCTGCAATTCCAAAATCAGGTAATCGGGACAGAACCCGCCCCTTACGTGCACACGCTGACGAGTCGGTCACAAAGGGTTCCTGAGTCGATGTTCCTGCTTGCCGCAGCTGTATCAGCTGGAGCAGCTATCACAAAAACCTCCTGGCCAGCAGCGACTACGAGGGCACCGTCATCCTGTGGGATGGATTCACTGGCCAGAGGTCCAAAGTCTACCAGGTACGAAAGTGAAGCCCGTCGCCTCTTGGACCTCGTGGAAGGAGTGCGTTCGCGCAGCAGGAGTTTAGCGTTCATGGTCCGGTCCGTTGTCACGACCGCTTCGATCCATTTCTTCTCAGGAACACGAAAAAAGGTGCTGGAGTGTGGACTTCAACCTGATGGACCCCAAACTGCTGGCTTCTGGATCAGACGATGCTAAAGGTGCGCGCAGTCCATTTTTCATCTCTCCCACTCTGCTACCTGTCAAAAGAACCCGTGGCCAAAAGTACGGGCAGGCGTGCATTTCTGCCAAGCAGCGCCACTTCTCCTGGCTGGCTATTGTGAAATTGTGAAATATTAAAAAGTTAAGAAATGTACAACCCGTTGGCGCTAACCTCCCTGCATGTGGGCAGAAGGGTGGAACTTGGAAATTACAGTAAAGGATTGTTTTAGTGGTGAATGAAGAACCTCCCAACTTCTCTGGTAGTCGGGTCTAGTCTCACAATAGCCCATCATATCATAATAGACCTGATTTTGAGGAAGACTGCCGTCCTCTTGCATGTCCATGGTCTTCCGGGCCACGAGCATTGCGTTTCATCTCGCTCTGACCCCTGCCATCTGCATACCGTTGACTTCCTAAAATCATTGTCGTTTATGTAATCCTGCAGTATTTGGGTGAGGATTCGTTTGTTTGGAGTGTAAAAAGAAAGTAGTGAAACAACTTTCACGTGATCACCTCAGACCAACCAGAAATCCACTATGGTGGCTTCCTATGAGCAGCAGACGAATGAGGAATTGTGTGGGCTTTGACATTTCTTTTCCCCTCCGTTTTTGAGTCGCTCCAGTGCAAACGAAGGAAACCAACTTGAACATCCAGACGCGTGTAACTCTGAAGTTGTCGGGTATCGGCACCGTTGGCTCAGTGTGTCCGCTTTTGTTTTCCAGTCAAGCTGTGGTCAACCAACCTTGACAACTCTGTAGCCAGCATCGAGGCCAAGGCCAATGTCTGCTGTGTGAAATTCAGCCCCACCTCCCGTTATCACCTCGCCTTCGGCTGTGCAGGTAAGGCCGGGATTGGTCGGGAGGCGCGTTTCCTGAAGTAAATGTCAAAGAGCAATTGTACAGTGTGCAGCACACAGTCTAACCAGAGACCCAAAAAAAGAAGCGTGTCTTTTTGAAATCTCCATCTCTGGGTGTCGTAACGCTGTTGCCCATCACTAAAGTGCTCCCGGTTATGTACTTTAACCAGCATTAAGAGTTGGTTCCTCGCTACCTTTCACCTGAGCTTCCTTTTGAGTCTTCCTTTTGCCTCCGCGCAGACCACTGCGTCCACTACTATGACCTCCGCAACACCAAGCAGCCAATCATGGTCTTCAAGGGTCACAGGAAGGCGGTGTCCTATGCCAAGTTTGTCAACGGGGAGGAAATCGTTTCGGCGTAAGTGAGCGCTGACGCATGGGACGGCCTCTCGAAACGTCTCGGACTCTGTTGGCTATGGCATGGTCCGTTTCTTTGAATCTTTTTTTTTGTTCGTTTTTTGTTCCACGCAGTTCGACGGACAGCCAGCTGAAGCTGTGGAACGTCAACAAACCTCATTGTCTGCGCTCGTTCAAGGGCCACATCAATGAGAAGAACTTTGTAGGCCTGGCTTCCAATGGAGACTATGTTGCCTGTGGTGAGGATTGTAGGGTGAAATGAGTAAAACTCCCTGTGCCTGCACGTGCTAATCGCCACTGAATTTGTCTGTGCGTGCATGCTTCCACAGGCAGTGAAAACAACTCCTTGTACCTGTACTACAAAGGACTTTCCAAAACGCTGTTAACCTTCAAGTTTGACACGGTGAAAAGCGTCCTGGACAAGGACAAAAAGGAGGACGACACCAACGAGTTTGTCAGTGCCGTCTGCTGGAGAGCTGTGCCCGATGGCGTGAGTCTTCTTTCCCTCTTCACTCCGCTCTCGCCTTTGACGGCTCTTCCGCGCGAGTGAAGACGAAAATCGCATAGAATTCGCCTACGTCTTCGCCTCAGATTCTGTTGAACGGACTGTAATGTTTGACCAGCGATGCCTTGTTTTTCAGGAGTCCAACGTGCTGATAGCTGCAAACAGTCAAGGAACAATCAAGGTTAGTGCGAGGAGGCCTGTATGAAACCGGAGTTCTCACTGTGGATGGTAACAAGTGTGAATTGCAGCCCAATGTAGTTGATTCAGACCAATCACAGTCGAACTGTTCTAGCCTGATGCATTCGCTGATGCTACTCCTCACACTGCGAAACCAAGTCAAAATTACCGTCTTGACACTGATAATGGGGAAATACATTTTTATTGTCGGGGAGAAGTGAAACCTTTTATTTCATGCTCATTTAGATGACGCACAGGCTGATCCCGAAACAACAGGGGTCAACTGTTCCGTCAGCCTCACCTGTATTACTGCCTTTCTGTACCCGTGGCCATGAATGGACAGCTGTAACCGGGAGTGCTCTCGCCCTCCCGTCTTTGACGGGTACCGGCGGATTCCAATCTGACGGCTGTCTCTGTGGGCAGGTACTGGAGCTCGTCTGAAGGCCCGGCACTCCCTCGGAGCGTCATAGGACCGTCGCAGGCTCTCCGTTTGGCAGATCGGCTGCGATGCGGGGAGAGCTCAGGCCCACCCGCCTGAATAGGAAATGCCCAGCAACACCCGCGGAGCTGAAGTTTACCTCAGGGTGTCTGACTTCAATGAGCTGCAGTTAAAGCCTTCGAGTGCAACAGGAGATGACGTGCTGCCATTTTCCTGCACTGAGGACTTAGCTGGGGCCACAAAAGGAACAAAAACACCACAGGAAGACTTTTATTGTGTTTCGGTGAAACTATATTGGCTACAGTCGATCACCCCGGCATGATTACAGGTCAAATCGATACTCGTGCATTATTTTTTGGATTGAACCGATGTTCTCGAGGGTAAATGCAGCCAAACGTGAGATGCATGTTCCTGTTTACAGGCCAAAGCACAAGATCCCCATTGTTTCACTTTCTTTTCCTTTACGCGTAGACTCTACATCTCTTTCTTTGTTCTTTCTTTGTTTTCAAACAGCAGTTTAAATAAACATGACTTGAATTTCATTGTCAATCATATCGTCACTTCCACTTCTGGCTTTAGAATGTGAGGCAGGGCACGGAAATCGAGAGTGACCATTGGACAGTGAAATTGTTGGAAGTCCTGACGTATCAGTTTCTGTCGGAACAAACTGAGATCCGACGTGTTTGTAATCGCAGTGAAACCCATGTAATTTAAGGCGTTGATCGGCAATGCTCCATTGAACTGGGTTCATTTCAATGTACATGAGCTGTTGCTCTATGAACTAGGAGGACCTCACAGAATCACATTTAGTTCTGTTAAAGTAGCAATGGCATTACCATTTACAAACTGTAGTCTCAAACGTCGGAACGGAGCTGTCTTTTGGGGAGTGATCTATGTTGGCACAATTGATAATGGGGATTTGGTAAGCAGCACCCAAAACCTAGGTATTTTATGATATCTGAGCGAGAGCTGTTTTGTATTTGTATAACTGAATAAATTATTTCGAAACAATTTTCACATTTTGTTGTGTTTTTTTTTGGGGGGGGGGGTATTTCAGGGACTTTTGACTGAACTTGGATGACTGAGCTGCGTTTATTGTTGCAAATGGATCAAACATGGACTGTTTGAGCTTCGGTTTCTCTGAAGGTTTGTCCACAATTGAAGCCCCAGAGAGCTATTAGATTCCCTCAACCCTGGTGGCCGTTTACATTTACGCCCCAATGTGCATCAGTGATGGCTGTTACTAGGGAAATCCCTTGCAGTCTTTGGTTTTGGTTGTGAAAACAAGCTTTTTATACTTCATCAGTACTGATTATTGCCCGGCACATTGGTTACAACTGTTTATTTATTTTACTTCATTAAAGTTGCGGCATGAGAAAGTAGTCTGAATCACTATTATAGCACAGAATGTCAAAATTATGTTATACTTTTACACTTGCAGACTTAAGTCAAGTTATTAAAGTGAAAAGGCTTATGCAGCCCACTTCTCTGGATTCATGGAACATCCTCTGGCCCTGCGCGTATCCAACAGTTCCTGGTACATCGTATATTTCCTCTCCTTGGCTTCTTTGATGACATTGTTGACATTGTCTTGGCTTCTCTTTCAAAGACAATGTCAGTTCTAGCATGCCAAGGTGTTTTGAAGCCTTGGAAGTGATATCTAAGGTGTTTCTGTTATGTGCTGTGGGAAGTTCAGCTGCTTTCTCAGATACACCTGAGTCTATCAGGAAGAGGCTGTGTCGAGGAGACCTGTGCCTTGAGCTTCCCCTCAGGTGTAATCAAGGTAATCGCCTGGTTGTGGCACCATCAATAGCGACCACCCACAATAGTCCTTGGACAGTTGCTGAGGATATGAACCTCCTCTTAAGCAGGGGAGGCAGGATGGTGTCCCAGGTGTGGAGGTTTGCTGGAGCTGGCAGGGTGTTGCAGACTGTGTCCACCAGGAACTGGGCATGATGGAAGTCTGACTGCATGATGTTCGACCTCATGTTCCTGTGTTTCAAAGTACTCTCCTTCCTTCAAATCTCCATGCTGCTGGAGTCCCTTTCGACCTGCTGACTCGTGCCTACTGGGAACTCCGCCTGTGTCTCCCATTGCCCTGGGCCTTGCTGACTTGAGTCTTGGGAGGGAACCTAAACCCGCTCTGCCTGTTGCCGACGTGTTGCCATCTCATGCTTTGAGTCTCAGTTGTGACCTCTTCTGCCTTTCTTGCCCTCCATTTCCAACTCAACTCACTGTCAGCTGCTGACACCTTAAAAAGGGCTTCTCTTGTGTGTCCCACCTTTAACTCTTCAGTAAGGCCACTGAAGGATGGCAGCAGGACACTGGTGTTTGTCCCATACAGCGCTGCACTGGTGAGGGCGCAACGAAGGCCCTGCCACTTCCAAAGAAAGCCACCCTATCACTTTCAAGGGATTCAACTGTAGTCAGTAGGACTGCATATAGCAGCAGAGGCCACATGATTCAGAGTAGAAAAGGATGCTTGCAGATACGAGTTTTAAAATTTTGACTGACACTTCTTGGACTGAGGGAATAACAAACGGGACATGGGCATTTGTTATCTCCTTAGTCCAGTCTTTTGCTAAAATGCATTTCAAATTAACCATTTAGCGTCCGAATAACCGGTCAGTGTCACTAACTAACTTTATTTTCTGGTGGATAGGAGAAAGCAGAAAGGAGTGCGGAGGGACACGCGGAACCAAAGTAAAAGCAGATTTTAACCCCTGGCGGCGGAGTGATTTTAGAGACGGACCACGGACAATTCACTGTGAGCGGCCGCTGGAAACAGAAGTCTGTGGCACTGAGTTAAATCCGGACGGTGTTTGACTGTTGATTCATTTAGTCCAGACGCCGAGGCTTTCTTGCTGAAAAAATGGGGGTACCGAAGTTTTATCGCTGGATATCGGAGCGTTATCCTTGCCTAAGTGAAGTTGTGAAGGAGCACCAGGTAGGAGACCGGGTGGAAGCCGTTAGTGTTGCCGATAGCCGCAGTGTTAGCCCCGCTAGCTCCGTTAGCTCAGCGAGCCTGGTCACAGAGGGCCGAGGAACTTTTACTCCTCGGACCTCCACTGTTATTCATTGTGTTCTCTCTCTCTTTCACTCTCTGTGCAAAACACATTGTCTATTGTTTAGTATGCTTTTACTTACATTTCGATATTATGTTCCGAGTTCGGAGACTCGGGACACATCTGTTTACGTTTTCAGAGTGTGTAACCTTCCGCACTTCCATATTGAGTGGGTCAAAGTGTGTATATAAACAAGTCTGGGCTTATCTTCCGGCGAGCCGAGGTCTGAGAACATACAGCGAGATGATCGACTGTACACTTAAACCAGAGGCTTGGTGTTATCCACCTCACTCTCAACGTACTTCTCAGTGGTTGAGCTGCAGGAGTTTGTCCAGGTATCGCTTGTCAAAGAAGTCTTTTGTTGTCATTGGGACACACCAGGTCAAATAAGAACCGAGCTACGTGTTAGTTGTAGAGCGGATGCTCCTCGAAGAGCAGCAGTGGAGTGTTTCAGTGCCTTGGCAGCAGTTTCATCAGCTGGACGTGGTTCGCTGCCAGTCTGGTTGCGCAAGGCAGCTGTTTGTAGGACACGTACAACAACATGATATACGACTAGCTTTATACTTAATCATAATGAAAACCTGCTCCTCCTAACGGCACCCCCATACCCACCCCCCGTATAGATGCAGTTGTAATCGGGGGGGATGGTGCTTTAGTTTTTTTGGCCCTGAATCCTTGATCTGACTCCCCCTAGGTATAATTTAGAAGTTTCAGTCTAGTCGATTACAGCTGCAGAAAATGGAGTCTGACGAAACTTTTTCTAAAATGCATTTCAGATTAACCATTGAGTATCACTATTGTGTGTCCAAATTGAATATGCACTTGGCCATCACTGTATCTGCCAAAAACCGAAGAACGGGTACTTTTGATATCTATGACTTTTTCTTAGAGTGCAGTGTGATGCATTTGTCGTTTCACTGAGTACACCTGTAAAAATGATTGTGAATTTATTAGTGGCTTATTTTCTTGGTTTGGTGATTTTGATAGATCAGTGAATTAGTCTAAATATTGGGGTAATACTCTAAGGAATTTCTAACCATTCACTGTCATGAATGGTGGGAGCTCCCGTCGTAGCTCCCATCGTAGTCAAAAACGATCAAATGATTATCAAAATAGTTGTTGACTCTTATTCTTAACTTTTGAATTTACTGTCCGTGGTAACTGAATTTTCCTCTTTCACGTTTCAGATTCCAGAATTTGACAATCTGTATCTGGACATGAATGGCATTATTCATCAGTGCTCCCACCCAAATGACGAGGACGTTCACTTTCGCATTTCGGAGGAGAAGATATTTGCCGACATCTTTCACTACCTGGAGGTGCTTTTCAGAATCATCAAGCCTCGCAAGGTCTTCTTCATGGCGGTGGATGGCGTGGCACCCAGGGCCAAGATGAACCAGCAGAGAGGCCGTAGATTCAGGTGGGAATGGACATAAGACGGAGACAAATGCGGATGAATTATTCGTATGGAGGGACCCCCAGGATTTCCCAACCCAAGCAGTCTGCCCTGCTTCTGTGACCACTTTACAGATCTGATTCAGTGTGTATGTAGCCGTACATATACAGCATGTAGGTCTATATGGCGGTAGCTACATTCATCAGGAGAAATGGTTACTTGTCACCTGCCCACACCCCCACCCTGCAAAGCAGCAGCCTACCACCAGGTTTAGCAAGTTTCCTGGGGGAAACCCTGACATGCATGCATACATACATACATACATACATACATACATACATACATACATACATACATACATACATACATACATACATACATACATACATACATACATACATACATACATACATACATACATACATACATACATACACGCACATTTAGATAGATGGATAGTAGAAATTATTTTGCAAAGTGACCTTCGCACACAATGGAATATACATAGCTGATTGTAGGGACTTGCAGTGGCTGGCCAAATAAAGAACTGGAATTTTTAAATATGCTGGTCTTGTGATGTAACAAGTAAAAATAATGCACTGTTCTTTCAGTTATCTGATTGAGACGACAGCTCTGTGCACAAATGTATTAATATAACATCTGTCATAATTGTGTGGTTTAGTTGGGTTTTTTGTGCCCTGTCTCGATGACCAAATAAGGCAAATTGATCGAATGTGCAGTATTAACTTTGGTAGAGACTGAAGAAAACAGGCGACAGTCGGGAGACTGAAGTTGACCTCTTGCTCTCTCTGTCTGTGTCTCTCTCTCTCTCTCTCTCTCTCTCACTGTAGGTCCGCCAAAGAGGCAGAGGACAAGATAAAAAAAGCCCTGGATAAGGGAGAAGTGCTCCCTACAGAGGCTCGCTTCGACTCCAACTGTATCACCCCTGGTAGGAATGCTCCTCAGCCTGACACAAAATGATCAATACAAGCTACAACTTTCCGACTTTGCCAGCGTCTGTTGATGTAGAATCTTTCATATGGAATCAACTACACCGAATGAAGCTATGTCCTGTCATTGTGCCTGATCTCTGCTTATTCTATGCTGTGATGGGATGTACTTAAACATGAAGTGTGTGACTGGAGTGAAATGTACATCCATGCAAATGCGTTTTCCCTCATTTACTGCCACGATTGATGAGAGTAGAGTGATGCTGTTTTGAGTTTACTGTTAACACATCAATTGTTAATACGTCTTTTCTGATAAAGTTGAGAGCGTCGCCCTTAATCAGTCATTCTTCTCGCAGGCACTGATTTCATGGCAAGACTCCAGGAGCAGCTCAAGTATTTTGTCCACAACAAGGTCTCCACCGACAGGCTGTGGCAGAATGTCAGAGTCTACTTGTCAGGCCACGAGGTTGGTAGACATCTCTTTTGTAAGAGCACAGGCATAACGGTTGGAGTGGGAGCTGGCAGGAGTCACTATTCAGGTGCGCTGCAGCCCGTCATGTCCCGCTTGCGTTTGTGTCTCTCCAACAGACTCCGGGTGAGGGAGAGCATAAGATCATGGAGTTTATTCGCTCTGAGAACAGGAAGCCAGGTCATAACCCCAACACCCGACACTGCCTGTACGGCCTAGACGCTGACCTGGTAAAGTTAATACACTTTTGGACTGGAGACCGCACATTACTGCCAGAACTGTTTTGGGGTGGGGGCTTATGCTATTTTACTCCCTGTGTTCTAGATCATGTTGGGTTTGACCAGTCACGAGCCAAACTTCTCCCTGCTCAGAGAAGAGGTGCAGTTTGGAGGAAAGAAGTCCCAGAAAAGGTTTTCTTCTGATGTTATTTTTTCCCCGACCCCTTTAAATTAGTTGAATTTGTTGTGATTAGGATTCTAGTGTTCCTTGTCAACCCTCGTTTTCCTTTGCTTTCCAGGATAACCGCTCCAGAAGAGACAACTTTCCACCTACTTCACTTGTCTCTGATGAGGGAGTACATTGACTACGAGTTCTCTGAGCTCAAGGTGAGACACGGCCACTCCGCTTTGTGCATGCGCATCATAGCTGGTCCACTCATTCAAGATTAGACATGATTTTCTGTGTCAGGAGTAGTGTTGCTGTACGGTCTGGTGTCTTCCTGTATCCCATGATATACGCTACAAGTCATCTGTTCCGTTCCCGGGTGCTTTTCAGAACCACATTGGTTGCCATTACAACCTGGAGCGAGTAATAGACGACTGGATTCTAATGGGCTTCCTAGTGGGAAACGACTTTATCCCCCACCTCCCCAATCTTCACATCAGTCACGATGCGTTGCCATTGCTGTACAAAACCTACATCAGTGTTCTGCCAAGCCTGGGGGGTAAGACACACGCACACACACACATACGCACACAAACTGACTGAGGCTGAATGTTTGCACAAGCAACGTGCCGTCTTTCTCTCGTTTAGGGATGAGTTTAGATCGTTTCAGGTCTCACCTGCGCAGGAATGTTGTGAATCTTAACGCATTTTAATGTTGTCGCTGGCTGCACGAAACAAAAACGAATGCTGTCTCTCGTCTCAGGATATCTGAATGAGAACGGCCATCTAAACCTCCGCAACTTTGAGAAGTACCTGGAGAAACTTGCTGAGGTGAGACGACACATTTTATTCTATGTTTGTCGTGCACAAATGAACTATTTTATAGGGTATGGATGCGTTTCCGCTCTGACTGATATCGAATTATACATTAATAAAGTGGTGTACTACAAAATGGTGACAACCCGTGTAACCGTGCCATCGTTTCTCCCACCACTTCGCTCCTTCCTCCAGTTTGACAGGGAACATTTCAGCGAGGTGTTCGTGGACCTGAAGTGGTTCGAGAGCAAAGTCGGCAACAAGTATCTGAATGAGGCGGCTGGATTGGCAGCAGAAAAGAAAGCTGCCAGCAAAGAAACCAGCAAGAAGGAGGTCTGCTTTTATTCTGCCTCTTATCACGTGAAGCTTTGCTACATTTAGTATGAAAAGTACTGTACAAATGGCGTCTGATTGATTTAAGGTCCAGGGCACGACATCAATCAGTCGCAAATCTCTTACTTCCTGTGTGTAGGAAGCTCTGAGCTCATCACAAAGAGCAACCGGCGCAGGAAAGGGCGCAGAGGGAGATGAAGAGGAAGAGGAGGAGGACATGTTTGAGGCGGAGTTCAGACAGTACAAGCGGACCTACTACATGACCAAGATTGGGGTGGACGTGGTGTCTGAGTGAGTGTCTGGATCTGTGCATATGGAGAGCGTTTCTGAGAACATGCAGGACATTTCTGTCATGAATATCCATAAATGGCCATGGAGACAATTATGAATGCTGCTCAACTAGTTCTGCTCAACTTCTGGCTCCAAAGAAAAATCCAGATTTCAGCCACAGTGCAGCCATGCTTCATTTTGGCGTACTCGGTGGAGGATCCTTCATAGGCCGAGGTGATGTCAGGTTTCGCACAGATCTCGCAGAGATCCTGTCACCTCGTGTTCGGGGAGGCTGAAAAGCACGCGAGCTCTCCTTGGTGGGTTACAGCTGGACTCCTGCAGCTCGTTATGCAGCTTTGAGGAGGTTCACCACGGACATTGGATAGTCTACCACTGTAAATATGATCTGAAATATGGAACAGCATAATACGTTTCCACTGAATCACCATTAGTAACACACTCAAGGTGATGGAGGTCTTCGAGTGTGCAAAAATACGTTTTTCATGATAAATGTATGGGTAAAAGTAAGCTCTCAGTGTCCGTTGGCAACTTTAAAGTATTAGTCTATGAGAAGGAGCGTTTGATGTTCAAACAAATGTTTGGTTGTGTGGCCTCTTGTTGACTCTGTTGTGTTGTAATTTACAGCGAGTTCCTAGCCAAGCAGGCCGAGTGTTATGTGGAGGGTATCCAGTGGATTCTGCACTACTATTACCATGGGGTGCAGTCCTGGAGCTGGTAAGCGCTCTTACAAGCCATTGTGCCTCTACTCTTTGCTTTCATTCCTTTCAATCGGACCAGTCTGTGTTTTCTATTCAAGGAGGGTGGGCTCTGCAAGAATATCTCTTTATATGGACAGTATAAATGAAGAGCTGTTTTTTTTTTGGTGGAAAATGAACACTCATTTCTATTCATTTGATGTTTTCTCTCTCTCTGGCCGTCACTTTGTTCTGATTTAAAGATGATCTTGAAATGTCTCTCTCTCTCTCTCTCTCTGTCTCTCTCTAGGTACTACCCATTTCATTATGCTCCCTTCCTCTCTGACATCAAGAATATATCGGGGTTAAAGCTGACCTTTGACCTTGCGAAACCCTTCCTGCCCTTCCAGCAACTGTTAGCAGTCCTGCCTGCTGCCAGCATGACGCTGCTGCCCGAGAGTTACAGGGTAGCCGACTCCTCGCCGATCCCATGCTCTCACACATTTGCCCTTTATGGACCGTGAAATGTACTGTAAAATGATAGAGGGAAAAAAATTCAAATCAGGACTTTCCGCTCCCCGGAGAATCAATCAAGTTACATACATTCATTGCAAATTATCTTTAGTAGAGGAACAACGGGGAAAAGCTAAATGAACATTTGGATTTCCCAGGCTTTGATCACATCTCAAATCCACAACAACTTGGACATGAGTAATAATGTCGTCTTATTATCCCGAGCCAAGTGTGTGGGAGAAGAGCTCGGCCCATTTTGTTCCTCCTTTTTGTTTCGAGTTAAGAGTAGCAGCGATCCGGGACAGCTTGAGCTGTAACGATACCTTATAGTAGTCTCCGTTCGTTGAGCGCCGACTGGACGGGAACTCTGCCTCACGTCGTCGATGTGCAGAGGGAAGGGGCTGAAATTCCACAGGACGGAACCAAAATGATCGTAATATTCAGAGCCATGTCAGGTCTGAGCTCAGTCAGAGGCCGAGCAGAGAACACCCACACAAGCATGCACACACACACACACACACACACACACACACACACACACACACACACAGCTAACAGTTGATGCACAGAATTCCTGCTGTGGGTGAATTCTATTCTATTCTACTCTACTCTAAAGAAAGAAAAACAACTTCCTGTGTAAATATCGCACGCCGCTAACGTGCCGCTTTCGACGTTTCAGCCCCTGATGACCAGCGAGAGTTCGCCCATCATCGAGTACTACCCCCTTGACTTCAAAACGGACCTCAATGGCAAGCAACAGGAATGGGAGGCTGTGGTTCTCATCCCTTTCATTGACGAGGTAACCACACGCATAGTAACGCTTTAAGGGGACATTGTGCAATGTATATGCTTTTATCCCACAAAATCTGTGACCTTCGCTGATAATCAGACGCGTTCAGAATGTAAGATTTGTTGATCCGTGCAAGGGGTGAATTTGCAATGACAGCCTCCCTGGCACCGATGTGTTTTCCCTGCGAGCCTGGAGGAGATGACAGAGAAAAGCTTTTGATATATGGAGGCTACCGTAGTTGCAGTACGCGTTTGAGACAGAGAGGCGCTAGAGTGCGCTCTTCATTTGAATGCAACGCGCGGTTTGGCCGCTAGAGGGGGGGGTCTTTCCCACACAGTGTCGGTCAAGCACAGCCAAAAAGCCATGCAAATGCCACACAGTTGAACCGTATTAAGGCGCGTTGTGAATAATTGCACAGCTGTGCCTGCTGGCCGCCATGGAGCCGTGCAACGACAGGCTAAACAAAGAGGAGAAGGCCAGGAATCGTCACACAGAGTGTGCCGCCTACTCCTACGACTCCGAAGCCGACTTCACGTACAACTCCTGCCTTCCCAAGCTCTTCCCGGACATTGTCCACTGCCATGTCGTGTAGGTGCACACTTGCAGTCACACACACACGCAAGTTCTCAGTTTCACCAATCCTGCTACTTGTGTGCAGCCTCATGTTAACGGGTTGATTGTGTGGCTTCATCCTCTACAGTAAAGAAGACATTCCCATGGATGCCTGGCACGTGCCACTGGACCACGTGCCCAGGTCCATCGACCGCTCATCTCTGTATTTCTGCGGCTTCCCCACGCTGCAACACATTAAGCACAAGGTAGCCGTGCCCTCTTTAAAACCAAAGGGCTCAGTGTTTGCTCTGAAACACTTCAGGCCTCATTCGTGTCACCACAGAGCTGCTCGAGTCCACTGAAGCTCCTCGGACCAACTTGCGCGAATAACAGCGGCTGCTTTTTATGGTCCGTTTTTAGTTTTACAAGAAGAAGAGCGGAGTGGTCGTGTTCCAGCAGAGCAGCAGAGGAGAGAACACTATACTGGAAATCCTTCCCAGCAAGGAAGAGGAGACGGTGAGCTTTGTTGCCATTCTCCCCAGAAAGCATTTTCAAATGGGATTGATCGTTTGGTTGGTCGATATTTTCTCCAATAACACAGCTTTTGCGCGGCACGAGTATCGCAGCAATGACACGAACACCTCCACATGCAAGGTCTCCTCATTCGTCCCGTCTCCCTCCTCCTTGTCTCCCTTCTCTCCTCTTGGCCTCCAGATCTGTGATGACGCTGCTGCACAGGTCCTGGGGAGGTCGGTGTTCGTCAACTGGCCACATCTGGAGGAGGCTCGCATCATCGCAGTGTCAGACGGAGAAGTCAGGCAAGTCTTTAGCGATGTTCGTGTCCTGCGTTTGTTTGATTCCCACACCAACGATTTTGCAGCGACAATCTGAAGTCTTGCGGGTCTTGTAGGCTGCAGATCTATTCGAGTGATGTATCACCAGTAGGTGAAGTTAGATAAGACATTGCAATATTTATCACAGCTTCGCATGGACAGGCTCTTGTAAGTCAGCTGCTCAAATGAAAGACGCTGACGTGGGAGACCCGAGTGGTTCTCAACGCGGCCACCCGGGGGCGCTGCATTCCATCTAACGAAATCTGCAGCGGTTAAACCACAGCCCGATTGTTTTGAGCTTTGATTTGTATAGATGCAACCAACGAGGAGCGACGATGACAAGTGAGCTCTCTCGCTGCCCCCTCTCTAGGTTTTGTCTGGACGAACCGCCTGGCGTCCAAAAAGTCTACGACAGCCCCTCCAGCCCTCCGCCCACCAAAATCACCCGCATGTCGGATAAGGAGCAGAAGGACTGGGTGAAGGATGCCCAGGGACTCACTGAACAGTAAGGAGCACAGATATGCTTCAGGGACGGGCTGGATCGATTCACGTCACCCTTCGTCATAAGCCCAGGCGGGAAATCGAGGTTCCTCCACACCACAGGGACAAAAGAAGTGTGAGAATGTCGAGGGGAGAAGAGAATGAATGATTAAATTGCTGAAAAAGAAGACTAACACAAAAGCTACACAAGAGCAATTTGCTGGAGAACAGATTTGTAGCAAAATGCAGGACCCACGCAGTGTAGAATAGAGAGAGAGAGAGAGAGAGAGAAAGAAACTGTGATCGTTTCCCTGAAATGATGTGTTCCTCTCGCAGCTTCATGAAGAGGAAAGGCATCGTGGTGAACGACACGGACGTGCTGCTGTACGGTCAGCTGCTGACGGGAAGGAAGTTCGTCCCCAAGGCCAACGGGGTGGTGGAGCTGGAGAAGCAGTGGTCCAAGCAGGTCCTCCCATTCGCGTATCAGACCGTGGTGAAGGTACGTGCCTGCGCATGGAGGGGACTGCGGGGATGAACGTCGTGGAAACGTCATTGTCCTCTCGTTCACAAATGTAGACCACAAACACTCGCGCTACCTCTCAGCCCCAGGCCACAGGCTAAACTGCACTTCAACAGGACCGCAAGGCTCGACAACTCACTGACTCTGACTTCCCCCTCATCCTGTCAGGACATAAAGGCTTTCTTCTCGTCGCTGAGCAGCATTAAGACCTTGGACGAGCTCTTTCCTCCATCAACCACTGTGTTTATGGTGGGCAACCCCTACTATGGAGCCATAGGCGAGGTATGCATGTACATGATTATAGACGGTCATTTCAGCAACGGGGGCATGGTCTGCAATCAAAATTTTCTCTGAAAATGTTTTAGGACTCGTATTAAGCCTTCAGTTTGGCTATTTAATGAGAAATGTCTGAAGTGTGCCAGAACTCTGGACCCTTCTTCAAGTGACTCCCTAATCCTCCTTGCACCTACCTGCCTAACTTGACAGGTGCAAGACTCTAGCGATGTCATCAAAGATGGCCGGATACGGGTGGTCTTCAACCAGCCGCAGGAACCACAGCTGGAGGCCCTCATCCAGAACCAACACGTGAGACGCACACCGTTGGTGTGGTGCTGAATCCGAGGCCCGTTTCTATGCCTTAACTTCATCGGTCCCCATGCGTTTCTGTTCTGCAGAAGTACAGCGTGAAGTACAGCCCCGGGTACATCCTGGCGTCGCGCCTCGGCATCACCAGCTACCTCGTGTCCCGCTTCGCAGGAAGCATCTTCATCGGAAGAGGCTCCAAGAAGAAGTGAGTTCAGATGACCTGCTAAAATCTGTGTAATCATTTTTTGGATTTGTTAAAAAGAGTTTGCTCTTAGATCGCTACCCTCCCCGATGGAAACCTTTTTAGTGGTTTGGTTTAGAGTCGTATGAAAACGATCGGTCTTTTTTTCCCTCTCCATTGCCCGCAGTCCTTGCGGGGAACAGAAAGCCAACGTAGGGCTGAATCTCAAGTTCAACAAGAAGAATGAGGAGGTCCCCGGCTACACCAAGAGAACTGAGAAAGAGTGGCTGTACTCTGTGGCGGTTGAGGAGCTGCTGTCTGAATACCTCGACAGGTAGCTGAACAAACTGACGTGTGACGAGGATTAAGCTGTCGACATCATGATGTTGACGTCGTCTCTCAACGCATTGTCAGGTTTTCCGAGGTCTTCAACACGGTGGCCAGAAACAGCCATGATGAGATCTTCTACGAAGACGACATCTGGCCTGGATTGGACCAGAATGGGTAACGCAGTCGCACGGACGTGTTTTTGTCGTTGTTTTTGTGGCGCTTTCTGATTGGCCCGCCGCGATGGCGTCTCGACCTCTCCCGACAGGGCGGAGAAGGTCGCTGAGATCACCTCGTGGCTCAAGAGCCACCCGGTGAGCTCCGTCAGCAGGGCGTCCTGCGATCTGCAGGTGCTGGACGCTGCCATCGTGGAGAAGATCGAGGAGGCTGTGGAGAAAGCCAAGGTGAGGAGAGCGTGGTCTCAAACTCCAACACATCTCCTGTAGCCGGCAGTGTCTGAAGTGCATAGACTGATTCCTCTATCTCTCTATCTCTCTATCTCCCTCTCTCTATCTCTCTATCTCTCTCTCTCTCTATCTCTATCTTTCTCTCCCTCTCTCTCTCCCTTCCTTCTCTTAGATGAAGAAGAGCACAAAGAAAGTCCGTGTGACGGTCAAGCCTCATCTCCTCTTCAGGGTAAGTTCACCTCTCCTATGTGTGTGTGTGTGTGTGTGTGTGTGTGTGTGTGTGTGTGTGTGTGTGTGTGTCTGTGTGTGTGTCTGTCTGTGTGTCTGTGTGTCTGTCTGTGTGTCTGTCTGTGTGTCTGTGTCATTATTATTTCCAAAAGCGCCATCGGGCAGCACACAAAGTATACATCTCTGAAGTCCAGAACATCTACATCTGAAGTCTTCTGTCTGTGCGTAGCCCTTGGAGCAGCAGCAGGGTGTGGTTCCAGACCCCGACTCGGAGTATCGCCTGTTCGACAGGGTTGTCAACATTCGGGAGAGCTTCACCGTGCCAGTGGGGCTCAGAGGAACCATCATTGGCATCAAAGGAGGTGAAGACGCTGTTCGACTCCCAGTTCCGGCAGGTTCGTGATGTAAAACCAAGCGTGATGCCGACTTTCTGTGCGTCCTCAGCGGATCGTGACACGGAGGTCCTCTACGAAGTGCTTTTCGATGAAGAATTTGCTGGAGGCCTCAACATCAGGTAATCGCAACCGAGCCGGCCTGCGAGCTGAACGGCTGCGCGCCCGCCTGCTCACACCGCCAACGGGGATTTTTCTCACCGAGTCCCTTGGCCTGTGCCCACAGGTGCACCTCGCCGCGTGGCTACCGCGTCCCTCCCTACGCTCTCATCAACCTCTCCCACGGAGCCCGCGTGGATCACACGTCCCACAAGCTCACGGCCATCGTCAAACCCCAGCCCGCCGCAGCCACCAACCTCCACTCGCAGCGCCAGCTGGGCGGCCTGAACCACTCGCCACGCTCCCCCTTCATACCCACGCAGGTGAGAGGCGCTCTGCAAACTCTCTCTCTCTCTCTCTATCTCTCTATCTCTCTCTATCTCTATCTCTCTCTCTATCTCTCTATCTCTCTATCTCTCTCTCTCTCTCTCTATCTCTCTATCTCTCTATCTCTCTATCTCTCTATCTCTCTATCTCTCTATCTATCTCTCTCTATCTATCTATCTCTCTCTATCTCTCTCTACCTCTACCTCTCTACCTCCCTCCATCTCACCTCTGTGCTCCTCACGTGCAGCAAAACGTCAAACAGAGCAATATGAAGGCAGCCTCTCAGGGCAACAGGAACTCGCCCTTCAAGGGCCTGAACCAGAAACAACAAGCCAAGGTGAGAGGTCACACCCCCCCCCTCCCCACTTCAGTTTGCCCATAGCCTTGTCATCATGCAAACATGCATAGTACGCATCGTTTTATGATGTAATGTGTGTATTGCACCTTTTCTTCCAACCAGTGTAAAGATGAATACAGCAACGTGTGGCAGTCTATGAAGAGTTCCAGCCCTCCCAACAAACCTCCTGCCCACTGGCACAATAATGTGAGTCTGTGTGTGCGCGTGTTCCGGGATTATATTGGAAATGTAAAACCTCACCGTGCGTGGAAGTGCACACAAGCAAAAGTGCGTGTCGCACTCTGTCCTTGTGAAATCTTTTCCATCATTCAAATTGTGTTTTCAGAGAGATTTTAGGATGGCTTTCAACAGACAAATACGAAAAAAGAATAAAAAGTGAAGCATTTAGCATTTATTCACTTCTGGGAGACCGTCCAGCCCGTCGTAGGAACTCTGACTTCTATTTCCCTTTGTAAAACAAAATGTAGTTTTGTGGAAGATCGTCATTTAAGAGCTTGTCCAAAAGGCATTTCTCCGTATCCATTTGGAAAGCGACTGCTTGTCTCGGATCCATTTGTCCTCGCATGCATTCCCAAAACCTTTTAGTTCACGGCAGTGAGATGGAGAATGAATGTGCATTTGGCCACATCAGAGGAATGGGAGATTGGGGTTGAAATGAAAATGATTTCGATCATCTTATAACGTAAAACTCTCACGGCAAAATGGGGACCTCTCTGCTCTACGAAGGGTCGCAATGTTTACCTTGTACACACTGACTGATTTTTGTTCCTATTCATGGAAGATGTAAAATTTTGAGATCTCATTCAGTCCTATCCTGCCTCCTGTGTAATGTTGCAGATTTTGTGTATATATATATATATATATATATATATATATATATATATATATATATATATAAATAAAGCATTGCAATATGTGCAACACTGCACATGGTATGCCTGCTCTACCTAATATGTCATTTCAAGCGATCAAGATAATTGATACATTGATTGAAAGTTGCACATTCGCAAAGATTTTCACTGTCAGAGGTGATGCTGTGGGTGAACCGAGAATGAATATGTGCATTTCCATCTCCAGGAAGGACAGACCGGGAAACAGAACTCCAACAAAGCTGTGAGTGTACGCATGGACCCCATGTCGTGTTGTCAGCTCAGAAGCAGGATGACAGGTTTCCACCGTGGTGACCTGAGAATGTCTGTCTGTCTGCCATCCATCCTGCTCTTCCTTTGTCCCCATAAGAAGGGAGCTGTCGTGAGCAGACGGTCTTCTGTGCATGGTCTTGGTTTTCATGCGTGTACAGACTGTTATGATGATGTACATGTGGCAGGAATCATGTTCGGGTGCGTTCTTTGCAGGCCCCTCCTGGCAGCATCAAACTGCTGAAGAAAAGTGAAGACCCCATCTCCCTCGTACCCTCTCAGAACACAGCCAATAAGGTACACTCCCTAACTCCCTTGTTCGGAGGCGTGGCTGTTACCATCGAAACACCGAACGCTCCCATTCTGTCTCTCACTTAGGCTGCCACCGAGTTTGAGGACTTGCTGGCCACGCTAAAGATCTCCAAGGGCAACCAGCAGACAGCCAAACCCCCTTCTCCTCCACAGGCACCCAGCAGCCAATCGGACGGGCCCCTGTCTCCACAGTCGTTTGCCATGGTGCGTGTCAAATGCAAACCAATTACATTAAGATGCTGTGCACGAGGATCTTGACCCTCTGGAAATGACTAGTGGTAAATCAGTCGTTCCATTGTCTGTTCGGTCGTAGAAGGGGACTCTGGTGCTGAAGGAGATGCTGAAGATAGACGGAGCCGGGACGGCAGGTCCCCCTGCCCAGGAGCCAGCCAACCACACCCCTCACGGCCAGCAGCAAGGCAGGAGACGATCGTCCAAGAAGCTTGGTACAGAGCCGACCAGTGCCGCGTCCGCAAGTCGACTACCCCCGGGGACGGCGTCGTCCCTCTCGGTTTACACCCTTCTGTTCCTGTCCCTCTAGCAGCAAATATGAACGCCCCCCACGCCGACGTGCCTGGGCTAACTCCAGCCCCGTCGGCCGCGTCTGCCAACCCGCCCGGGGCAATGCTGCCCAGTAAGGTGACTGAACTGGCATGCGTCTCACAGAGGTTGGGAATGGCGCCACCCGAGTTCAGCTTCATCGGCAACAGACAGGTAAGGCATCGTTGCTTCCAGTTTTAATTTCTCTTTTTGGTCACATGTTCTACTCCACGACACGGACAGAATTTTCAAAGCATCGCAATCGAAAAAAGAACCGGATATCAGATTTTTTTTCCCCCCCTGAACCATTGTTTAAAAAACTGCTGCAATGATCTAATTCTAAAATTTGTTTAGCTTTCGCTCTCGCTCTAAATTTGCGGCCAAAGTTTTATTCATAATATTAACCAAGAGACACATTCTGTCTTCTGATCACGCACACATGTATGGGAGGCTGTTTGAGCAGTAAACCATCCTTGCTTTCACATATAACATCATACTCTCACACACACTACTGTACTCTGTACTAAACACTACTACACCCTCTCACACATACTACTATACTCTCTTATAATCACTACTATAACCACTCACATACTACTATACTATCTCATAAACACTACTATGACCCCTCACATACTACTATACTCTCTCATAAGCTCTACTATGACCCCTCACATACTACTATACTCTCTCACAAACACTACTATACCCTCTCACACATAGCACTGTACTCATAAACACTACCATTCCCTCTCACACATACTACTATACTCTCTCATAAACTCTACTATGACCCCTCACATACTACTATACTCTCTCACAAACACTACTATACCCTCTCACACATAGCACTGTACTCATAAACACTACCATTCACTCTCACACATACTACTATACTCTCTCATAAACACTACTATGACCCCTCACATACTATTATACTCTCTCATAAACACTACTATGACCCCTCACATACTACTATACTCTCACAAACACTACGATAACCCCTCACATACTTCTATACACTCTCACAAACACTACTATACCCTCTCACACATAGCACTGTACTCATAAACACTACCATTCCCTCTCACACATGCTACTATACTCGCACACAAACACTACTATATCATCCCACAAACACCACTGTACTTGCATAACTATACTAGTGTGTCTGTGTGTGAGTGACTATACTAGTGTGCACACTAGTAGTCTTTCATACAGACCAGTATAGTCAGTATTTGTGGGAATGTTTAGTAGTATGTGTGAGACAGTTTAGTGGTGTTTATGTGAGAGTATAGTCGTATATGTAAGAGGGTATAGTAGTGTTTATATGAAAGTACAGTAGTATGTGTGAGACAGTTTAGTAGTGTTGAGAGAGTATAATAGTATGTGTGAGAGGGTATAGAAGTGTTTATGAGAGTATAGTATATGTGAGAGGGTATAGTAGTGTTTATGAAAGTATAGTTGTATGTGTGAGAGGGTATAGTAGTGTTTATGAGAGTATAGTATGTGTGAGAGGGTATAGTAGTGTTTATGAGATGGTATAGTAGTGTGTATGTGACAGTATGATGTTATACGTGAGAGCAAGTATGATTTGCTGCTCAGATGGCCTCCCATACACACGCATGCACACAAAAGGGAGACTGATTTTGGACAAATGTAGTATGATAAATGACTTACCTGGCCTTTATATAATGGTGTGGTTGGTTCCCTCCATTTAGCTGACTGACTGCATTGCCAAGGCATCTGATAGGAACTCAGTATTGGCAGATACTCAAAATCGAATGGCTTGGACTCGCAGAAAAAATGTGATCCTCTAACCTATGTCTTTAGACATTGAACATGAAAAGCTCACATTGTTGTGCTTCCTCCACAGGGTCTTGTAGTGTGTCAGGTGAAGCTGTCCAATGGGTTGATGGTTCACGGTCCTCAGTGCCAATCAGAAAATGATGCCAAGGAGAAGGCTGCTTTCTTCGCCCTTCAAAGACTGGTATGCACATCTATATCATCTAGATCAGTTTAGCATGAATATACGTGATAGACATTGAGAATTTGTTCTTGTGTGGTCTCCGGAGATGCTGTCTTGTTTCTGAGGGGCTGTAGGTTTCTTTTTATCAGAATCATGTGAATCAAAACCTGCTAAAATAAGTGCACAAGAGATGAGCAAAATACGAGTATCCTAAACTCAATGATTTTATGCTTGTGATATTGAAAAATGATAGTGATATTGTGATACTGAAAAATGAAAATGCTTTCGTTTTCAGGGCTTCAGAGAAGCTTTGAGTTTTCTGTTTTCATTGCCGTTAATGTTATATGCAGGACACGTGGCAGCTGTTACTATCTAAATGCTCAATCGAGTCTCCTCTGGCTATGCCCTGTCCGTTATCCGCAGCACTCCGTGGGATCTGGCTTCCCTCTCCCTTCCCCACTATACCAAGGAATGAGTCAGATACGGCCACCCCCCATGGGACCCATGGCGCCAGTGTTCAACCAACAAGGTGACTCCTTCCTGTTCAGTCGCATCTTCTTTTACGGGGGACGTGGTAGCTGGGGGTGACGGCAGTCACCACTCTGGCAGTGCGCCATCTTTAAACCTTCGGTCGGGTAGACGCGGCGCCTGGAGAGGGCGGATGGCAGTGTCTCACTACGAATGGCATCCTCTCTCTCTCTCTCTCGCAGGCGGTCTGCTGTTGGCTCCCCAGGGCTACGCCCCGCCTCACATGTGGGGCATGCCGCTGCCCCCTCAGCACCACCAGAGCCAGCCCTTCTGTGGAACGGCGGGAACCTACCCCGGTGCCTCCCACCACCAGTCCGCGGCGCCGGTCGGCTCGCACCACCAGTTCATACCGCTGCAGGTAGACGTCCAGCACGAGCGCAGGCCTGCCTGCCTGTCCATCGCAGGGCTAGTGGGTGTGGGTGGGGGGGTCAGGTTGGGGTCATTGTAGTTGGCTCCCACCTCCCCGTGACTGTTGGGTCTTCGGGCAGCTTGGGTGCCCAGTTATGGAGGGCGTCTCCTACTTAATGGGTGTAGTAACCCCTCCTACTGAAACCGTAATGGTGCTGTCCTCTGCCCCCCCCCCCCCCACCGACAGGTGACGAAGAAGCGGGCGTCGGCCAACAAGAACAAGCAGGAGAGCCGGGAGTTTTACAGCGCCGCCCAGGCCGTGTCCAAGCAGCAGGCGCAGAGGGGGTCGAGCCAGGCCGCCGGCCAGCCGCCGGCCGGCCAGCCCCAGCCACGCGCTCCCCACCGCGACGCCTCCTCGTCCAGCCCCGGCCCGGACGACGGCACGGCCGGCCCGCGCACCCCACCCCGCCAGAGCGGGCCCGCAGCGGGCCACACCCCGGGCCACACCCCGGGCTCCCACTCCAAGAAGAAGCACAGGAAGCTGGCGGTCAACTTTGAGGCCGCCAAAGTCCTGGAGTGATGAGGGCGCGAGCGTGTGCGCGCGCGCGAGGGGCGAGAGACGGCGTTTCCGAAGCTGCGCTGGCGTCGACCGCGACATTTTGCCACGCGGCGTCCCGGCACGGGTGCGGCGCTGGTCGGGACGGGGCCGCGGAGAAGCGGCGGGGGTCCCCATCTCGTTCACGCGTGCAAACAGTCACCTCGCAGCACAACCCCCGAACCCTCGAGCTCAGAATCCCCCCCTCCCCCGGCCTCCTCGGTCCCCAATTTGGTCTTGTCTTAAGGGTGAGAGGTTCCTCTCCCGAGCGGAAGCGATGACACATTTTTTACGCGGTATCTACTTGGCTAACTAAAAACGTTTTTTTTTTTCATGTTTGGAGGCTTTTAGGTTTGTTTTGAAGCGGCACGGGCAGCAGGCCCAGCGATGGGACAATCGCGCCTCTGTCTGGGGAGGCGAAAGCAAACGGAAATGTTCGCGAAACGCACCGACGGTCTGCGATTATGATTCACGTTTCACGCGTGCTCTCTCTCTCTCTCTCTCTCCGAGTTTTACCCGAAGGAGAGCTGTGGGTTCATTTACACACCTGCGGTCGGCCGAGACCTCCTGCCATTGCCTGATCGCGGTGGCCTCGTAACCAAAAGTTTGAATCTGGCGCACTTGGTGCAAGCTTTGTCGTTTTCTAAAAATCATTATTTAATTGAGTGAAACGCTGCCTCACAAGTGCATTGCCCTGCCCGGAAGCACCTTTCAGCCCGCGTGCACCTTTCAGACCACGTGCAGAGAGAGACCCTCACCATGGTAACGTGTTAGTGCTGTGGGCCCGGAGGACCACCCCCGTATGGGTCGTATGGGTTGTATGGATTGGTGTGGTTTTTCTTTTTCCCCTTTTCCCCCCTCCCGCTGTGTGGCACCAGCCTCTACACCGTCCAGAACGCGTCCGGCCTCGCCGGCTCTGGTGCAGCGCTTCCATCTCCATGCCTCTCCTCCTGTCCTCCGCGTCGATGGCCTTTCCTTCCTTTCCTCAGACTTTCGGCACCCCGACGCGTTCTTCGGGCCCTCGCCGCTTTGATCAACAACCAAAGTCGAAGTCGGAACGAGGCGAGGCAAGAACGCTTCCTCGCTGCCGCTCATGTATTTTTGAAACCGCTCATGTCGTGTCACCTGTGAATACGGATGCCTGCACAGTTTAAGGAGCATTTCGCTCGACATGCTTTTCCTTCTTCTTCTTCTTCTTCTTCTTCTTAGTTCGAGAGAGCCTGCTGACTCTCGGTTTTCATGGATATTTGTGATGACAGATTGCTGCTCGTTTTAGATCCGCTCCGGCTTCCCCCCAATGTGTTTCCGCGTATCAGCTTCCCCCCCCCCCCCCCCCCCCCCCCCCCCTCTCTCGCGCGCCCTGCGAACCGTGCTTTCCTAGATGCCCTCGCGCGTCTCGATCTGCTTCCTTTCTCTTCGTTTTCCAGCCCCCCCCTAACGGTTTGTCGGGGGGGCGGTCTCAGCCGGGGAGTCTTGCGGTCAAAGTCCAAAACTTTGGAACGCGGACAGGAGGGACGAAAATGGAGCTCAGAGAGGGAGGAAGGCGTTGACGTCCGGAGAGAGGGCCGAGAGAATGCCACCAGTCCTACCGGAGCATTTTTATACTCCCCCCTGTTTTTGTTTTTAAAGCAAGACGCTCCCAGGAACATCCTCGCCGCTCCGGGCTGCTTGTACTCCTCTTGAGGACATTTTTTAATTTGTGGCTTTATTATACACTTGTGTACACAGACACGTTTGTAGAGACCTCGATTTTAAAGACTCTTTTCGAGCCATGAATTTTATGGTCACCCCCCCCCCTCTTTTATAGGCAGTCCGGTAGGAGCGACCGGAATCATCGCCTCAGTGTTGTTTGCGTTTTGGAGCCGCAGTGACGGAAGCCGTTGCGGTCCGATGGGTAAATGTATTTGGTCTGTCCTTGTTTTTTTTTTTTTGGGGGGGGGGGGGACATATGCGTTGAGGATGCGCTCGGTGCGAGTGGTTTTTTTAGGTTGATGACCCTGGAACTTGAGGCCGTGCGGCTCCGGTGCAATAAGGGCAGGTCTGAAAACACGGCGTGTCGAAGCACACCTGTCGTACATCTGTGTCTTTTCTTTTGTTTTGTTTTGTTTTTTTCTTTCGGAAATGGAATGATATGGAATTGTCAAGACGAAGAGACGATGACGTGCCGTTTTAAACCAGAAATGTGCTGTTGTTCATTTAATTAAAGTAAATCTTTTGTTACGACACGGCTCGTCCCTTTTGTTCATCGGGTTTCCACGAGACGGGACGATGGGAGGCTGGACTGCCACTGTGGCTATGACGCCGCTGTAAGGTTTGAAACCAAATGTGCCCATCTGGGGTCCGCCTCAGATGGGCACTTTACATCGTAGTTATGACGCTCGGAATGAGGCAGCTTCATTCAGGGAACCAGTCTGAAGGAAGAAGTCTGAGCACTGGCAGCCTGTGCAAATCCTAGTGTAGCTGGGCTGGGACAACAGCGTCTCCAGGACAATAGTATTTATTTATGTTTATTAGTGCTGCGAAAAGGAGCACTATTAATCTACCCCGTGTTTGTTCCTCTTCTTGCTATTATAGCGAAATTTCGGTCGAGCATAGCTCGACAACCGGCCATCGCAGACACACAAACAATACATCAAAACGTGCGAATCGGCCCTGGCAAGTGTGGAAATGTTCGACCCCGACAAAATTCCAGTTTTTGGCCCTGCCAAAATCAGTTAATTGGCCGCTGTCGCCAAACGATCCAGATTCTGGACAAGTTAAATAGAGGATTTGTTCGGGAGACTATCCCACACGCGTTGATATATAGCAGCCTAAAAATTGACACAGATTGACGAAAAAATAACACTTTGGCGCCGCAGGGGCCAAAAAGTGCTCAGAAACCGGAAAAAATCCCATAAGAAATGAATGGGAAAATCCACAAAATTCTACAAATCGCTCTCAAACAAACATTCGCTTCGAAGCCACATGTTGTCGCAGAAATGCGGGAAAACTTGTCTGCCCGTACCCGACGGCGTGTTGATACCTTGTGTCGTTTTTCATCCAGGCCGTCTCAAAAACACGTGGGTTTGGCGTTTTTTGAAAAGTTAGTGGGGAGAGACCAACTGTCAGAGTGCGGGATCGTTGAAAAATCACCTCTCATTTTGCTCTTTTCACACTGCTCCCGGCCAAACCGTAAGCAGTAGACAAATTCTCTTTTCCAGTTTTGTAGGCAAATTTGTGCTCTCTCGTGCGATGCTGGCCATAAACCTGAGCGCTTTGTAAAATTTAAACGGCAAGCCTCAGAGTCAGGCCAGCGCAGCCTCTTTTCTCCATAAGCCCCCATTCATTTTCCGGCCACTGCGATCAAAGTTAAACTTTACACTACTTCTCACGACTGTGGCCTCAGTTTTCATCGTACACACACCAAACCGCATCAGGGCGTTCCTCAGACTCTCCCCTGCGTGACGGTGTGTTCGTATTGCAGGTAGGTGCAAGCGTTGTCTCCCTAGAAGCAAATGTTTAGCACTTCGGCAATTTTGCTTTTTCCCATAAGAATGAATGGGAAAATCGGAACGCCTCAAACAAAAATGCGCTACGTCGCCATACTTGGAGGTAGAAACATTTTAATTTCAAAAATTCAAGAAACCTGTGGTCTGTCTGTGTACCGACTTTCATGTTGATAGGTTCTATGGTTTATCAGCAGCACCTTCTCAACGCTCATTTGGTGAATTCCCTGCTACTCCTGACAGATGACCTCATACAGACACACAAACACTTCAAACTACTTTCCTATCATACAGCTGATAGGGTTACACCAGGGGTCTCTCTAAGTAGCAGGGACAGCAAATACACAGTGTTGGGGTGTCCAGACACAAGTATGGGGTTGGGGCAGCTAGTGACTCAATGGCGGGCACAGGTTTTGGAGCACTCTCGAAATTTCAGCGCGCTGGAATTTTCTAGTTTATCTATGTAATTTATCTAGATTGAGTTGAAAGTTATCCTGAACTGAAAGATAACATGGAGGTTCTTGAAGACGTACTGTCAAGGAGTAATGGAGTCGCAGCCTTTATATAAAAAAAAAAGACAAAATAACATTTATTCAGTGAGCACCAGTCAGTCAGTACAAATGTTCTTCGTTTGAACAGGAAAATCAATAGGGGTGACAGAACATCTCAGCAAGGCAGTCTCATCTTTACAGGCAGAACTACACCTCAAGCAACGCTCGGTGAGGGGGCATCCCCGGTCATTCAGAGTGCACTGCACTTCTACCGCTACGGAGTAAAAAAACAACACATTTGGACAGCAACGACACATATGTACACGTTCCAGTTTCATCGCAATCTCGAGGCGAACACTAGATTTTCCACGCTAGCCCCTGCCGCTGCATAAAAGCAACAGAATGACGCACCGATTTCAACTCTAACGCTAAAGCATTGACAGGCGAGTCTAGTTCAGGTCACTCCACTGTGAGTGGCAGGACGTGAGTTGGGCCGAAAACAGGAAAGAAGTTGCTCCGTCATCCTGAGAATCAGCCTTTAACACTGGGCACGGACAATTCAGAAGCTCTCACCGGATCTTGGGGACTACACTCCTACTTAAAAAGTAATGATAATAAAAATTAAAAAAATCGTCTTGTTTCTTCAGTGGCTTGGGTAAAAGAGTAGTTAGTTCTTGTCATAAATAGCATTTGGATTTAAAATATGCTGATATCTGACTTAAGAGGATAGATTAAAGTATTTTTCCGTGGAATGGTTATTTCGATGGTTCACGTTAAGCTCAGTCTTTGACGCAAATATTGTGATGTTTTTTATGTCTATTTCTATCAATCTCATGAAAAGACAAACAAAATCAAAGTCTCTTATTACACTTTTTTGCATTTGAAGCCATTCTTCAATCTCAGGATTACCCTTTCTGTCAGTTAATTTTTTTCCATACTTTTAACCTTTACATCTTTAGTGACAATGTGCGTCGACGCATTCATCGGTGGACGAACACTTTGAAATCTGATGCTTTCATAGGGTCTGTTGACAAGAGAAATATACAGTGACAATAGCTTTATCCCATGAAATAACTCACGAAGGCAGCCTCCCTCTGTTCACAACACTTCAAAGGAGAGCTGGACTACAACACTGAGACTGAAGTGAGTGACTGCGCAAAGCGTACCGTAAATTCTGTCCCATGGAAATAAAGAAACATCTCAAGAATTCAGGAAACAACACACATTTCTTACCACTCTAAACAGCCACTGGTGTCCATCCCTTTCAATGAATCTTTGACAGCTTCGCACAACATCCAGTCCACATCAGTGAACATCAAGTCTGAGTTTTTCATGCATTGTTATGCCTGCGTATTTAATACCTTATCTGCTGCCTCCAACGATTTCCCTCTGGGGACTCATCTTATTCTAGGGAGGTAATCTTGATTCAAAACTTCCCTCTGTTCTTGGCACTGTGCTAATGCACATCTGTAATACATCTGTAATATAACCGTGAAAAAAGGCAATAAATTAATACAGGCATGACGTTCACTTTCACTAGATACTGTGGAAAAACGGACAGAAACCAGTGGCTGAAGATATTTGTGGTTACCGTACTCCAAATACACATCTGAAATTGTAAGTAGGAATTTAAAAAGAAAAAACACTGTGATGGTCTATTAATCAAATCTGCTCAGATCTGTCACTGACACATTCTATAGATCTCAGTGTTGTTACAGGTACATGGTGAATGTAAAGAGCCTCACTGCAACATGATGAAGTGTTTCACACATATCTGGATTACACACGGGCACTAATGATGACATGAAACAAAGTCGAAGGGGCTAAAATGTCTCTACGTGGCTGGAGTGTTAACACCTGCACCTGCATGTGAACATGATGTTTGTCTGAATATGTGAACACAAGTCTCTTCCATCTGTGCACCTGAGTGGGATCTAACCTAAGTATCTGTGTGGCTGTGTGTGTGATTGCATGTGTGTCAAATTCCAAAGTGTTTGCATTTTCTATTCTGCACTTGCGTGTTTTTTTTTGTGAATGTATGTGCGCACGTGTTATCCCCCCGTCCCTTCAGGCCCTCCTCTGATGTGTGTTTCCCACGTATGTGTTCTCTATGCACAGCACGATGTACTGGCTGGAGCAGGAGCGGGTGTGTTGTCCCAGTAGCCGTCCTGTCTGCAGCAGTGCTGCCTGGCCCGTCACTGCCAGGTCAGCTGTCCTCCACGCCTCGCAGTAGTTGTTGGTCAGACGAATGCCCACAGTGTTTGAACCGTGCCACACCAGCTTCTCCGGCCTGTAGGGGGAGAAGGGGGTGGACACAGGCTCAGTCCAAAAACCGGCACATATGTTGGAACTGTTGGGATCTGTTTGTTTACTTCTCTTCCATAAGGGTTTAAAATCTGCTTTAAATGTAATGTGAAAAGTACAAAACTGAATGTCAAGGCATCGAGATTTTATTCCTTCTGGCAGTGTCTGTCTCTTGTCTCTTTTGGTGTTCCTGTCAGTTTGTCCCTGTTTTTTGTCGTTTTTTTGCATTGTCATTTTTTGCATTTTTAAGACTAATTTCTGACATTGGAAAGCTTGCTTGGTTGCTGGGATGGACTCCAGCCCCTGCAATCCCAACAACAAACAAGGGAGAGAATGGCAAAAGCTTTGAATTAATATTATATATCTCTGTTATTTCGGATTGTTTGCACCAACTTAAATCACTCTCATCAACAGTCCATATCAGGGATGGCTTGTCAACATGATATCTGTGGTCTATGATAAAAGATTTGTCTTGTATGTTTGAAGGGAAAATGGGTCTCATAAAATTCACACACTTGTTTGCTCTCTCCCACACTCGCCACACACACACACACACACAGTTTTGTTCTCACCATGTTGAGTCAGTCATCACATTGCGCCCATCAAAGGAGTAGATGGGTGTGGCCAGATCAAATGTGCCGCCATTCCCAGAGAAGATGGACATCCAGCTGCTGAACAGCACCTCGCCCTGAGAACGGAGGTGAACACCAGTGAGGAAGATCAAAACAACAAGCCATCTGTCTATCTGCAATGCGACAGAGTCTCTCACCCTGAGGTTGACCACAGGCATGTCCGTGCGATCGGCCTTCCTTACGATGGTTGCCAGGTCCTGCAAGTGGGAGGACAGGAAGGCCCTGTAGGTGGCAGTGAGCCCCATGGTGCGCGCCTGCTGGTAGCACTGGAAGTCTGCACCCCTGATGCCACGCATGTCCCCTTTTAGTGGAGCGTTGAGTGCCACCAGGTGGAGCTGGGACAGAGAGTAACATGGCTCCAGTGGTTAGACCAACGCTGGACATTTAATTGCTTGGATCTAGTAAAGAGTGTGTGATGAGTGTGTGTGTGTGGGTGCATGGTGACTCACCCCAGGCACAGCGTTGAAAGTCTGTGGGAGAACATTGTAACTGGGCTGATATCCTCTGCTGCCCTCCTGAAGCTCCTGTTCAGAGTATACATAGTGCAGTGTGTTGAGCTTAAAATGTAAAGGAAAAATTTGCTCAGCATTTTGGGCCATTTACCTTTTAACAGAATTATGCACATCTCTTTCAGCTTGTGTAGCCGATCGTTTGTCTCTCTTTTGTAAAGACTGTTGATTTTATTGAAGCTCTCGTTTAATGAATGTTGTAGAACATTCATTAAACATTCATTAAGCATTCATGTGTTGTTTTTTCATCTGTTCTTTCTTGCAGGTACTGCTCTCATTTCCTGTCTCTGCTGTAACCTTGTCTCATATGTGATGCTGCCCATGCACCAACCACCATGTACATGGCCAAGCAAATTCAGGTTGCCCCAAGACCTGAAGAACAGGTAGACCTGCAACATTTATTTCTATTTCCATAGCCTTTCCAAAGTATTAGATAAACAGTCCGACAACAGATAAATATATTCAATAAGATGAAATATTGTTCTCATATTACAATAGCAAAGACATGACACATGACTATTGTGTCTCATTCTCAGTTTCCATCAGTGCATGTACACTGCTTGTGAGTGTGAAAAGGGAGCGGGCAACGACCTGGCTGTGAGCCCTGTGTGGTCTGCTCCATTCTGCAGATCTGCTGAGGGCCTGAGACGCTGCCGAGGAAGATCCACTGTGAATCAGCTCTCCGAGCTACAAGGACACACAAACACATTCAGAGAATCCGGTTCTGCTTTTGATTTCATCATGATAAAGTAAATGGACTGGTTTGTATATGACACTTTTCTAAAGTTCTGAACCATTCAAAGTGCTTTTCACCCACTTTAATTTAGAACTTTATTTATTCACACACTGATGGCAGAGGCTACCTTCATGATTGAACACACACACACACACACACACCTGGATCTTGCGCCAGCCGTTGTGTGCTCTGACATAGAGCTCTCCTCCCTTCTCAGACACATAAACCAAGGTTCCCTCTGCAGCACGGTGTGTCTCTCTGCTCAGAGCGTGGAGAGTCTTATAGATAGTCACCTGAGTGGAAACAATATAACAACATTAGCACTGGAGATCTTGGAGGATCCTGGAGGAGTCAGCACCAAGGCATCATTTTTACACCAATAAAAGACAGATCGAGAGCCTTCAGTAGCTTATGAGATGTCTGCAGTTGTTACTGGCTTGCCAGTGGTGGGTCTTACTGGGTTGGCATATCCCGGAGATCCTGGGGGGCCGGGAGGACCAGGAGGCCCGGGGATACTGACAGCTGATGAGAACATATCGAAAATACAAGTAGCAGATATTAAGCCTCATGATTGATCCTGTGCTTCAGCGTCCACATCACTTTTGCTTTGAACCTACTTGATCCATGCGCAGCTGCAAGTCCTGGGGGCCCAGCAGGGCCTGGGAAGCCACGAGGACCAGGTCGTCCAGCGACAGAGGCTCCTGGCGGTCCTGGGGGGCCAGCAGGTCCAGGAGGACCAACAACGGACTCACCTTTTGGACCCTGCAGGATCAGACAGATGATTGAGCTGAATATTTTTATTCTTTGAAATTCAATGGTAGCCAAGTCAACTGAACTAACTTATGTCACACTAATATGTCACACTATCTTTTCAGGAAGAAGTTGAACTCATGTTTGAACTCACCACAAGTCCTGACCGCCCAGGCAGTCCAGAAGGACCAGGGGGACCACTGTCACCCTTCTCTCCTTTCTGCCCGGGATAGCCCTGATCGCCTCTCGCACCCTAACACACACACACACACACACATAAATCAGTCCAATAACATTTTTATATATGTTCAATAATATCTTAATAACTCTCTGAGTAATAGCACTTATTTGGACTCATGTGGACACCTACTGTATTTACTACAATATTAAGTCATCTCCTCAGTGAGGAGCTGCTAAGAAAATAGCTGTCTCTTTAAAGTCACCACTGTCAATATGCAGTGGCTCATAGTTGAAAGATGGCTGCAATCCTGCAACATGACATGGATCCTTGCTTCTGAGTTATTACTTACTTTAAAGGCTACAGAAGTGTTTGTTTTGTCTAAGTGTTCGTGACTGATGGTTTCGCTGGCCGTACATTAGATTGTACAGTTAAGTACATAGTCAAGAGTGGTACTTACCACAATCCCATCTGGAAACACAGGTGCTGAGGAAAAACAAATATGCAGTCATATACTATTGGAATAATGCAGTCTTTTAAGTGAGCTAAATGAGGACCTGGGCTTTTGTGGGTGATCAGGAGAAGTCAACAATTTTACATATTTCTCAAGGTCTTACCAGGTGTGCCTGGCTCTCCAGATTCTCCTTTGTCTCCTTTATTTCCTCTTGACACTGACTCCTACACGGACACACACACACACACACACACACACACACACACACACACACACACACACACACACACAGTGTGTAGGTTCAGGCAGAGGCAGTTGAATGTACTATGAACTTGACTATAAAAAAGGGGAAAAACCTGGACATAATGATTGAACACCATGTCAATAGTTAGCAAAAACCACACCTGTTAAAAACAAAGGGGGCATGCTGGAAAGGGCAGCACGGTCTTGGCTGGGGCAGTTAAAATATGACAGGTTGAGGAACAGAGTTAATGTTTTGGCAAAACAGACTTGAGTTCCAACTTTGGGATGTTTCCTACACTGAGCTATCATGGGGGCCCTGCAGACCAAACCACTTCTATGCTTTTAGTGTGGGTTATCATCTCACAGCCAAGTGTGATCACTTATTTATTAATGACTTATTTTTATTTTGTCTTGGTGTAACGAAATCCACTTTCTTGTGATAATGGATTTAAATTATTTAATTATCTTGGCATAACAAAGTCTGTTTTCTCCTGATAATGCATTATTTTATTGTTATCTCAATATAACACAAACTTGTATGTCCATTGGATAATTGTGATTCTCTTATGTCTGTGGACTGGTTCAGTCCATCATCCTGATGTCAGTCTTCACAGACAATAAGTGCATTATCACAAGAGTGTTGGTTTTATTACGATACCAATATAAGTTAGGTTAAGTCTACAGAATAAAATGGCTGTAAAATGAAAAAGCTGATATTATATTGTATTGTATTACATTATCAAGTACATTTAAATGTTGAATATTTATCATGGACTTTTCACAGGACAGAATTGATTCATAGCATATTCACCATTTCATGAATTGTATTAAAGCCAAGAAGAAGCCATCACCAGAGGAGACACAAAAACAAAGACTGAAAGCAGAGCCTAGAAAGCCAGCACCCAGAAAACAGAGAAGACTTCTCTGATGCCACTGTGGAAGTATTCGCAATTTCATTTCAAGTAAATGAAATAGTAATGCTAAACATTCAAGATTTTTGACTCAAATTACCAAATATACATAGATGAGAATAAACTAAACTAGACTATTTGATTCTGTTTTTGCTTTGGAAAATGCTGTGTAGAATGATAAATGAAATTATGTCTTATTATTATGATGTGTTGTAGTGATGAACTGGGTAGTTAGTCACCAGAAACTAACTCCAAATTGCTAAAAAAAAAAAAAAATGAAGCAGGATTAAATAAAAGCAATCAAGAAAAGTAAGCTATTTTGTTCCGTGCTTGTCTATCTTTCACTTGCAAGTGAGGCCAGAGTTTATGTGTCAATTAAAAATAGTCAGTTAATTTATTCATTTTCATTTAACTCTATGAATTCTTTTAATTGAATTGACTGAAAAGTGATATGCCACCAGCTCTGATTCTCCTCCACTCTTCAGTCTTTCTCTCGTCCTTGTCGTCTTCATCCTCCTGAGTGGATGAAGATGGTAAGTAGAGAAAAGGCAGGCAGGATTCAGACTCAGATGACCCTCTTTGCCTGGCATTAACATTCAAGCCTAACTAATTTTACTATGTCCAACAAACACATCCATGGGACCCCTGTCACATTATCAGGTGGCCGGCGTTTGCTGCACAATCAAAAGATTTTGGACATGGCTGCAACCACAGGTGTGTCAGTGATAAGAATGGACATGAGGAGAGGGACGACAGGACAAGTTAAAGGGAGGTAAGAGGGATGTGGGGAACTTGGGTGTTGTTTGTAACCCAGACCAGAGAGCTGCCATGCTGCTATACCCACACACCAACACAACCACCTGATGGTCCCATTTCAGACTGAAATTGACCAGTCAGATGGTCTCAGACTTACTGGTGCCCTCTTGCAGTGCGGTCTGGGACGCACTGGAAACACTGTCTTTAAAATTCAAAGAAGAGCAGCATGATCAGACTAAATAACCAATCAATTTTGGATTAGATGGATCAGGATGCTCTGCAAAGGACCTATACAGACATGAATTAACACAGATTCTTTGTCACTTAAATCTTAACCTTTGTTAGAACCAATCAATGTGAACATGTTTCTGATTACATTTTTACATTCTACCACAATATTGTGGCAAATGATATTTACAATAGATCTTCTGCAGAACATGTTATAATAACGCTTTTCATCAGTGAAAACAGTTTTCTTGATAGTGACAGCCACAACCCTATAATATATAACCACAAAAACAAAAAGACAGAGATGGGAACTTACTCCATTCAGTCCAAGAACCCTTCCAGGAAGTCCAGGTGGGCCGGGAGGACCTGGGGGTCCCTGAGAGAGAGGAGAGAGCAAAGCATAAAATCACAGTGAGACAAAGGAGTGTTTAACAAAATGGAGATCACAGATATGCTGTTCCTCTTACCGGGAGACCCACAGAGTCACCTCTGTCACCTTTCCTCCCTGCCAAACCAGGTCGTCCCTGCAAATAGAGCAACAATGAAATGCATCAGTGTGTGTTCAGTATTTGTCTAGTTTTCTGAAGCATTATTAATCACCAAGAGCTTATCATATTTGTTTATATATAGCTTTTTTCTCAAGTATTCATGGGAAGTATGTACTCTATGCATGTGCAACAAAAAGTCTGCATGCCAATTACTGTAAAGAGTTGTACTGTAACATTTGCGACATACGAAAACCTAGAACATATGATCTTTTATCTGTGTTATAATGATCGTAAAACTGGCATGCAAACTGTCCCCACTGAGTTACTACTTCTGAATGGTCCTTTCATGACCAATATTCAACAATCATCTACTCACTGGCCGACCAGGGAAGCCATATTCTCCTTTTTGTCCTGGGGGTCCAATTGGCCCCTGAAATAAACAGTGTGATATTTGACAATATAAGTATTTATTTTCACAGAGAGTGAAGCATAAAGAAATTCATGCTCCATTTTGTACTTCAACTGAATGTGAGTGAGATCACCATAAGTCCAGCAGCTCCAGGGAATCCACGGTCACCCTACAAAACAAAGCACAGCCATGCAGTAACATCAGTTGGAAACATGTTTTTAGGGGAAAAAAGCCTTTTTAGGTTTTGATGCGCTGGCTATCAGCTGAGTTGCTAAATTTGTTTTTCTTTTCTGTCAGTTATTGAGCAGACCTGGATAATATGGGGCAAGTTCTAAGGCAGAGGGGAGAAAGAAGTGGAGCTTGTGGATATGAATAAGTTTCTTGACTTTCTTACAGAACAGGTTTATGCTATAAGGGTACATCAGAAGAACATTGCGACTGTGGTTGATGAGGCGAACGTATTAACCAGACAGCAAATAGGTCACCTGTCTCATACCTTAACACCTTTGGGCCCCTGAGGACCTCTTGGTGCAGATAAGATCGATCCATCAGCAGCAATTGTCACCCCTGGCTCTCCCTTTTCTCCCTGTAAGTGAAAAAAAATTAATGCTCTGACAGTATATTTTCCTATATTATCCTCATTCTATTGGATAATTTCTCACCTTTACCCCTGTCGGCCCCCGTGGTCCTGGAGGGCCTAGATCTCCTTTTGGTCCCCTGGGGCCCTGAGGACAAATGAGTGGTTGAGTTGAGTAACTTAATGATTTTACTTATTTCATAAGGAAGGCCATAAAACTTTATCAACTAAAATACATGTACACTATATTAATTCATTAAAACATCTGATGCAGATGTGGTACCTACCCTGTTAACCTGTCTAACCCAGAGAGCAACCAGCAAAGGCAGCGAAAGTCAAAAAAGGAAGTTTTGCTTTCAAATGACTGTTGCATCTTTGTGCAATTCAACCAACAGGCAATATAAATGCTTAACATATTGCAAAATGCTCTTACAGGAAATCCAGCTCTGCCAGGCCAGCCTTCAGGGCCCTGAAACATGCAAACACAACACAAACAATGCACACATGCATACATGCACACACATACAGTGCAGGCAAAAGCATTCAGACAAGTTCAGGATCTTTTCCAACAAATGACATGCAAACACACCTGCTGCCAAAGCAGAGAGCGCCTTTCAAAAGGCCATGGTTATGCTACCGTGAATCATATAGCAGAACAATGCAAGGCCCGTTGGGCTGTGTTGCAGGTAAAGCACAGTGAAGTGTAGCATTGTAAAAGACTACACACCCTTGGCCCTGGTGGTCCTCTGATCTCTGTTAAGTTGAGGATCCCCTCTGTCGCATTAAGGAGTAGCTGCAAAGAGAAAATGCCACGACAGTCAGAAAATTTCAGAGGGGCATCATTCATTTCACTATATAGCTTGTCGAGCAAAATGCATGTGTCAGCTAAAAAGCCATTGCATTTCTGTTCTTGTGCTGTCACTACCCTCTGTCTGAGTCTGTATGTGAACAATAATAGAGGGGTGGATGGATTTTAACCTGATTGTGTCACCAGATGATTCACTTTTTGGAGCAATTACATTAGAGGCTGGGGTACAAATTTTTTTTGTACCTCAAACTGATAGGTGATCAGAACATGCAAAGGTCGCCTTTTAACAGTTGTTATTATTCTCTAAGGAATGCAATAATTAGCGCTCTGAAATCTGAAATAATTTCAAAGTATATGAAAATGATAATAAGAATTTTATTTTATTATTATTACATATCATAGAGTTTTACTATATTCTTATTCTTGTTATTGTTTTTTCCTGTGTGGACCATTGTGTACCAATAATATGATGTTCAATTGTGTCAATTTTGGCTGCTGTACAGAACAATTTACTTCCGGGGATGAATTAAATACATTTTTTAATCACAGCACAAAATCCACATGTTGAATGAATGTTGATTTTGAGAGGTCAGTAAGACTAAAAGACCATTTAAATGTATTGGCTAAAACATACCCTGCAAGAACAAGGAAATATGTTCTTGCTCCCAGGGAGGGAACAAGAACAAAATTCGTTCTGGCCAGGGCATTTCAGGGCTTTTCAAAAAACTCTCCTCAGAACTCTGACCAATCACACAATAGCTGTCAGACACTACACGAGATACAGTTCTGCCCAGATGATATGCTGAAGACAAACAACGAGAATCCCAAACCAGGGCTGCAATAACAAAATTATGTTATTCTGTTCTCTCAACAACAGAATATGGTATGAGTGAGTAAGGGATTCATTAAGACAAATTATGACAAATCATTTGTAAATGGCCCGAAAAACAGTGGTATTTTTTGTGTGTTGTGGGTGTCTATGCATACATCCTGCAGATTAATCATAGGTCCAGGAGGTCCAGGAGGTCCAGGTGGTCCTTGGATACCGAGTCCATCGATGCCTTGATCACCCTTCAGAGCACAAAACAAGTAGTGGTTTGTAACTGAAAATTTAGTCTCCACTTCACTCAAACACTGACATTTTTTATAGTAGGAGGAAGCTTAGAGTACCCAGAGAAAACGCATCATCCAGAAAAAAGGTAATATATTATCATTATCACGGTTACGGTTAAGCTGATCAGGCTGTGTCCCATTTCCCTGTCTTACCCCTTCCCCTTACCCCTTAGTCTTCGTCTTAGGCTGCATCCCATTTTTCTTAAAACTGGTGGCATGCCAGATTGACTGAATGGGCTGATGGATATTTAAAACTTCTAATAACAAAACAGTCCTCCAGTCATTGAGTGAGGTGAGGTGATAAATCTCCATAGGTTTATCACTGTGAATGTCTACAATAACAGTTATTTAGTGTATTAGCATTACAATTATATCAAATATTTTGTAGCTGATAAACACAAAGCTAACTCTGCCAGCTGTGTCAGACCCTGTCAGGCATGAAACACACAACATTTGTTTGACTTCGCTACCTTGGATCCTGGACTGCCCTTCTCTCCTTTGGCTCCCTGAAAATAAAGAGGGTTTTTTTTTGTTCAGCTTAATCAGTATCTCCAACAATCACACAGTGCTGTAAAATGCATGAGAAAACAATTGCCAATGATTTGACAGCTACAGTAGTTACACACTGGAATTGTAACAAATGCATCCAATTTGCATCCAAACTCTTCTGATGCACAACTGAAGATGACTTTAATCCTCTACAACTGGATACAAAGATAGCAGTCAATTTCTATAATTCATTACGCATGCTATTTACATACCATTCCAAATCAGTTTATAGCATTTGATCAAGCGTGTTGTTTCAGCTCTGTCAAACAGCTCAGAACACTGCACAGCTTACCCTGGCACCTGGAAGTCCAGCAGGACCCTGCAGACCCTCTGACCCTGGGGCCCCTGGCTCACCCTGTAGTCACACAGCATAGAGGTAACACAAAGGCTGGACAGTGGAGAAGTCATTTCACTGCCACAACGTATCATACAAGTTGACTTTTAGAGAATGTTTAATAATGTTTCTGTACCTACTTACTAACATACAAATACATTGGCACTTGAGTCTTTTGAATGAGAAATACCTCTCGAACAGTTTTTCTATTTCAATCATACATGTGAGAAAACAGAACTCGAAATTACTGATCACTGAAATGTAAACCATAGACTGATTATAACTGAATATGAAGTGAAAAAATGCATACAGAGATAGAAAATTAGCTTACCTTGACAGAGAGCCCGGGGGCACCGGGGGCTCCGTCCTCACCCTGTAGGACACATGAGAGGACATTTTCAACCTCTCACAAAGAGGAGACAAATGAAGTCAATGGCTCATAACTCTTTTTCATAAAAGGATCTTTTGGATGCTGCTCATTGGAATAAACTTATCCATCAGTCTCCATGGATGCACACCGATACCGACATCAAAAAGAGTCTTTACTACCTCTGAAATTTTTTTTAAATGAAATGTTTTATCCTCCTTACCCAAGTTATTGTACACTCTCCCTCTCTTTCTTTTCCTCTCTCTCTGCCTCTCCTCTTTACGTCATGAAGACACAACTAACTGCTAAAAAACACATAGCAGATTGTAAGAAATAGATTACCTTTGGTCCCAGTGGGCCAGGCAGACCAGGGGGACCCTGGAGAAGAACAGAATAAACTTACTGTATTTGAAAGAAACCAATAGGGTCACATAGACACAGACACAGTCACACACACGTCCACCCACACGCACATGCATACGCTCTCTCTCTCGCTCTCTCTCACTGACCTGTGGGCCTCCGACTGAAGCTCGAATTAGCATATCATTCTTCCCAGATCCCTCCATATCCTGGCAACAATCACAGTCTGATGTCAAAACACTGAACTTAAATCCTGTAGATACATGTGTGTCCTTGATATTTAAGGGTTTACCCCTGTCTCTATGTATTTGGCTCCTGGAGGGCCAGGAGGGCCAATAAGGCCAGGTAGTCCTGGAAGACCTGGTGGACCACTCTTGCCCTGGGGACCAGGAGGTCCTGGTGGACCAGCAACAGTCCCACACTCACCCTGCAGAGAAGAAGAAAATCAGGAGGATTCTTTAATTCTTTACTAAATCAATAAAAAAATTATTTATTATAGTCCATTCTATTCTAATGAAGTGTCTTCACTTCACCTTGTCCCCAGCAAAGATCAACCTGAAAGATTTCACAATTCACAATTATACATACTAGAGCACTGGGGCAGGTATTACATACCTTTGGTCCAGACGGTCCAGGTAACCCTTGTTCACCCTACAGATGTAGTTGGAGTAAAATTGGAGTAAATAATGAAAACTTTTAACAAGCAGTGGTTGGAAAAACAAATGAATGTTTTGTCTTTGTCTCTGTAATGGATCGTCTGTGGCCCAGGCCCACTTTTTCTTTAAGATCACACCTTTATTCCTACATCCCCTCGTTGACCTGGAGCTCCATCTTTTCCTGCTGGACCCTGCATGAACAAACACAAACAGGTATAATGGTGATGACTTTTGAAGCAATGACTGTGTGGAAACAAGGAGCAGTCAATGTCCAGTGACAGTTGAGTAATTTCAATGTCAGCTTTCTGTCATCTAACATTCATGAAAAAGACTGAAGTGCCTGTATATAATTTTAGTTTGGGAAATCTTTACTCCTGCTGCTGAAACTGCATTTTGGGAAGGTGCAGTAAGAAGTGGTGGAATAAGGACCTTCAAGGTTAATCATTTTTATCACTTAACTAAATGGTGAAGTTATTTAAACAGTATTTTTTCTGTGCAGCATTAAGATGCATCAGACCAAAGTACACATATGACTCTGTATAACTGTTCTGTAAAAACTGACAAAACAATGCACCAGAGATTTCCTCCAGTAAAACACAACTTCACAGTAACGGCTGATGGATAACGGATCGGTTGGTTTAACTTAGTTTAACTTTGCATAGACAACAACAGAACAGAAGCAGTATGCAACAATAGGGAATAAATAGTTGTAGTGAAAAGGCAGATTTGCTTCTTCACCATGTTGTATGGAAAAAAGTCAAATGGCATATTAGACATTATACAGTGAATCTGAGATCAGCACCCTTCAGAACGTTTGCTTTGCCATGAAAAGTGAAGCTTCAGCTGGAAAGATTTCATTAATAACAACATTTGGCCTGGAAGTTAATGATGTAGAAGCAACTGACCATGCAGATCAGACAACTATCATATTTACATCAAGGCATCAAAGAAATGGAAAGAAAGCAGTAACGCCACACATCCACACATGCACACACATGCAATATATGCGCATGCAGTCTCACACATACACACACACACACTCATGTTTCAGTTGCCAGTTATGAATACAACATGGTTGAAGATGAAATAGTCCTCAGCCTGAGTATTGAGGTGCAGTTTGTGTATCTGTGTTCTGAAAATTTAAAGCATGATTGTAAGAAGATCCTACTGATCCCTGTGATCAGTGTGTTGCAGCTCAGTGTGATTTGGATAAATGCATCCTCAATGCGCAAGCTTTTGACTAAAATTCTGCCTTTTATGGTTTGCATGTTTGGTCAGCAAACCAGGACAGTATACCTCGCCTGAACCCCAAGCAGAACCAAACTCAAGCCCAGAACCAGACGCAAAGTTGGGTTCAGAGGTGAACCCAGAACTGAAACCAGAGCCGAAGTCAGAAGACGACTCTGAGCTCCAGTCTGAACCACTCGGCCCAGAGCCACTAAACCACTCCTCAATCTCCTCAAACATCTGGAAGAGAATGGGGGCGTGAAAGGGGCAAGTGGGAGGTGGAGGTAGAAAGAGGATAAACGAAATACAAATATTGATCAGCAATATGATTTGAGGAGAAAAATAAACTGAGGGTGAATTTAAAAAAAGAATGATTGTAACACATATAGAAGACACAGATAAAATATGAAAAAGGTGGTACAGAAGAAAAACAGACAACACAATGAAACAAACAATCATAGTGACACAAATGGACACACCAAACAACACACAATGGAAAGAACTCATTGATCATTTAGCTGAATAGCTAACAAGCTGTACAAAGGATTCTGAAATCTACAATTCTCGTCTTTTATTTTCTTTAATATGAAATATATACATGTGACATACTGTACCACTCAGCATAACCTTTGTCCTCTTGTTAGTTTATGCATTTTATGATTATTGAGCTTTTGATAGAAAATTGAGGGCCAAAGATATATCATTGAAATGGAATGGGATTTCACCATTGCCACGGTGATGAATTGCTCACCTGATTTCACTGCTATCATTCTAGTGAATAAGCATCAGATTTTATTTTCTTTTATTGGTAAAAGAGTGAGATCATGATTTTCCATGTGTAATCCATCCTAGTGGTGCCCTCTACTGGTTTAGTATTTGTGACAGTAGAAGTGGTCAAGATCTTTCCAAAACTTTGGACACCTTATCTGTAGCACATTTTGTTGCTGCTCTTCTTTTTAATTTGTCCTTCTGCCAAGGTTCAAAGGTCTTCTCTGAGGATCAGGAGTCATCCACATTTTTCATGAAGACCTATGTGTACTAAAGAGAAGAACCCCCCACCCCCACCTGACCTCCCATTGGCCATTGGCCATTGGCCCTCACCTCCCACCTGATGAAGTCCAAGGATAGAGTCATTAAACAACTCTCCAGTTAACTCTCCACACCAATTCACAGCTCAAACTCCATCCACAAATACCTGGAGTGTTGGCCCCAACACCTAGGCCAGGCTTGTGTTTGGAGACTTCCCCTCTGAATTTAACACCCTGCTGCCCCACACTCTGGCAGAGAGCCTGGTTCAACCTGGACAACCAGCTCGTTCTCTGGAATCAACCAGCTTGTTCTCTAGAATCAACTCCTTCTCTGTCAGTTATAAGATCCTACTGACTTTCTTCAACGCCCTCATTCAGATTGTCATATTATTCTCTCTCGTCTGCTACTTCTATTCCATCTCTCCACAGGAGAAGAACCTATTATGTCTTTCACTGCATCGTCAAGATTTTTTAATCTGGATCTCAATATGTGAGCTAACAATAGAGACAAGAATTCCCATGCAACACCAGTACATATAAAGTGGGTAAGATAATAGATGCATAGATAGGAAAAAGTGGGTTTAAACTGGTCCAAATGTAAAAGTCGGTATAAAGCAGACATCAATTTGGGCACATACTGTCCTATAAAACATTATCACTATCGTTATCATTATAACACATCCAACTTGGCCCTACAAGAACATGCAGCTGCCATCCACAAACGTGAAGACATCATTGGAAAGATCTTGACCTACATAATAACATATGTCAGTATGAAAATGTTGGGCAGCTCATGCTCCACAGAGGTGACCTTTGAACCTTGATCCTGAGACACTTGAAAGCTAACAGGACAGAAACAAAATGTGCCACAGACAAAGTGACAATAGTTTTGCAAAGCTCTTGACCTCTAGTACCATGATGTCTCTATGACTGACGACAAAGCAGTGTTTTGGCAGTGAGGAGACTACATTTAAGTAGTTTGATTGACTGACAAACACAAAGAGAATCTGTGTGCATCCTGTCAACTTAGTTTACGTAGAAACCAAAGGCTGAAAACTGAAAAAAGTAAATATTTATTTAGTGCTGACATTCCAATGCACAATATAATTTATAGGATAAAAAAATAAATATAAAATGTTTAACTTGCCCCCACTCATGAACTGACTGCCCTGCTGTGAGATTATAAATCAAATATGCTCTTTCATAAAAGGACAAAGTCCATTTAAATCAAATGCAATTTAAAAATTCCTCTGCAGGACTAAGGTTGAAGGTCAATTTCCAATGGTACCTGAACGCTCCCCCGTCTCTCAGGGCTGCACTTCATGGCCCAGATCTAGCTTTGGCCCTGTTGTTACGGTGTTAAAAATCTTTTGACTGAAAACTCCTCCATTATTGAAGGAAATATGTACTGGTTCGAACAGTAGACATTGCCTTTGCCCACTTATCTTGAATACCATTAAATCTGCCAGATGAATGGGTGATAACAATCTACTGCACCAGTACTACTAGCCCATATCTTTTGGCATCATTTAAATGTTAGGACAGTCAAATCAATGTGTTTATGTGTCTGCATGGCTTCTTTTATCCAGGAAGGGAAGGCAGAACTCACTGGTAATCCAGGTTGTCCTGGCATCCCATCTCTCCCAGGGGCACCAGGGGGACCAGGGTATCCTGAAGAGAGGCCATCCTCTGTGCCAGATGATGACAGGCTGGTTCCTGGGGGTCCTGGAGGCCCTGGAGGCCCTGGTGGACCAGGAGGACCCTGGAAGAAGGTTTTTTTTTTTACACAGATTGATGGAAATGAAACAGAGTAAAATCACTGTCTCAGTGTCACCACTCTTACCCTGATGAGTTCTGTGTCAGTGTCCAGGTCTTCAAATCCAGAGCCCAGGGCATCTGCTCCATACTGAAACACACATATTATCAGATATTTTTGATACTTCAGACATCTTGTTCTTCTGTCTGGTTGCCAGCTAGAAGGGTTCCTTATCTACATTTAAACAGTGCAGGTTTTATTCCTTGATACTCACAGGTACACTGCGTGATCGAGGGGGTCCAGGAGGCCCAGGAGGACCGGGACGGCCTGGTAAACCCATTCCTGGATCTCCCTGTAAAGAGGGAAGAGGAAAAGGAGAACAAAGTGGAGAAGTTTTAAGGCATCACGGCAGTCTGCTAATGTGCAAAGACAGATCTGTTAACAGTAACAACAATAACTGCTGTTGCTTCTCTGTTTCACTTTTGTGGCTCACTGCAAAGTATTTAGTGTACTCATATGTCATACTTTGTCCCCCTTTGGGCCCATTTTGCCATCCAAGCCTGGAAATCCCTGAGATCCTCTCTGACCCTGGAGGTGGAAGCAGTCTGATTATACCATGTGCTATGAGGCAAAGCAAAGCAAAAATACCTGAAGAGATCAAAAGCTTACTTGATCTCCTTTATCACCTTTACCTCCCTAAGAAAAAAAGAGGGGTTTGACATTAAGACCAAATCTAATGAATATAGAGAGACTCTCCATTTATTTTTTACATACAACCTTCATTCCATCTTTCCCTGGCAGTCCTGGGTGTCCTGGGGCTCCGGGTGGTCCTTGTGGTCCTCTGGGACCAGGCTGAGCTTGTCCAGGTGTATAGGGGCCTGGTGGGCCAGATGGGCCACGAGGTCCAGGATCTCCACGCTCTCCTTTTAACCCATCTCTGTCATGTCCCTGAGATGTCAAATAAAATGTGTACACAACATTCTGTCATTCGAGGTGCTGTTGTGCGGAAGCATGAAGCTAATATTTTGGGCAGCACATAGATCTGAACTCACCTCTCTAGATCTCTCTTCTATCTCCTCTGTACGATGTGGCCCTGTACATATGCAGCAGGACATATTACAACATAAGTAGGTTTGACCAATTCTCATTGATGCAAGCATGATTGCATTGTAGTAGATTTTATATATACATATCCTGCATGTGTGTAGGTGTGTGTCTATATATATATATATATATATATATATATATATATATATACACATACTTTTTAATTCATCCATTTATGTTTCATCCGGGGCTAACTTCATTACACTACTCACTTTGTTGACGCTTTATTATGTATATTTACATATCTGGAGTACCTCCGACCCCCTTAAGTGTAAGTTTTGACCACTAAGACAATGTTTAACAAACTGCGGTAGTCAGAAAATGAAACAAATGAAAAATTGTCTTGAAACAAGCTGTTATTGAAACAAGGTTGATTTGCATAGTCCTGTCCTTGCTTCCTATACCTAGTGAAGATCTGCCATTCCTTTGTCTTGACTTCATTGACTGTGACAGCCTCTTCGCTGTCAAATCGCACTGTACAGTTTAATTGTTCGACTTACCAACCTATGATCGACCCCACTGCCTGCTCTTTTTTCATGTACATATGTACATGTAAATACACAGTGTCACAGGGACAAGTCTATACACACACAGAGCCTCGATCTGAGCTTCCTCACTCACCCTCTAATGCTTCTGTTTTCTTGTGTTGAAGGAGGAAAAGTGTAGCTTCATAAGAAAACCTGGCTGTCCAGGTGGGCGGGGTATGTAGGATCTCATTAGCATTTAACAGAAAGGGCACTAAAACCAAGCGTTTAGAGTGGGCTGTGAAAGTGGTGTGTAGGGAATCCAGCTGTGTTCCATCTTTCACTGTTTCCAAAGCACCAAAGCATGGTCCTTTTAGACATCAATCATCTCAAATAAACAGAAATTAGCACGTATCCTTTACTGCTCTAGTGCCATCAGACCTACCTACTCCTGCCAGGAGAGCTAAGGGCAAAACCTGACCTGGGTAGCATTTCAGACTCACACTCATGTCACACTCTGTCATTTTGCATTATGCCTTGATGGCATGTACTGTACTGTAGAAAAGTGAAAAGTTGCTTTGTTTATTTCCAGGGTACAAACAACAACATAACAAATTACCCAAGGTTCAAATTGATCTGCAGTGTAGATAAAAACAGAGACCATTTCACAGTACAGCATGGCAGGATAAAACATGATGTCTAAGGACAATTCTATGCCTTTTATCTATTATGTAAAACGCTTTGGTCCACTACAGCTGTTTTGAGATGCTCAACAGTTAAAGTTGGATTCAATTGGAACAAGGGCCACACATTGTAACAAGGGCCACAAGTTGGATTCAATTGCACATTGGTTAGAGTGGCTTATTCTCAGCTAGATTTGCTTGTGCTTATTGGTAAAATTTGTGTGTCATCTGAAAGTGCCTGGATGCCCTGAATCACGGCTTCTGGTTTGCACATGTAGTTACTGTCTTTGTCACGGGGACCTTAATCCTTAATACAAATAGGCTACATGGAATCTATAGATTATATTAGAGAAAAAGAAATATAAAAAGATTAAAGAAAAGATTAAAGAAAAAAGGAAAGAAGAAAGAAAAAAAATTCTCCTCCTTTTTGTTGTCAGGCAAGGGAAAGGGAAAAAATGATCACCTGCTTCTCAAGGCCTAAAGCTTTGTTAAAGAGCTAATAAAAAGATTACTTGTAGGCAGAGATTTTTCTCATCATAGATGAAATATATAAGTTCTTGGTAAAATATAAATCATGTCAGAAATTGACACAGCAGAGGGTGTTTCAGTGGATAACAGGTATACAACCATGGAGGTTCCATTCAGCAGAAGAACTGGATATAGAACTAAAAACTGAGAAAAATAAAGTCCACTCTGACCTGATATCAGCATCTCTTCACTGGCCTCAGTCTGGGTCTGGTGACCTGAGTACTCATCCAGCTCTACCTCAGGAGCCTCAGTAGGTGGAGCTCTGACAGGAACACTGTCCCCCTCCTCAATAGAGACATGAGGATAGTGAGTAAAACCAAGACAGATGATTTGTCCAGTGAACAACCCTAACAACCCTAAACATATGTCCAAATGGAGCAACAAAGTGGACACATTGTCATATCATAAAGAATCATTCATACAAAACGCACAGTGTCTGTACCATTTGCAAACACGGCTGACAAGAAGGAAATCATCCTCCCTAACTGTTATATCTGGCTACAGTTAGTCAACTTCAAAACGACCAATTCCTTTGAAGTATCAAAGTCAGTCTTGAGTATGGGATGTTTGGGGTCACATGGACTTCCTGGTTGTGGGAGAATGAAACAAGTTAACAGAACAGACAAGAAATGCGCACACACAGACACCCACACACACACACACACACACACACACACACACACACACACACACATATGCACGCACGCACGCACGCCCACACGCACGCACACACACACACACACACACATTTCCCAAACTAATAGAGGAATCCTTTATCTTGCTGCAACTGTTCATAGTAATAGGACTGTTTTGCACCGATATTTGCAACTAGATGATGTATTTCAGGCTTAAGTTTGCAAAAAATGTTTTTATGTGACGTGAAAGTCAACCAAAACAGAGACATATTTTTCATTTTTTCACAAACTATATATTTAGCTATACCCACCAGTGCTGTGCCATGTTTCCTGCCTGAACTCTTCATAATTTCCTCCTTTGTCTCTCTGTCATCCAGACCGTCATCTCCACTGGTGTATCCTGAGGCCTTCAGAAAACATGTTGGTGAGAGGAAATGAGCTGATGGCAGCTCAAGAAGATCTCAACCTACAATAATATGGTGACTCACGTTTTTATCAAATATAGTTAGCTTAATGAATGAACAATGCAACTATGCAAACAGGGGAAACAAATTCAAATACAAATTGATAAATTTCTATGAAAAAAAAACTAGGATTATAATATGTTTGCAAGTAGAGAGGTCCCTAGGCAGTGCTGCTGACTCACACACAAATGTTGTGCAGACACTTTGACTATGGCAGCTGCGACTAGAGTCCCTGTGGGAACCAACCCCAAATCTCATCACTACTGTGTGTAATTAGTTCGTGTTCCTCACATAAGGATCATCGTCTTCACATTGCTCCTCTGCTGCTCTTGGATCATCTTTTATCACCAGCTGCTGGATGGATCCCTAGAGAGAGAGAAAGAGATTAAGTGACTGACATATAACATATATATTCATCACATATTGCAAGCATATAGTGGACACCCCCCAAACTATCCCAGAATCTATAGGTAGGTGTTAGACTTTTATTTCCTACTGAATTTATTAAATTTTTCAAAACCAATCTAAGTACCAATGTTGTGTAAACCTGGAAAAAAACTAACAATGGAATGAAACAGAAAACTATAGGTGAATTAAGCAAGGCAAAATTTAAAGGTTGGGTAAAAATCCCCTGGGGTAAGCAGTCTGTCACCAAACCAAGCCCTTGCTGGTAACCATGCCGATACTGGAGCTACATGACTAATGACGTAGTTGGAAAACGAAACAAAATACATCTCAACAGTTTTAAAGGTCGGTATCAATCATGCCCTGTCGCCATAAAGATGAACACACTATATTGAAACTAGTCTGTTTACCATAACCATTTAATGCTCGTTGATGTCACTATGGTTTCACACTCAACACTCAGACCCACAGCATAGAAATGCCTGTGCTGGTTTCTACAGCTCTGCTGTAACATGGAAGAAGACATTAATCTCTTTGCCAACATTCAGACTCAAACACACAACTGAGAGGCGCTTTTCACCATTACTATCTCTCTTTTGATACGAAGACAACAAATGACAACACAGAATGACCCAAATATCTCAGGCCGGTCTGCTACTGAGCATGCACAGAGTATTGTCATGCTTCATATAACCCGTTCAGAGAAGTCAGGCCACACTGAACAAAGCAGAGTAAAGTGGGCTGCTGTTGTGTCCCCATTCGAGAGCCATGTGTCTGGTTAGCTGCCGTTCCTATCGACCAATGAACCTCACTTTCTTTACCCGGAGATTCACACAAAATTCTGGATTTCCTGACGGGAATACTGCTTTAGGTTTAACCCTGACACAGCTGCACACTCGGAAACCATAAACAAGTTCTTGATCTGACCACAACTAAGCCTTGTTGACGTTTCTCACTTCCTCGTCTGTGATCAACTTACTCCCCACTCCTTTCTGCCCTTCCACCCCTTACTCCACTCCCACCATCCCTGTTCTCACCTCCCTTCTTACTTCCGTCTCCCTGTGTCTGATCTTTACAGTTTTATTCAGTGAAGTCTGACACACTGCCAGCTCACTAGACACTGAAGTACTGAGGTGGTCATGATGTCTTGACCCAATTTAGCTTAGAGATAGAGCAGCCATGTAAAGTCAGTCCTCACAGGTCACCATGCTCGCTATGGCAATGTGCTGCAATCACGACTTTTGTTTACAGCATTAAGAACAGCCAATCCATATTTTTGTACATTAATTGTGGTTGTTCATGAATTCAGTACACACAAGCCTATGCGCATGTTCCTTTTCATGGATCTTTCTTGATCAGTTTTCTCGTTGGAAGGACACAAAGCTGACCTAGTTGTCTGGTGTTAACATAGAATCTATGGAAGAATAGTTTAATTAGAAATGCCTCAGCTGCTAGTTTGTCAGCAATTTTAATGTCATACTTTGAGGTATGGGAATGTTACAGTCTATTTCTGCACAAACATGGTACCCTTTGATGCTCATATCACAACCACACCTAGGATTTAGCTGATTAGCTGCCTTACCGTTTGTCACGTGATCATGTGACCTTATGTTCCTTGCTGAACAAATTTTCCCAAAGTAAGTGGTAAATGGATCAATGTAGCAATGGAGCATGTACATCTAGCCATGTATGTCTGATCCAAAATCAAACAAGGAATAGGATATTGAAAATAGATTTTGTGTCAGATTATGTCACTGTTAAGATTTGCCCACATTTTAACTTCCATTTCTGTTCACAGGTTGCCAGTTCATAGCAAGACACATTTACGCAAAGTTTCCCATGGAAGAGGCTGCAGATTCTTTTCAAAGTTTTCTCAGGAATCATGGTAAAAAGGTCAACGAAAAAGGAAAGCTGTGACTGGATTTTTCCTGTTGTCTCTCTCTCTCCCTGACTCCTTGTAGTCCAAACAAGCTACAGAAACACTGAAGGCACAAAAATAACAGCTACAATAAAGTCATCGGAACATCACATACATGTTGCTGACACCGACACACACCAACAAATGTGATTCTGAGACCCTCCACATACATACCTGTCCACACACACAGAAGTTTAGAGGATTTCTACACTTACCACAAAGTTCTCAAGCCCCGTGCTTCCTGCATTAGATACAAAAATGCCCGAATTGGGTGAGAATTTCAGTCTCTCTGGCCTCCGGTGGAAAGTGGTCCTCTCTGCCTCTCCACAGTCCATGTACAGACGCACTTCATTGTGTTCCACTGCCAACTGAAAGACAGACCAAAGATACCCTTTTACTTGCATTGAAATTTCTTACATGGCGTTTTCATTTTTGTTTTTCCCCAAAAGTGACTGATGAGGATATGAATGTGAGAGGGAATGGTGTGTCTGTCCTTCAGCACAAAGCAGGTAAGATAATGAATGGATGAGGACGCAAGCAAAGAGAAGCAACATACACACATAGAATTCTCAACTTTAAATAGTCAGGTATTTTGTGATATAAGAGAACTGGATAATGTGGGTGCTCATATTCACAATTTCAATTCATGAAAATGAATTTTAAAAAGCAGGATATTATATATAGACAACAAATGATTGTCATGCTATACTAGCATAATATGACAAAAAAGTAAATTTCTTAGAATAACATTTTTTGAAAAGCATTTTAAAAGGTAAAGGTTTTTTTTACATAAGCTTTCAAAATCAGCTTTCAAATTCTGAAATAAGCTGCAAGCTGTTTGATTGTTTAGATTTTAAACTGTTCTTTCATTTCACAAAAAATGATTGAATTTCTTTGATAATCGCAAATATTTTCATGAACACATTTTCTAAAAAGTGCGTACTCCTCTAATCCCCTGATTTGCCTGGGTTCGTAACTCTCACCGTGAATCGTGTCCACTGTGAAGTCATGTCTGGGACGCTAAAGGCAGCAGCTTTGTGGCTGTGGGAAGCTTGCTCTCTATCGGTGTAGTACAGTAAGATGCTCTGGAGGCCTCCACGCACTGGAGTCAAGGCCAAACCCAGCTCCACCACCTTCTGACGAGCATCAGTGATGGCAAAGAGCACTCCTCCTCTCTGAGAGTCCGGACGGACCTGAAGTGAGATTGGGGTAGAGAAGAAAAAGAGAAGAAAAAGCACAAATCTAAAACATGGATTTCAATATGTTGCCTTAATGTAAGACATTCAAAGATTGAGTAGGAGTTATAACAGGAGTTCTTAGAATAGTCATGATGTGCTATATGATTAAAATTCCACAAGGTGGCGACACAAGTGACATTAGCTGACCACACAGACTCCTTTTAACACAGAACAAAAACAACATGCAGAGACAGCACAGTAACCCCCTTAAAAAGGAAAGAGAAAAACAGCATGAAAACGGTTCAATGAGTGAAATTGTCTTTACTGTGACGATGATGGCGAAATCCCTGTAGAATGACCCGGGCACAAACGTCTTGGTGAGCCGGCCAATATTGGCATCTCGCCCAAAGTTGTAGGCTGGAAAGCCCTCATAGCCAGAGGTGAAGGAGACAGAGGGAGGGAGGGGAACTCCGATTAACTCCATCAGGTCCAGATGACCGCTTGAGCCTCGCTCTGCAGGGACAGAGACAGTGTTTTCTGTGAGGTGTAATCATAATTATCAGTTTCAACTTTCTTGGGACTTCAATCACAATTACCCTAGGGGTGAAAGCATGAAAGGAACACAACATAGCTAGATATTTGGTGACCCACTGTTATATTTTTTGGCTCAAAGTATTTTTTTTTGTTGATTTCGCAGATTGAAAAATTCCCCTCACAGAATGTAATGAACCTTACAGTTCATTGTCACACTAATTGCTTTCTTTTCCCCATGCTTGTTAACCTCCCACTGCAGACATATTTTTCTTGACCACGGATGACTTGAGGGGAGCATCCACCTGTGAATCTGAGGTGCACAGAAGCTGGTCTGGCAGCCCCCTTTGTTTGTGGGCTGCGTGTTGCTGGTTCATGCAACACGCAGTAGGGGAGTGATGCACCAGGATCATCTTGACATGGCTTTAATTCAACTTGATCTGATCCAGGCCCTGGCCACGCCTGGATGCTCTGCCTTGCATGGACATAATCCTCTGTTGCAGAGATGCTCACACAATGGCTGGCAATTAGAGTATTTTGTGTGTATGTGAAGAGATGGTTTCACATTCCCTTGATTCCCCCCCTCTATGGGACCTGTCTCCCGTAGCGACAAAATCTCATCTCAGCATTCCAACCAGACTCACCCCTTCTACCTATATATCTCTTATACACACATACACTCAGACAGAAATGCAATTGCAAATACTATACACACATCAAAACACACATCACCCACATGAACAAACACACAAACCCAAGACCAGTCAGACCAACATCTGGGGGTCTCTAATTCATCAGCCTAACCAACTGGAAACATACCTGATTAGAGGGTTTAAAGATGTGTGTGTGTATGTGTGTGTGTGGTGTGTGTGTTTGTGTGTGTGTGTGTGTGTGTGTGTTTGTGTGTGTTTGTGTCTGTGTGTGTGTGTCTGTGTGTGGGTGTGTGTGTGTGTGTGTCTGTGTGTCTCTGCGTGTGTGTGTGTGTGACTCAGACAAAGAGAGAGGGCATCTGTGCTTCTGTGCACCACTGGTACACATTTATTGCTGTAAACTAAAATGGCTCTCTTCAAGATATGCAAAAAAACACCCAACACACACACACACACCACAGGTCTCACACATCCACTACAGGCCATTACTGCTTTGTAATGAGTGAAGAAGGGCCGTCTTGGGACACTCTGCAGCCAGAAGGCTCTGTTGCAGTGGCCACGGGCTGCAGACTTGCAGTTTGGCTAATGGCCAATATTACTGCTGAATCTGGTCTGACACTGACTACAGAAAGGCAGTTTCCACACTGTCAGGGCTCTGAGGAGTTCTCAAGGTGAAAAAGAAAATTAAATATATTGGTTTTTGGGAAGCGGTAGAAACCTGTCAGCATTCTTCTGTGATGATCCACCACCACCTCTGCCCTAGTTAGAGTGAGCTTCTAGTGTCACAGTATTTGCACAAGCTTATGATTTTAGTTGTTTTCAAAGAATATGTTTTAATAACCTGCTGTCTTTCATTTGTTGGCATACAACTATTATTTTGTTCAGTAAAATAAATCTCATGCAATGTGTGAGAAATACACACAACTAAGAGACGACTTCAAATTAATGCAAATGAATGAATGCTCGTTTCTCCATAATGGAAGAATAGAAATTGGTGTGATATGTTACTAATGCATCCTCAGTTCTCACTGCTGTGCACATTTATCCTCTGAAACTTGAAAAGGTATTGATTATTTAAAAACTTTTTTTGCCACTGTTTGACACACATTCAGACATGCCTATACAAATTAGTCACAAAGGCAGAGGTCAGTGGTCAAATCCCATTCTCACGGCATCATGTGACATGGATTAAAGACTATATTGTGACATTATCGACTTTGTCATTAACTCACATTGTAATAATTCAACCAAATGCTTATAACCTACATACAAACATTTCTCGTCATACCACTGATGGTTCAACAGCATTGACTTGGCACTATCCTTTGAACAGGTACAAACACTCAGACAGATTTGTCAGACTTAAGTGCACTCAGAAAGCCAGGAAGTTCATCCCATTCATTTCTTCAGTCAAACATTAGTCATTTTTACTCCCCCCTACTCATGTTGGCCACATGGTTTCTTGATCAGCTTGTGGAGACTTATGAAACCAACACTTACAGCCCCGAGAGGATCGTCACATATAACCTTTTAAACTGACCTTCATCATACGGATGCCACACAAAAGTGTTTTTTGTAATGCAGAGCACATCACAGTACATCTGTGTCACATGCAGTTTACTTCAGTTCTCATTATCCTGAGCTGGAGTAACGCAGCATATAGAATGTCAGATAAACCACTCATTTGAAAAGCAAATCCCCAATTAAAGCAAAGACTCAGACATACACACACACACACACACACATACACACAAATGACCTGAAACAGGGACAGTTTGACAGCACCTTTGAGCAGAAGAGCATTTAGCCACTTTCCCAGCATCTGTGCACAGACCAAGACACACCAGGAAGAGTGAAGAGAGTGAAGCGAGTGAAAAGAGTGAAGAGAGGGAAGAGAGTGAAGAGAGTGAAGAGAGTGAAGAGAGTGAAGAGAGAAGAGAACACAATTGGAAAACAGTGGGAAGTCAACATCACTACAATAAACTTTATCAACTGCACGTATGGCGATATGGTTGACAGGCATGGTTTAATGGCCCTTTTTCACAGGTTTGTGTGACTTCATTGATAAAAAATTCTCTAATTGACCTTTGAATCCATTAAAACTGAAAGATGATGAATAGAAATAAAAAAGCATGGCCTGTGAGCTCACTCAACATCATCATAAATAAAATGGTCGGACAGCAGCCTGCAGACATTGCTTTTGTTTGTCACGCCAAAGAGTTTGCACCTTAATCCAAGCTCCAAGGGAGCTGTGGGAAAATTGTCGAGGGGAGACATCTGTTCAGTGCCCCCTCTCTCCAGCATCCCTGTGAGACTCACCGCTGCTCCAGTGTTTCAGTGGTTTGTACTGAGCCCTGGCTTTGCTGCCTCCACCTGCACTCCCCTCTGAGGGTAGTCTCCCAGGTTTTGTTGTGTTGTGTCCAAAGACAGCTTCTCCAGGGCTGGGGGTAGAGGACAGCAAAGACCCTCCAGTCTGAGAGTCACCTCCCAGAGATTTCTCTGCGACTCCATTCTCTGTCACCACCCTATCTGATATCCCTGGGGTGCTGGATAGGCCTGGCGAGGTGACAAGAGGGGTAGGAGTGGACAGAGAGGAGCTGGTGTTGACCTTGGGGTTCGCCCAGAAAAAACTCCACCACTGGCCTTGAACCGGAGAGGAAAGTAGGCAGAGAGCTAGAGAGAGGCAAACGATTGCCATCCTCTCACTGTGCCTTTCAACAATGTTCAAACAACACAGTGCTACCTATCAAGTATCACACACATGCAAGAAGGAATAGAAGGCACACTGCAGAGTGCAGAGACGTAAATCTCAGTAATCCAAAATCCAGTTGCAAAAGTGGTCCCAAGAAATAAGCTCCCAGTTCTCCTTTGCTCTTTCCCCCTTCTCCCCTCTTGTTATGGCCTCCCTTTTGCTGTCCGTCTTTGTCTCTTGCAGTATTTGTAACTCCCTGACATCTCTCTCTCTCTCACTCTCTCTCTCTCTCTCTCTGTCTCTCTCTCTCTTTTTCTCTCTCTCCCCTCCTCTATCAATGTGTAATTATAGACTCCCCCTTCTGCGGCACTCTACAACTTCTCTCTTTTTTTGTCAAACAAGCAGACTGGAGTTAGTTGGTTCACTACTCCTTCCCACCCTCCCTTAACCTCATTCTTCTTCTCCTTCTCCTACTCCCTCCTCCTTTCCTCTTTCTCCTCTCCTCCCATCTCTGCGTGATTGCGTTCTCAGGATGCTTGTGCTTGGCCTACTCCAAATGCCCCCTACACCCATGCAATATGCTCACATGCACCCAGACAGGTGTAAGATGAGGTCACCTTTTTTTAAGCAACAATCCCTCAACCCCAGTTTACCGGCTAATTTAAAACATCTTACAAGAAGATCATTAAAAAAGCATGAACAAACATTGCCTCCACATCTAAATATTGAGTTTACTAATGATGAGGAACATGATGAGAAAACATTCTATTTCAGTCTGAGCCTGTGAGAGCAAAGTGTCCTCCCATCTCTTTTCGTACTTTTTCAACAGCATTCAGAATAATGTGAGAAAGACGTAAGAAAGTAATTTTGAGAATCAGTCAGAATGAGAGGAGGGAAACTTTTCTTTATAGCTCCTTGACAACAGATGTGTGGTGAGAAAAAAAGAAAGGTGAGATATAATGCTTATTATATCCCATAAAGTATTGATTTTAAAATGATTGTAGTAATGCTGATTTTAGTAAGCAAACGAAAGATAGTGTATTCATCTGTACAAACTGGCCTTTAAAATTAACTCCCTTCTTTTCTTTTTACCATCTACAATGGTTGTGCTTTCCTGACCATATTCTCACTTGACTTTTACAGTTTTGCAGATACAGCTTATTCTTTATTATACATTCATGTTACAATAGAAGTTAACAAGATTAAAACCGATGTGGCTATAATATGTATTGTAGTAAAACTATATTCAGTTTCCAGTCAGTCTCAGTTGGCATGATTATAGCTAGGCTTAGTGGTGGTGACTAGTTAGACATTGCTTATACTGAAAATGTTCTTTCACTCAATTATATGTAATTATCTACATTTATAATTGAATCTTATTCACTGTAACTCAGACTGTTTCACCTTCCTGTCCACTGCCACTCAGGTGATGACACAGTACCTGCTACTTTGTAAAGCACTGTGAATTGCCTTGTGTAAGAATGGTGCTATACAAATAAACTTGCCTTGCCTTTTTTCTCAGTCCTACGGTATTTGAGTTTGCATGTTTCATACTCAATGTATCATATCATCTTAACAGCTTCACAACAAACAAGTGAAAACTGGAATGTAAAGGAACATCTCAGCATACCCATGATTTAAAGAAATGCACAATGTCAGCATTTGTTTTGGTCCTTGGCTTGATATCTGTGCATTTTTTGTGTTTCTTGTGTGTGTGGGCAACACCCCACCGTAACATCTTTATCTACAACATTTGATATCTACCAATCACTGCTGAATGATGGGAATGAAAGTCAAGTCAACTCAGCAGAGTTAGCGGTGCCTTGTATGAGGTTCAGATTGATTTAAAATTCTATTCTGTCTGGCACGATGCATCAAAACTGCATAAAGCACAAGTTGACAGAAAATGATGACCAACAATAAAAGAAAAAGAAAACAAAGGTTGAGTGGAAGCAGTTTTAGGCATTCTTCAGCTCAGTGATCAGAGAAAGAGGGAGAGAGGCCCCATGTTGCTGATGACAAAGAGATGCCTGTTCTGCTGTATTGTGCTTCTGTAAATGTTTGCTGAGGTCCAGGATGAGGGTTGGAGTTCTGCTGGGGATCACTGGGTTGAGGTGTTTGTTCAGGGTCATAGTTAAACTAACACAAGGGGGCGTGGTGATACAAAGCATAGTTTGATGCCTTTTAGTATAATGCACATGCTGCACTCTTTGAGGAAAACTTAGGGTCAAAATTAAGTTTTCTTGTTAGATGCAAGGTGGTGTAAGATACAGCCCAAGACAAATACAGAAAACAACCAAAAAGGAAAGGTAACAACATTAAGGAGCAATGTTTGGTTGTTTTTAACATTAACGCCGTTGGTTGTTTTTAATTCTATTTGCATGGCAGTGCAGGTTAATGATGTTGTTGAGGAGGTTGTGGGTTTGTGTCCTGCACTTGCCCATTTCTGGCATATTATCCCTGTCTGTGGGAGGCTTTTCTTTGGCTATTCCAGTTTCCTCCTACAATCCAAAAAACATGTGTTGCGCCTAGGCATGGCCGTGAATGGTGTGTGCAATAGACTAGTGGCCTGCCCAGGGTGTAATCACTGCCTACGTCCTACATGAACTGATGAATAGAGATAAGCAGCAGACACCAGTGTCAATAAAGCAGGTAAAATAATTGGGAGATAAATACATTTCACCATAGCCAACCTAGCCAAAACAGAGTAGAGGAAACAGACCTTATGATAAGACCTGTGAGCCTGTGGAAAATATCTACAGAGGAAATCACCTGATGCGTCAGGAGAATAATGTGTTGATGATCCACAAACAGCTATATTTGCAATTGGTTAAACAAAATTATGTTACTCGGTACAGAATAAAAAACAGTTAAGCAAAAATACATCCTCGAGTGCCACTGTCAACCATTTTTTGTATAAGAACTGAGGGATTATATTGGCACTGGTATTGGAAATCAAATCCAAAATCCAAAATGTGTTTCCATATACTTTTGAAGACAAGACAGATAGATCGAGTAGGGTAGTCTCTGTTACCAGTCCATTTACCATTACCATTACCAGTACCTTTACCAGTCCATTGCACCACTGGGTACCCAGAGGATAGGATAATTTATAGATGGATTCAGCTGTCACTAACAACAGCTCTGATATATTCAAGTATCATTGCTGGCAATATATATATCACCACAAGCTTTGCAAAATAGCTACAGAATTCAGAATTCTTCCCTCTCAGAGTTCATCCTGCCCTTTCAGACCAGCACAGAATCGACAATACCTCCACATTGTTCTTGCACTTGTGGACAACAACACCCCCCAGGCTGACTCTTTGAATACAACTAGAGAAAGCTATCTTCATCTCCAAGTTTAATTGGGAATTCGTTTCAGTTAATACCATATAGTTAGTACCAAATGACAACTATCCTACAAAACACTTACAAGAGGCTGTTTGAAGTCCACGTAAACAATAAAACGTCTGCAAAGTTGCGGTCAAAGCCACCCACAAAAATTAAGTACTCAAATGGCATTTATTCTGCTGGCTGCTCGGGGGCAAAATATGCATCCAAGGATATAGGGAATGATTGCCTAAAGTGCATTTGCTACCTTTAGGCACTGTCTTACCTGGGGGTTGTTTGCCGGTCAGAACACACTAAACCATTAGCAGTTATGGGAGGAAAAGGGCGGGGTGGTCTCTAATGGAGCAGATAATAGGTTTAGGACTTAAGGAGAGGATAAGGGAGGAACCCCCCCAGGGGGTAGAAGCTTGATTGATGATGGATTTGCTAGGGTTAAGGCGGAGTGCAATGGAATGGGGGTGAGGATGAGTGTTGGGGGGTTTACTCTGACACACTATCATGCACCATTCATTTTACATCCATGAAGTGTATAGGGCGTATGTTCATATGTTGGCCACTTGGGGGCAGTAAACTTAAGTCTATGTTTTGTTTAATTGCCTTATGAAGCTAATTGCCTTATGAACAATCTCGGAAATAACATTCTTCCTAATTTTGGCTCTGGTATACTAAACAATAAATTAATAGTCGGGCAAAAGGTTTTGAAATCTACCTCTTCTACTGCTCCATACTTTACTGTTTTTTGCCACTGTGAACTCATTTTTCTTTTCCTTCAATTGTCTTTGTTGTACGTGTATTATTTATTGTGTAAAAATTGCTCTATGATGTAAAATGTGCTTAATATACAAAAAAGCATTGCCTTGTCTAAATTCATCTCACCAGAGACTGCCTAGAATTAGGCATTAATTATATCTCAGAGCCAGTGTAATTGAAGTGTTAGCCTAACATTAGGCTTTTGACACTAACAACTGTCAGAAGAACTAATCTGATACAACAAAGCTGCTGGCTACTAAACTGGAATGTGTGGTAATAACCTAGAGTGTGAATAAAGTGGAAGCACTCAAAAGGTCCTTAGTACTGATTGATCAAGCTCTGTGATGTCAACAAATGACAAAAAATTGTTTTCTTAATGATAGCTGCTGAAATGCCTACACATTTGTGCAAATATTTTCAGTCCCTCTCTTTTCTATACATAGTGACCCCATACAGGGCCTCTGGATTCCAGGAAGAGTAACCCCTTCACCCCTCACCTCTCACTTCCCGCTCTACCTTGCAACCACCACAACAATAAACTCTAATTGGTTTACTGTCACAGCCTATTGTACAGGGATCCTATGAATTAATTCACAGCCATTTTACTGACTTCAAGATACTAACATGAAATCGCAGGACCAATAGATGTGTTCTGATTACATTATGTGTCGGATTATTTGAATTGCTAGTCAGCTTTAATCAGTTGCTTAATAATATTGGACACTATATTGTTATGTGAACCACATAAGTGCTGTAGCAGGCCTAAAAGGACATTTCTGCTCCTGGACAATGGGAAAAGAAGCTGTGACAGCCTTAACTCATACAGAAACTCTGGCTCCATCCAATGGACGTGAATAATATTGCATGGACACTATCACAAAGACATTGAACGAAGCATCTTGGTTTGAATTCATAAAGAATCAACAATCTGCTTTTGCTGCTCAGTGACAGAGACTATGCAGCACTGCAACAACACAAAAGAGAGCAGAAAGGTTCAAATGATTAAAGGAGATCAATAGTGCTCGTGAATACATGGTGATATTATGGTACGGTAACATACAGCCATACCTACAGTGTGTTTTGCGGTGATCTCATTTCTTTCCTGTTACGGTCTCTCCAAATGGTGCGTGTGGTGATCAGAGCAGTCACATAAGAGCATGTTCAGCTCTGTGTCAGTTTGTTTATCAGTCCTACGTGTCTGTCTGAGTGTACAAGTCGAACCACTCTGCCAATTAGAGCGAGAGAAGTACTGGCTCACTGGCCGGGGCTTTTGTGCCAGAACAAGACAACAACACATTTGTTAGGTGCTACAAATGCTAACAATGTTTTATTAAAAGTATCACACGCGAGCACACAGACACACATACACACACATATATGTGTGCATTTCTGTGGACACTATACTTCATTATTTCCCTATAGCTTTGGATGGTATCTCAATCAACCTCAAAGCAGAGATTAGGGTGGGCAACGGAGAGTGACAGAAAGGAACTGTTTTCAGGTAAGCGTATATCACACATGTTCATTCTGAAATACACACACACATGCACACACACCCACATGCACTGTAACCACCAGGAAAGTGGTCAATGAAGCCTGTGTGGCAAAGCTGTTTTTCTCAGCACCTCCCCCCACCTACTTTCCTCCCCCTCTCTCTTCCGCTGGCCCTACGGCATGTTTTCATTTTATATTTCTGCACCATGTTCAGTCACATAATAAGCAAGTAATACGTAAGTTTAGGAGACTGTTTTTTTGGGAGACTGCAGCCTGGAGAGGCTTGCTAACAAGTGCTAACAACTTTATCATCTTGCAGATCAGGGAGTCAGGACTGCATTTAGCTCAGCTAAAACTATTGATAGACATCAATAACATGGCTAATAAAGTCAACACATCAGCCAAAAAGTCATTTAGGCACTATAAAAGGGCATGGTATTGTGAACTAAGCCTGGGTTTTGGCTAATCTTAACAGGAATATACATAGAATTGCAGCCAAATACACACCCTTGCTCACTTCCAGGGACAATTTGTTTAGCTTGCTGAAACAATTTTGGACATTGCCTCTCCAATAAAACTGAGTGCCCTCGCACTATCCTGGTGTGAAAGTAACAGGAGAAAACCCACACAGATACAGATTGTTCAAACGCCACATGGCTGGCTCTACCTCCTTGCTTCTTAGTGCACAATACAAAACCTTTTTTTTTTCTCACCGACAGAAATAAGTTTGAAGAAAATGCCCAAATTTTGAATACTGATTCTTCTGGAGAGAGAGAAAAAAAATCGCAAAATAAGTTACATTGTACCATTCATACAAAAACAGCAAAGGTCTGTTAAAGGCAGACCCTGGTAATGCAAACTTGTAATTCCCGATCCTGTCAATAGGCGGCAGCATCACTTTCTATTTAAAGCTCTGTGAGACGCTGAAGTTCAGTGACCTGCATGAGAGGGACAGGACCTGTCTGTCCGATCCAATCCCCTCTGTGTTCAGGGCAGCTTGTGGGAGACAGAAAAATGGCCAAAATGTCAGGGATGATGTAAAATGCGCATGCACACAGGAGAACTCGATCCCACACACACACACACACACACACACACACACACAGGAACTACCAGGCTCAATTTGGCCTCAGAGTGAACAACTGATCAACTGAATTGTTTATCTATTTGTCTGTAGGTCTGTCTGTCTATCTCTTGTGACACTTATATCTCAAATGGGAGGATAGGCAAGGCAATGGGGGAACTGGGGAAGCAAACAGGCGGGGCTCTTCAGAAGAGAAGACAAGTTGAGTAGACGAGATAATGATTGGGGAAGTGAAAAGAGGAGAAAACAAAGAGTCAGAGAGGTTATCAGAAGACCCCAGGGTGGGATTAACTCCAAACACTCACAAAAGCTTACATGTAAAGCTCACAAAATGTGAGGAAGTAGAATCGTGAATGCACATTCATGAATCATGAATGTGCTGAATGACCAGTAATGTTTTCCTGATAGCTTGATACTATAAACACATTGACTAAATTCATGCTTTTTAATACAGTTAAAAGTCAGGTCTTAGCTTCTACCACAGGTGACGCATGCTGTGCTGTTACATCTCCGTGCCAAATATATAAATTTGACAGCAGATCAGTAAAGTGGCACGTACAATCTCCCCTATTCATCTTAATTTCAGACCCATGTGTCTTTGATGGAAGCGTGTTTCTCTAACAGTAAGGTAAAGTGGTATAACAACTAAAGTGGACATCCAGCCAATTAAATTACAGATGTCATGAGGCCAGAGTAACACAGACCTGGACTGAAAACTGACTGACTATAGAAGTCTGGAATGTAGTCTAAATTAAGTTTGTCCAACTTTATATTTTCAGGTTTCCTAAATTCTGAATATCCTAACAGCTTTATTGTGCAAAAGTGTTCAATTAACAGAATCCTCATGAGTTCCAGGTTTGTCTGGACACTCTCCTTAGTTTTAATACATGACTCAGGACAGACCACAGGACTATACTGTATTTAGGTTTTAGTTTTCTACATAACATCAGCCACCTTAAGATACTGGTCCTCCCACCAAGCAAAGCTTTAGCTGTGAGTGTTTGCTGTTTTAACTCTTTTATTGCTTTTGGAATACATTTTACATTTGTAAAGAAAAAATCTGTTTCATCCTCTCAAAAACGTACATTTAAAGAGATGACTGAAAACGCCTACTCAAGGAATACCTAGATTATGAGGGTCCTTCTTTGATTTGGCTGTGTTACTGATAAGATCTTTATAGTTTCACAACTGGGAAACTGCTGATGTTTAATCTGGAGTGACTCAGACTGAGGTGGTAAATGTCCACTTGTTATCGAACTACACTAAAACATTTAGCTAAAACATGCTGCTCTTTGAAACTTGGGGTGAAATACTGAGATTAGTCCTTATTTATGTGTGGGTTTATCCCAATAAGGAGTTTTTCCCATATAGCACAAAGTTGTCGGACTATAAATGCAAATTAGTGGGGGCCTAACTGGTTTTTGACAGGAAATTCAATTACCACTGAATTGGGACCCTCCAAGCAAACATTATGGTTAGTGTGCATTGGTGTTGGCCATACTACAGATGTTCTTTAATTTCAGACATTAAATGAAATGGTATTTGTCCTAAGACTAAGTGGCATGTGATTGAAACGTACGCTCTGCGATGACAGCTGATTGGCTTAATGGCTTCCAGGCTGCCTGCCGATCCACAGGTTATTAAGACAGTAGTCAACTGACCACAGATGAACCTCTGACTTCAAACGCACACATGCACACAAACCTTGCATATGGAACACACACACGCACGCACACACACACACACACACACACACACACACACAATGCTTAATACCCTACTGTAAGGCGTACAGCATATTTCAGATAAAGAATGCATTGTTTGAAGAAGGGTGGAGGTCAGTGGCAGACATCTGCAGATGGACAGTTTCCATTGCCTCAAGTGTCCCTGCTCTCACCCCGTCCTGCCCACCCCACAGCTCCCCCTAGCCTCTCACTTCACCCCTCACAGACAGGGAGATGGTCCCTGTGAGATGGAGGTCAGCCAGTGTGCAGCTCAGCCAGACCTGCACAATGAGCCAGAAAGACAGACAGACAGACAGACAGGCAGGCAGACAGACACAGGAAGCCAGACAGACGGACAGACAGGCAAGATGGCAGGTAGACAGACAGGCAGGGAGATAGACAGACAGGCAGTCAGGCAGACATACAGACAGGCAGACAGACAGACAGACAGGCAGTGAGGCAGAGAGACAGACAGTCCCTTCTCACCCTCCAGCCAAGCATGCATGTCATACCTTTTGATTGATAACATGGTTAAACAGCCCCAGTTGTCAGAACAGCCTACTTTTAGGAATCATCATTATTACCATAAACTAAAGACTGGCATTTTTTTCCTTTTTTTTTTTTTTACCTGAGAATCTTTTGAATATCTGTTATCATGGTAACGAGTTGCTACACATCCAATTTTGCCCTCATTATGCATGTATGGGGCACAAGGCGTTAGACGTGAGGTTCTGCATATGCGTGTGTGCGGGGGTTTGTGCGAGGGGGGCCTTGGTTTTCGTTTGCTCAGCTGCAAGTGTTGTTCTCAGAGCAGACAACTTCTTGCAGCGTCCCCCATAGGTTTTTCTCCTCCCCCAGCATGCATGATAATGAAGACCAAGGGAGTCACAGTCAAGCAGAACTCTTTCACGCATGAGACCCAGCAGAATGTATCTGAGGTGTGATCACAGGATGCTGCCTTTGTTGTCTGTGTGGACAGTGGAGAGCTGCAGGCCAGTGATGTCAGCCCTGTAGTTTTGGAAGTGCTCTACATTGTGTATTGTGACTGACATTTGATGCAAACCACTGAGGGTGAAAGACAACCTTCAGAAAAATGTGACAGGAAAATATTAGCTCATGTTTGCTCCACAGTCCCTCTGGCTGAGGACCATCTATTGATGTCAGCCCACAGAGGGCATCACAGAATTCACTATTGTGCACAAGTAAAATGCTGGGCAGTGTGATATTTTCCCCTCTGCCCGATGTTCGTGTATCTGTGGAGACTTTTAGTGGAGGTGAGAATATGTGCAGATGCACTCAACACTGGCTCAGACTATTCCCTCCTCATGAAATGGATTCCTATGCAGAAACAGCTACTTTTTTTGTCATAGGTTGTATTTATTTAGTTATTTTGTCAATGATTCTGAGGGTTTATTTTAGTCAAAGCTTTCTAGCAAAAAACTACTTATCATTCCTCAAATTTTCAGAGCCAGTGAAGAACCAATTTGTCTTGTCCAGTATGCACCAATGCCTTTTTTCTTAAGTGTAGTTTTTGGGCTTTATTTTTTGATAGGATAGGTTGTGCAGGATGGGTGGTGGCGCGGGGTGGGGGGCAGCTGTGGCACACAACATCAAAGCAGAATATGTGCAGGAGATAATGGATGGGGGACCTTTTATTGGCAGATGTCTAAACATGGTCAGGGGAATCAAGCTTGAAATGCAAAATAAATGTTGATACAAATTGAAATACATTAAAGGATGATTTCTGTTTTTGTTAAATGTGACATTGATGAAAATGATGAATGAGCGGCTATTTAGTCTTAAATAGTCTGTCATTGTGTGTGCGAGTTTGAGTGAGTGTTTGTGTGTGTGTGTGCAAACAGTCAAATGGCCATAATTTTAGTAGCCGCAGACCCAAATATGTAAAAGCATGCCTGAGCATAAACACACACAAATACAGACACAGAGGAACATTGTCCTTTCAACCTTTTCCTCAGATGAAGCAATGGAGGTTACCTCAGAAAGAAAAAGTGAACAGGATGTTGTACAGCTGTGAGTTATGTAAAATCATGCAGGGGCATGAAGGGCATCAGTGGAACTTTTGCTATGTAATGCTCACTGTACAGACATTTGAATATTTCATTCAGGCTCACAGTGCTCCTTCCATTTTGATCATTTGAGTGACTTTGCTGAATAAAACTATGAAATAGTTGATATAGTAAATAAAGGCCCGATTAACCCAAATCTTGTGTTGGCTGTCAGTGAGGTTTTATAGATAATATATAAAGTTTGCACCAATCTTTTTTTTACTTTTTTTTTACAGGAAAAAGTCCTTCCTTCTCAAGACAGAATTTGCTTTTACCTCATATTTCTATCATGGATTTGACATGTTTTGGTGCCAGTTTTCTTCTCACATTGTATGGCAGGTACCAGCAGGACAAGTCTTTGAAAGACACTGCTGTCTTATGAATGTCCAACACTTAACCACACTCAAATTGAAATTGTTCCAAACTCAGTTAAATCAAGGATCGTTTGGGATGAGCAACAGAGGTGATGTCAAAATACACACTTTCTAATTTGCAATGTTTCATACAATAAAATGTATGGACCTAATAATACCTAGGCAGTCACAACATTCTCAGTACCAAGTATACCATGCATGTTTAGCAAATCATGAAGAGACTTTCAGATTTATATGCATTGCAGTTCATATACCAAAGACCTGCAATGTGAGCACATACACAGAATGTTAATACTCTCTTTGAGTGAATCAAGTTTCATACTTTCTCTTTGGAAAAAAAAAGACATCATTGTTTCTTGCTCCAAACTGTAGCCTACAAAGTGTGGAACAGATACACATTGATAATGATTCACAGCCAACGGTAACCATGGAAACGGTGTACCCAAACAACAGCAACAGGAAGCGGGTGACACTTCTGTGTTCCTTCTCTAAAATGCATCAGAGGCGCAAATTGGAGGCTTTATCTTAAAGAAAAACCAAAACAACCCACTAACAGTTCAGCAGCAGCAGCAGCTTTTTCCTCCTCATCTACAGCATAGAATTACATCATCTCAGTGGGCATCGCATCATGGAAAAAATAACACCGTTTTCAATGGAAAGACCCCAAAAGAAATACCCTTTCTTATTTTCCAGTTTCAACCGTTTTATTCCGAAAAAATTCCCAGAGAGCCGACCGTTACAGCAATACAGCAATGACACCTTTTACAGTTGGCCCATTGTGCCCAGCTGTGTTCAAATCAAAGTCACTCTGGCTGAATGAGTACATTCCAGACAGGACGCTGCTGCAGTGAGAGTGTCTAGTTCTCCAATATAATGAAGACATTTAGGTACAGTACAGGCTCTCAACTTTACATACTCGCTTGCCTGGTTTTATACTCATAAAACACTAGAGGAGTTTGGTGGGACTTTTGTTCCAGTCACATCAGAGACCAAATAAGGTCAAGAGTGAAAGCAACCGAAAGACTTGCAGGTAAAACTGCAAGAGAGAAAAAAGATGTAGGAGCGTTTTTCACAGCAGTCCAATTGTTTTTTTTAGTTGAATGTGACTGAAAGATCCAAGAATTTCTGAGTGTTTCGATGTTAATACAACTGAAATTGCCAACAGTTGAATTAGGATTTACTGTACAGAGGAATGTCTTGTCCAAAACAGACTCCTACTGGGCTCACCTCACAATCATTTATATTGGCTAAACATGGAATCCTTTCAGAGCAACTCAACCAACGGTAAATGGAAAGTGAAGGTTCCTGGAGACAGGAATAAGAGTGTTTTTCAGAGGGGACAGGGTGGAGAAGGGAGTGTGGAAAACCCAACTGGTGATATTCTTTCTCTTTTCTGTGTATGTTATAAGTTGTATATCAGTTAATTGTATATCAGACATTTGCTGCTCAAATTTCACACATATGGATGTAGATACAGATGTAGAAATAGATGTAGATATGGATATACAGTATTCCCTGACTGCCTTTCGGTTGATCTGTCTGTCTATCTGTCAGTCTGTCTGTCAGTTGGTCTGTCGGCCTTTCTGTCAGCCTTTCTGTCAGCCTGTATATCTTGAATCACTCCATTATCTCATTAAATCCTTTGGAGAGTGCTTCTGGAGTATGGATTGGACAGCTCATTGTCAGAGTCTGGTGTAGATTGCTGGTAGTAAGTCAGACGCAATTCCGCCAAGGCCGTCCATTGTCACTGATTCTGTACGTAATTTGCCAGACAGGGTGATTGTGTCGACATCAACAGTGATGCAGTCACTCTACCGATCAGTGGTAGAAATTATCCACAAGTTCTGTCGACGTTCAAACCCTCAACTATGGTCATCAGATATGGTCATCAGATATGGGCATCGTGTCCATCTGGGAGGAGACCCAGGACAGACAGACCCTGGACACGCTTGCCAGAGGAGTTGGTGGAAGAGGCTAGGGAGAAGAGGTTCCCCTGATCAAATGGTTGCCAGGACCCAGATAAGTGGCTGAAGACAAGACAAGAAGTGATAACGCATAGTTCATAAAACATATTACAAGAAGGTCATGTAAAGGCTGTTCATGTCCATGGATGCAGTTTTTACTGGTAGCTGTTCAAGGAATCAACCCTAACCTGCTGCACTTTGGCAGTCAAGTTTTTTGCTCAAAGCAATACTGACTGCAAGGTGGTTTCCAGATTTGAACATATGATTTCCTAGTCACAAAGAAGCCTCTCTGATCTAGCCTGTGGCAGTCAACAATGTGAGCTGTTCTGCAGTGGTAGAATAATGACTAAGTTTCACATGCACACCATGCTGCAAAATCACTGGAAAAACTTTTTCTAAGTGTCTGAACTAGGGAATGATTATTTTCAGCCATTGTGAAAAATCTTGCTTTCACATACGTTGAAGTGGTAAGGCTGCAGGTGTGTCTGAGCATCGCACTTCAAAGCTCAGTGTGAAGCAGTCAACAGTGACCCCTCCCAGCACACCAGCAAGTGCAATGCAGATGAGACTCCTGATGCTACGACAATGCAAACTAAACACTTCACTTCACACCCTGGTGTAGCGTTTGACTTGTTTGCCACATCCAACTACCTCATTTTGCACACATACACACACACACACACGCACACACACTCACACACTCACACAGAGGATTAATGTGGCAGAGGAAGCCCAGTTGCCAAACAAACAAACTCTTTCCTACAGAGCTGTATAAGAGGACCCTCCCAGCAGGGAGCAATACAGCCAGAGGCAGAGGTGTGGAAATGGAAATGGTAAGAGGGACTGACCCACATTATAGCTCTCATGATGGGTCTGTGAGGGGGGAGGTCTCTTTGACCAGGTAGACATTCACATTAAGAACATCATGCTGAGGCTTGCTTAAAAACTAACAATTATTTATCACATTTTGAAAGCAAAAGTGGTGTGAATGTGTAATAATAAGTGGAGATTCAAACTGCAGGGCACATAAAATGTGTTGTTCTATTGGCAGTGCAGCATGTAGCATAGGATGTTTTGCAGTTGCCTCTCCAAATATGTCAACAGAAGTTAAAAGAAGGGAACAAGTGAACTTCAGATCAGTAATGGTTTTATATATACACACACACGTACATACATACAGATATGAGGTTACATTATTGTTGCAATAATGTAACAATTATTGAAATCAATTTTGAAACACTGACATCAATTTTGAAACTGGCCTCTTACTGTTGACAAAGTGAGCATGAAGAACCAAAACATCTGCGTTATTGGAACTTTGTCCAGTGACGGGATATAATCAAAAATGACTACGAATTTGATTCTGATGTTCGATGCTAGGAAATGACAAATATTCTCAATACTCAATTTGACCATCACCAAATTCACCAACATGAAATATAGATGGTGTCTGAGGCACAGACATGTACATTCAAAAGACAAGTTAACGTAAATGTCTGTCAAATAAAAATCTACAGTATGACTGCTGCACAATGTGATTTGAATTACTTTTATTACATTATTATTATTATTATTTACAAAATGATGTGATTCATATGTTTCATGTGATGCTAAATCAATCTCTTCCCTTTATTAAAGTATCTTTTGGTTCACTGCCAAACTCTCTTATTCCCCTTTCAGGGGTCAATCCAACATACATTTTTCAACAAGACATGGGAAAGAACTCCAGCACTGTGGCTCTTACCTTCCATAACCTGCAGGGCAGTGGTGAGCCGGCACAGCAGGATGAGATGCAGGGCATATGACCACCTGAAGAGACACATCAGCCACAGAATGCAAGCTGTGTTTGGTGAAGTTTTAAATACAAGAAAACATGAAAGCATAAAAACGTGTGTGTTTGTTGCATATTATAAGTTTTTAATGATAATCTGAGAGTGAAAGTGAAAAATCGTAAAATCATAGATCAATCATAGATCATAGATCAATCATAGATTGCATGTGAAGTATGTTTAAATGTAGTGCAGTCAATTCCCACGCCAGCAGTACTACTACATCACAGTTGTACTCTGTTTGGTAGGAGTGAGATGTCAGGTAAAGCTGATTACAGTACACCTTCTTCACAAGCAGAAAACATTGTAGTCACAGCCAGTGTAGTTGCCTTACCCTTGAAACATCTTAGCGAGTAAATGAGTAAAGATCCACCTTTGGGAGCTCCAAGTGCATGTGTGATGAAATTCCAGCAAACACTGTGGTCCCCCTACCTCACACTGTAGAGCCTGACTGCTCTCTCTCTCTCTCTCTCTCTCTCTCTCTCTCTCTCTCGCTCTCTTTCCCTGTCTCTCTCTCTCTCTCTCTCTCTCTGCACAAAGCCCCTCTCAGTTCGAAGCTGAGTGACTCTCAGACCCACGAATTGGGAAATTTGACTCCTCTGAAGGAAAAAAAACCTTCCCCCCTCCCTCACCAATCTCTGGACCCTCTTCTACTGCTGCCTGACTCAACCACCTTTCATCATTATCATATTACACCTTTATGAAATAGTTCAAATGCACACAAACATGTATACATATAAAGTATTTTTGAGTGGAAATAATGCCAGCGTCACTGCCATGATTGGGGTTAACTTAACCTAAATATGATGACTTCTGTCTGTCTGTGTTATGTCATTGCTGTGTTTTACTGTTTGTATGTATCAATCTATGTCTGTCTAATTCATCACCGTTTGGTACTACTGTTATTTGCATCAGCGAGAGCTTCTCGCCGCTTGTAATTGTTATTCCTGGTTAAAGTGTTTCCAGTCATATCCAGAGCATTTTATATCACGATGGAGCCTCAGCCTCACGAACAAGGAATTATTACTGTGTCGGCCTTTTAAAAACGTATTTTAACATCTTAAATGTTAAATGTGACTGAGAATAGCCGCAGACATTATCTCTCTTCTCTCTTCATTCTTTTATTGCTGTTTCCTGTCCCATTAATAATTATCCTTTGAACATGACTAAATGCTATTAAACATAAATGATAGATAATGAAAATGATAATCACTTGTGCAACTTTGAATTCTAGGGAATACACATTTAGTATTCCCTGTCTGCAATTTCCAAGGTGGCATTGTCATTTTCTCTCCAAATTTTGAAGTTTGACCGTCCCTGAATCCTTGACCTCTGTTGCACCATCACAAATGATGCACTTGCATCCTTTGCACTCATGCACGCACATATTTTCTTAATGCTGAACAAAATGAGGAGCTAATAGTTATTTTTAAATGTATTTATCAATTTCATGTTGCAGATATGTATTTAAGATAAGATAAGGTAATTCTTTATTTAAGATAATTCTGTTACATAGTTTTCTCTGCCTATGCCTGCTGGAGGCAACAGCGAAGTACCTATCTTATCTTACCAGCACAGCCATAACATTTCAGCCATTTCAGGTGAAGAGAGAAGTGGATAACTCAAGCAGGGAAAAGCAGCTGGTCCCGATGGTATTACTCCCAGATTCCATAGGGCGTCCTCTCGCACCTTTAATACAATGAAGCCATGTAAGCCATGGTTGCTTTGTGAAAAGATGAGAAGTATGCAGCTGGACTAATCACTTGTTTGTTGGATCATGGACTTGAAGACCACAGTATGTCCACAAGGCACAGGGGTTGAGGATGTCTTCAACTACAGGTACCTGGGAGCTACAGGTGGGTGACAGGCTGGACTGGTCTAACCACATGGAGGTGGAGTACAAGAAGTATCAGAATCTACTCAGAATTTCTTGAGGAGGCTGCAGAAACCTGAAGACCACATTAGTGCACCTTTCATTAGTCTGTGGTGGCCAGAGCACTTTTCTTTGGTGTGCTGAGCTGAGGCAAGGGAGCTTGTTCGACGGACAGGAAGAGAACGGATCAACCATGAGAAAAGAGAGCTTCACCATTGGTGCTGAGATGGCTGAGGTGAGGATGCTCAGAAAACTGAAGGACATCCTGGACAGCTCTCACCCGATGCACAACCTGAAGACTGACACCTCATGAATGCAGGACTGAATGGAGCAAGAAGTTCTACTATTTTGAATAATCATATTTGTTATTAATATCACTGTCTTATTATTATCTATCTTGTTTTACTGTTTAACTTACTATTGCTATTATTTACAATTCATTTGAAGTATTAATCATTAATAATACTGTCACTCTGAGGAACAATGGAGCCAGGATTCTGGATGCTTTAGCAGAGAGATGCTTGGGAGTGCATGCAGAACATCATGGACTACGGAACTTAGAGCAGCCGCAGACATCATCTCTCTTGCTGCTGTATATAATAATAATGATTATTATTGTATTATTATTTCTATTACCATTACTGTTATTCATGTTATCATTAATATTGCCATAATCTAGTTATTTCTCTTTGTTTTGCTTGTTATTTTACCCTTGCTATAATTATTTCTTGCTGTTCGATATTGTTGTGAATGTGAATTGTGTGTCTATCACATTATCTATTGTTGATGCAATGTTCTTCTGAACAATCTTTGGCTACGGAGTCAGTTTCCATTGGGCATACATAAAGTCTTATCTTGTCTTAATTTTACACGTGGCAAAATATTCATGGCAACATCAAAATGCACAGCCACCCTCGTTCAAATTCATTTGGAATTTGAATCATTTGGAGCTTCACGTATCTTGTTGAATTATAAGGCCATGGCCATGAAAAGTTGCAGCAGAATAATAGTGTCACAATTTAGTGGCTGTCCAGGGTTATTCTTTTGTGACCATGCAATATAAAATAACAAATGTCATTACGTATGTGCAAAATATACCAAGTCAGCAGAAGTGCAATACAGGAATAAGATGATATCAAATGTATGTATCAATTCTTTTTGCAATACAATAAAAAGAGAAGATTCCTCTGAGGATGCAATTCATATATCCTAAATGAAGTCATACATTGACTTTTTCCTTTGTTTTTTTATTAAATCATTGTTCATCCGTGGTATTCTCTCATAATTACATAACGGTAGCAGGATGGACAAAAAAAGAACTCTCAACATCCGTCCATCTATCATTCATTAACATCCATCAACATCCATCCATCAGTTGGAAAACTGATAAACTGACAGATAAAGTTGGATAAAAATGAATCCACAAATGATTTCATTGTTTTTGTAACATTACCCCAATAGCGACTGGTTGTTGCTACTGGTTGCCGCTCATTTACCATGGATGCATGGTTTGAAAGGCAAACGCTCTGCTGCTTTATGGAGATTAAATCCAGATGATGGGAAATCGGATTTAATTGGTGTACAACGTCCTTATTTTAATGCAGTGAAAGAGTTTACCAGTTGTAGAATATAGATTTTGCTTTTATGTCAGAACTGCCTGTGCCTAATTTGTGTGTGAACAAGACACACCTGTCACCAAAACTGATGCAAAACCGGCTTTCAAATGTAACTTTACACAGAGGCTATTTCCACTACAAACGTTGTTTGGCTCATGTGTAATGTATGCATCAAGGTTTGTTGTCTGGTTCTTTGGGGTTCCTTAATCAGTCAGACCAGAAAATATTTTCTGTCATCATTGTAGTTACACCCTGATCGTGTCAGGCAAACCATAATATAGAAAAACTGTGGCAATTAGAAGTGCAAAACACCATTAGTCTGGCATGTAGTGTTTTTCTTCCTTTCAAGGAGCTTTAATACTGTACATTTGAAATTCTGTGCCACCCCGGGTTCCATAGGCTTGTGGCATAGACTGGGTGATGTGTAGGTGTTCACTTCAGAAATCAAATCATTTTTAAGGTGAAAGATGAATCTGTTTTTCTTGATTTGGACTACAGAAATGATCTTACTCCATCATGCATTGGTTTTTGTGCAAAGATATAGACATCAAGCACTGTTTACACAGTTTATATTTCAGAGAAGATCACAACTTCTACAACTGGTGCAGGATTGACTCTCCAAAGCTACTGAGGACCATGCCTCAGGGCACCACAAGGTCAGAGGGACAAACTACCCATATTGTGATGTTAATGCACCACAATTAGTGGATGCTGGAATGATAATGACTAGGAGACATCTATTGTCTTTCATATCTACTGACAGTTATTACCAGGATTTGCTGTAATTGAAGACAATATACCATATAGAACATAAAATTGCTTGACTTTATTTGTATGTTTTTTTCTATTTTCATATATGATGAAAATAGAAATGAATGAATAAAGCGTGGTTGGAAAACTTTAGGTAATCATTTGGCCGCATGGTAATTGTGCAGAACAAAATTTCAGGAAAACAATAATGTGTCAAGTTAGTAACAGAGACAAAAAAGACAACCTGTACTTTAAACTGAGCAAAGTGTGAGAATGACAGAGGAGCACAGAATATAATGGAGTTATAATTCAGACAGCGATTGGGGCATCAGACTGAGATCGTCACCCTTGTTGTTCCGTGCGTGCTGACCCAGCTAACCACTGTGTGGGACAAACAGGAAGCCATTTATCTCAGGCCAAGTTCCCTGAAAGCTTCCTACTGCAGCTCCAAGATTGCCTTTGTTCTTTGGCAAGCCAGCAGACAATGACGATTTTAGGATAAATTAATTTTTGGAATGTGAGCCTGGGCCAGTTATGTAAAATGACAACAACCTTGCTCAGCTCTCATCTGGGTCAGACAGGCCAGAAAATTCCATGTGGCCAGAAAACATCACCTCCTGAGTACATGTTAGAGTGAATCACAGATCTTCTAATGAGATCACATGTTCTGCATCTGTCATCCTACTTTATTTCCTTTGTGCACTTCCGGGTGTGACATTTCCTTTCATTTGCCTGTGCCCATATATAGATGCATGTTTCATGTTATGGGAGTTTCCATCTAAACCTTGGAAAACAATGTTAAGGTTTAGATAGATACATATTCCATTTGTCTGGGTTTGCCATGAAATGTATCTGTTTAAAGCAATGAAATCAATATTCAAACAAGAGGGAATTTAGACCCAAACTAAATAGACTAAGGGTCATAAGACACATAAGGGTCATAGACATAAGACACACACACACACACACACACACACACACACACACACATTTCTCTAAACTCTTTCTAAATTTGCATTGCCTATAAGAAAAGTGGCTACTTTACTTGATTGTGGTTCTTTTGTTTTGTACTTCACTTTTCTTTGGTTTGCTTAGATATTGCCTGTGCTTAAAAAAACAGTATGAAAACACCAGTACATCAGCTTCATGTTGCTCAGGTTTCTTCATCACTGCAGGCTTGGAACCTGAACTCCCATGTGCAGTGTAACATTTCACTTAAACACACAAATCACAAACTCAACTAAAATTCCCTAAAAAAATTACCACAAACATAATATCATATTATCAAAATATTATCCTGAACACTATCTCTTCCTTTTTGATCACACATGGCACACTTTCTGTGACAGCAAAAGCAATACATAAACAATATTAAAGCAACGTTAAAACAATTTGTAGATCATTTAGCTCAGCATTGGCTCTTAACCCGTTAAACCTCTAATCTAGTGATAACAAACACTACATTTTGACACAACAACTTTTTGAGCACATTCAACCTGTTTCATTTCATAGACGGTGCATGCCATAAATCAGTGATAGGGTTCATCATTTGAACTGAAATAAATAAAGAAATGGTCAACTCTCTTGGCATTCTTCATTAAAGATAACGAGCTTGATGCCAGCTAATACGATCAGTGAAATGCTAAAAGAAAGACGGCAAGCTCTAAATAGAGTTTTCTCCTCCAAGGTGGGGCTAGTGAAGTAAGAACAAGACAAGGTCAATTGAATTGGTAGCTCCATCTGAAAGCACATTTTTACACACAGTGGATTTATATTTGACAGTGTACAGTTATGTCAGAGTAAAGTGTCCCAGCAGGTGGTGGGAGGCATGGAGCGCCCATCTGTAGCCCAATATGATGCACTACGTTCAAGCTGTGCTGCAGGATGCCCTCCCTGTGCTTTCCAGAAACCATGATCCCAACAACACACTGTTGTCTCTGTCCATGTCCAATCTCAGTGGTAAGACCATTGTCATTTCCAGGGTGCCTGTGGTCATTCAGTCCACACAGTGCTTCCTTCCAGTGCCTGTATCAACGATAATCAACCGCCTTGTGCTAGGAGTAGATGGTGATGACTTCCCGACCTCCTCCACGGACCAACAGGACACGGTCTAAGCCATCCATGAGGACCTCCAGGAACTGCATGTCTGAGTCACAGCCTGTTAAGGATATTGCTTGTGGGAGTGACACAGACTTGCATCTTTTGATCTCCCTGTAACAGCCGTTAAAAAAATCAAAAACTATTTCAAAGTGTGGAAATTGTGACAGACAGTGATCGAAGTTGTAGGGGCCCCCAGTTCACCTCATGTGGATTTATTAAACGAGGCTGCCTCTGTCAGCGGCCTACGTGAATGATCAGCTGATTAAGGATACAGTTCTCGTCGCCTTTCATGTTCCGTGGAGGGCCTGGCATGTTGAGTAAGACCAGCTGTGAATTCTGTGATTTCTGGACCACCACTTCATTCAGCTTCACAGCTGTATGCATCCTCCGCACATTGGATTGGTTACTACCATGAACAATAGACAAGATTTAGAACGATGATTAGCCTGTCAATGCCTCCTGGGTGCGATTGCATTAGACTCAAAATAATCAACACAGAGCGAGGTGAAACATGACGATCTTTTGGCTAGCCTCAGCACACACAGACACATGCAAGCTGCAGATCTGTCATTATGCAAACCGGATGCTGCCTTTCACAAAAGCATGCCAACACACTGTGGGAGTATTGCTGCCAGAAGAACACGCAAGCACATGCACATGCAAGTAGAAGGTGAACAAGAAAGTTACTTACAGGTTCTCCCACTCACTTGAAGATTGGAGCAAAAAAAAGGAAAAACATCAAAATTGCAACATCAGTGGCATCGTTGGACATAGTGAATCATGTGATCCATATGGGGTTACTAACAGGTGATGTTTACTATAACAGTCATCAGTTAAAGACTCTAATGGTGCAGAACTGACAGCAACATAAAAACATGAGGACACAAGCAATACAGATAATTAATATACATGAAAAATGTGTTGTGTGGATCTGCTTACGGTTTCATATTAAACATGTCTTTGACTCCCATGCCTTCTCTGTGTCTGTTTCTCTCATGGACCAGTTTGTCTTTGGTCCAGGTCATGTGAACTCGGTCCGGGGTGGCGCCTGCAACTTTGTCATTTACTGTAGAGTGAGATGCTGTGTTCCGGTCATGAATCAACTGGGCCTGAATAAAAGGGGAAATTACAAATGGATTACATATCTAACTAACAAAACACAGGATTTTCACATCCATTTCCATGGAAAGAGCCAACTCATGAGGATGACATCAAATGAATTACATTTTACATTTATATTCACTTCTGTCTTGTTAATTCATTTGGTCTAATGTAGTATCAGTGCTTCTTCAACCACAAAGTAAAGACACAAAGTGATGTCTCCCTCTGCTGGCAAGTTTTCAGTAAGTGCAGAGATAACAGCAAACTGTCTCCAAGTTCAACTTCAGATGACTGAACAGTCAAAAGCATTGCATTGCAGAGTCAATGATGGTGATACTGATGATGAAAGCAATGAAGAATGGAATGACAAGAGGAGGGAATGGTGGCATGGCATCAGGCAATGATGGGCTGAATGGTTGCCATGTCTACCTCGTCCTCTGGAATGCACAAGGTGCTGAGGGAAGGCGCATAAGCGCCAGATGACTTCTTCCGCTTTATGGAGCCACGGGACACGTCTGTGATGCTCTGAATCTGAGCCGATCATCCGATCGCACAATAAGGTTGTGGAAAAGAGTTCAAAGGTCAGCAACTCCAGAGAACACCAACAGTTACACTAGACCTGACCCGCCGGGTGGGAAACAACTGAATGCATCAATGACAATGATTGCTTTATTCATATGGTTTGCATTTGTTTGTTTTTTTTTCACATCGTGTTCTGTATTGTGTTGCATCTTTATATTTTCAGTGCGATGCAATTGTTAAAGGTTTGTGCTGCGGATATTTTCTTGTTCTGTATTTTTAAATACACCTTTTATGTTTGTATGTGTTCATTCCACAAGTACGAAACTGAGGGTGCTAGGTTTCATAGTTATTGTACTAAACATGTAATAACGTGACTGTCACAGTACCTCTCTCTCTCTCTCAGTGCGGGACAGCTGCATCTGTTTCAGCATCTGAGACCTCTGTTCCATCACAAGTGTCTTCTCATAGGTGAAGGCCGAGATGTCACTGTCATGCTGGAGGGGCACATGTGATATTTGCAGTTTCAGAGTGTGTCAAATGTAGCTAATGTTCTCGTTCAGATAAACTTGGTTATCTCATAAGGAGCCCTGTGAGAAATGTGTACTTAAAAGACAAGCCTAAGGTCATATTGTCTTGAATTGACAAAATGAGGTAGTGTATCGAGGTGGTGATTCAAATTCTGAGAGACTAACCATTTCCACCACCTCCACTACTGCATCCAGGCGCAGATGGTAGAGGAACATCTGAAGGTCCTTCTTCATCTGGATGGAGTTGTCATCCATCTGGGCCACTGTGAAAATACGCATATTGCACTTCCTCCACACCTACAGATACAACAGAAGAAATGTTAAGAGGAACAACAGGAAGAACCAGAACGAATGATAATATGAAATTTCAAGAGTCAAGATGTGTCTTGACATCTTAGTTCATAACAACGAAATTATCCAAACACAAAAAGGAAAGGTTAGCGCACACAAACATTTGTGCGCACACACACACACCTTGTGTTGACTAAGTAAAAATGGCAGCAGCATGAGCAGGCCGCCATCATGTACGATCCACCACACATCAATGGTTCCCTCCTTCAGGCGTTCCTGGTTGCTAGGGAAATGGTCGATGTTCTTTGCGACCAGCAGAGCCTGATGGGCTGCTGTCGTCTCTCTCACTGTTTCTGGAGAGTGAGAAGGAGAGATGGAGCAAGTGAGGCCAAGCACGGCCAAGTATTCTTTCTCCCTCTGCTGTGCCTCAGGGTTTCCCTCGTTTCTCCAGGGTAACTCAGCTTGTACCTACTCCCTTGTGTACTAGGTCAGTTCTTCATTAGATACCAATGGTATAATGTTTTCAAATGGATGAAGCATGGGTAAATTTATGAAATGTATTAGAAAGGTCACTTTCCTCTTCATGGAGGATGATATGACTCTCATGCACTTTTTTTCAAAACACTGGATGGCTTACCTATGAAGTTCCTTCTTGCAGAGGAGTCCCGGGCTTGTTTCCATCCTGCAGGCCAAGCCATCAGCACAGCGTTGTGTTTCATTCCTCCCAGTCCCGCCGACTGGATGAGCAGTGAGAAGCCATCTCGTAGGTTGGACGACACCACCACATGGGAGAAGCCCTTCATCTTTTCTGCAACCATGGCTGCTTTCAAATTCTGAAGGGGTCAAGTACAGAAGAAGAAGAAGTTGGGAAAAGTGAAGATGAAAAAGAATAATGGCCAATGCATACTCTACAAGAATAGAGAAATTCTCATCTCAAACTTTATCCTATTCTCATTGTCTTTGCAAATGTTTGATTGTGCAGACATTGCTAAAATATATTCATTTGATCAATACAATAAAAAAAAAATACAATACTGATGGCATTCATTCATTCAGTCATTGTGATCAGTGATCTGATGCTATTCAATGCAGTAGGTTTTCTTATGTACACAAAATAAATCCTACTAATTCTGCCCTGGAATGCGTAGCAAACTGTAAGAATGAGGAGTTGAACCTGCATGAAAGAGCTTAGTATGATTTTAAAGAAAACTGAATTAAAAAGGTATTTTGTTATCATAGCTATGAAAACTTTAGAAAAGATAAGAAAAAGAAGAACAAGACAAGCTTTCTTACAATTCTTCATCAAAGTTGGCCTCAACAAGTAATATAGTATGGAGCTCAGGAGTTAATAAATGAATCAAAGCTTTAACACATGGTAGCATTTATGCCAGTACAAAGCCATTTTGTGTTTGCTGTATAGTCCCAGTGTTCCAGGTGTTATTCATCTTGTGAGCATGTGAGAACGGCTACAATCACAAGACATGTTTGAGGGGTTTTAGATGGAGAATTTGCACCAGCATTTTTTTCTGTGGTTATTACAATACCTTTTCTCTCTCTTGCTACATAAGTTGTTCCCTGCTTGCAAGTTCAGTTAAGCTACTATGAAATTCATAACTTAGAGAAAAAGGTGGGTGCAGAAGGTCTGTGAGTTACGTGTGTACCGTCACTTTCCCTTTTTCTTTCACCCTCACACACAACCTAAGGGTGAATGAACCGTGACATACCTGCTCTCCAGTCTTGACGTCGTTTCCCTGGGTCATGTAGGTACCCTCCAGGACGGAGCAGACGATCGTCAGGCCTTTGCCTGCTTTGAGCTGTGTGGTGAAGGAGAGGAGCCGGGGGTGTTTCACCGCCAACTCTGCGTCCAGCTTACACATGACCAGTAACTGAGGCCTGAAAACGGAGAAAATAGTTGAAAGGAAGATTGCTGGAAAACAAATGAGCACATAAGATGCATGACTACATCTAGATCACAGCTAAATCTCAACAATTTACTCAAATCTCAAATTTATTTTCCAAATTTTGATTGAAGTATACTATCTTATCAACTCACAGCTAAAACAGCTTCTAGTTATCAAGGTAGAGTAACAAAAGACATCACATTTTGTCGGTTCCACTACAACTTTGATATGATTAAAGAAAATCACACGCATGCTCACCTCCAATTTTTAGTGTGTAATGGGACTTCCTCCAGCCGAATGAGAGCATAACGTGCTGCATTCAAGGACAGACCCCTTATCCCATCTCCCCACTCTTTCACTGCCCTGCAAGAATGCAACAGACATTAATGGCTCACTTTTTTTCCAAGTGTCTAAGAAGTGAATGAATACAACATTTCATTCCAGTCTCAGAGCGATGCAATTAATGGACATGAGACTTCAAGTGGTGAACCAAGTGATTTTCCAAAAACTAAAAAGACCCGTGTGATGAAAAGGCATGCTAAACTGAATTAAACCCTCTGCTTAAGCAGACTATACTAGTAATAATAATCTAATCTAATAGTGACTTGAAAATGGACTCACCCTCTGTACTCAATGTACTTGTAGATACAACCAGCAATCACCATGACAACCAGAGCATAATACCAGGAGCAGACAAACATGAGAGAGAGGCACAGACTCATCCCTAAGAAAGACAGGGTCCTACAAGACAAACATACAGAACACATCATCACATTTTGAAAGACTAGAATTTTTTAATATATATATTATTATGATATAGGGTTTACATAGGATTGATTTAGGTGTGCACTGAGTGGAAAACAAGTCTTACCAGTGATAGAACTTGAAGCGAGGTCTCCAGTTGGGGGTCCGGAGTAAGGTCTGAATGGCACAGGCCAGGTTAACAAACAGGTAGCACATGAGGAAAAACCTGAGCAGACACAAAGAAAAAATAATGTTACTGCTTATCATCCCAGTCACAGTAGTTTGGCAAGAGAGACCGAGAGCAATAGGGTACGAAAATAAATATTTTTTTGAATTGTTTGTGTTACATCACTTACATAGAAAGGATGGGTGCCACAGCATCGAGGGAAGCAATGAGGACTCCAATCTCACATATCCCGACTGTCAGCAACAGAGCCCAGGTAGGCTCCCCATTAGCCTTTCCATGACCAAAGACCTGAGATAAAAAGATTTGATTTAATGTAATGGCAGAGACATCAAAACACAAAATCTATATTTGAAAAGGTTTTCTCCAGGTACTTTGATTGTCTGAAAACATGACCAATTGGGGACCAACTGAGAAAATTACCCACAGGTGTGAGTGTGAGAGTCACTTTTACTTTTTTTTACAGTTCAAGCTCAAACCAACCTGAATGCCTTAAATTAGATGTTACTTATCAACCAACTGGAGTCCATGCAAAAGCTTGTTATCTATGGAAAGATGACACTTTGAAGTTTTATAACCAGCTTTTCAAAAATTGAATTGTTATTATTACCAGTATTTATTTTGTTTAACTGCAAGTGAAGCGATATAGGTGCACATTGGTAAACAAAATGAGTTGATAGCCCATTATAGTAATGATTGAAATTATTATTCTTGGCATGTTTTTTAAAGGCTGTGTCAGGTGCCCCCCCATCCCCCCATTGATTGGCAGTCAAAATCCATGGCTCTGTCTATACACGCCTCTCCTTTAGCCAGTTTGCTGCCAACATTATGCTACATGCACACATTACTTCATTGGCTTGCAACTGCAGAGAGAGTCTCCGACCTGAGAGGCCAGTTGGTCAAATTTCTGGGTGTCTATAGAAACCTTGATTTGGGAGATGTTGAACACCCTTACCCCTACTTGTCGTAAACCCATATCGACTCATGTTAACAAAAAATTCATGAATCTGATGGGGCCAGTAATGAAATTACAAGTTATATTGTGTTTGTGAGAAAGTGGAGCATGGTAGCAAACAGAGCTGTAAACACATATAGCATTTAGCACTGACCTGTAGGAAAGGGACGATACCATCCCGAGCAATGGCCTGCAGCAGCCGGGGGGCGCCAGTGAGGCTCTGCAGTCCCGCTCCACAGCAGGAGAAAAAGGAGCCAATCACAATCACCCAGGGTGATGGCCAGGCCAGGATACCTATCACTGGGTTCTGCTTGACTGAGAATCCAAACCTGGCCCACAAAGTCAGACAAATGACCAGCTGAGTGGATAGTTCTCTGGTACTGTCTGACATTTACTGATTATCTCACTTTCCATTTGAGCACACCATATGTATACATAAAAAGAAAAAAAGAAAAAAATCACAACGTTAAATTTCAATTGATTAAAAAAAAAACTACTGAAATCATTCTTCATTTTCTCCTCATCAACCCCCAGATATTTATCTCTACTTTTCACTGTTTGAATACCCCACCACGCTGTCTTGAAAACCAACTGCTTTTGATACTTTGCAATACAATGTATGATACTCAGTACAACCTCAAACTTGCAATGCTGTAAAGTTAGAATAAGTAGTGATACAAAATAAATGGTAAAATGATAAATGGACAAGTAGACAAATGAAAAATGAAATACACACTTACTTATCTCTTAGTACCACTCCTTCAATACAGGCTCCAAACAAGACCACACAGGAGATGTCTGTGCATTAAGTTTAGAGGGAAACACCTGTACTCGGGATGTGTTGATCTGTGACACCAGTGCACAAATAACCATACATACATACCATACATACATACATCCATACACCCATACATGCATACATCCATCCATACATACATCCATCCATCCATACATACATACATACATACATACATACATACATACATACATACATACATACATACATACATACATACATACATACATACATACATACATACATACATACATACATACATACATAAAAACATGTAATTGAAAAAGAAAAAACAAAACAAAATACCATGCCCACACAGAGAAACCATCAAGAGGATACAGATAAAAGAGGTGGTGAGAATAGCCAGTATGGTTCCTATTGGGATGGACCTCTGAGCATCTCTGAGATCACCAGACCTGTTGGAACCAGCCATTATACCTAAAACACACACACGCACGCACACACACACACGCACACATTATGCTGTGTATGTACGGTCTCTGAGGAGGCTTTGTTAAGGAAAACTAGTACTGAAAGCATTAAAATTGTTTGTACAATTGTCTCTTTACTCTTTACTTTCCGACTTTTGCCAACAGATTTATAGTGTTATGTAGAATGCATGTAGCAGTGTTAATGAGGCAAAATCAAATTCAAACACTGTTCCTCTAAAACAGTAAGTTCTATCCAACATAGTTGTATTCCGAGCATTACTGCAGAAAATGTTTTCCCTTTCCACCAAAGAGTTGAGAATTTGCAAACATTCACTCTGTATGCTAGCATACGCATGTCTGTCATCTACCTGTGACAGAGGGGAAGTATATTCCCACCAGCAGAGTGAAGTAGGTGGTGATGTCGTTGATGAGGTAGGGTCGATTTTGGATCTCTTTTTGTGGGTCCTGGACTTCCACCGAAGGTTGGCTTTCCTTCTCGATGAATATACCAGCTGGACCATAGTTGCCCCACAGGTTTTCTGATGGACAGCCAGAAAGCGAGCATGGATAAAGATTCATTTTGGTAATTCAGGCAGTTAATGTCGAGAGGAAATAAGGAAGACTCCATCCTGTCGCCACCTTTGATAACTCCACTCATGAGCCCGGGTATGGCTGGCATCTCTGTCAGGTTGTTCAGGAGGAAGTACTTGTCACAGCTTGCATTGCAGAAAATGGTCCATAGCTCAGTGGTCACAGTGTTGTTTTTCACAGCCACCGTCTTTGCACATACTTCGAAATCTTTATTCATTAGAGAGCGGTTTCCCAGCAGGCAGACGCTGCAGATGAGAGAGAAACAAATGTATGACTGACGAAACGAACGAAAAACAGGAGCTCAGGGAAAGAGTGGGTTTAATAATTTCAGCTGAACCAACCATTAATTCATTTCAAAGCATTAACAAGTTTTGGTTAATGATAAGCCTGTACTGCTTGTGTAACTGCAATGACAGCGTTAGTATTGTGCTCACCAGCAGCAGTCTACCACCACAAAGTTAGAGATATTTCAGAGAAAAGATTGCAATGATTTTCTCTGCATCTAAGGTTAGGCTTATTATTGCCTAGTATCTTACTTGCTTTGTACCCAATCTATCTGTCAATGCAGGGAGGGCCTTTCCTCACCATTGCGTTTTGCCCCCCAATAAATTTCAGCCTAGAGGACATGTCACTGGTTTGATGAGAAATGTTTAATTTGCTCTGAGTAACTTACTTAAACTCTGGTGGTTCGATGAGTGTCTTGATGACTCCAGCATAAGTGGCCATGATGGAGAGAACCACACAGGCCAGGAACACCAGAGCTAGTTTGTTCACATACCTGTGGAAAGAGCACAGCAAACGGCATCATGCTATTATAACAAGATATATACACCAGAATCTATGCCTAATTACAGCTACTGCAGAGCAATGGTCAGGACCAAACATTTTTTGGCAAACATTCCAAAGCTGAAAATACAAAAATTGCATCTGGACAGCATGGAGATGTTGGTCCATGAGTGAAAAAACTGAGGTTTAAAAAAATGTTTAAAAATCTTGAGAAGTAGGACTTCCACGGAAAAAGAAAAAAGAAAGAGGAAGACGAAGAATATGCAGCAAAACAATAGGGTTCCATTAAGCTTAGGCTGCCTGCCCCCAAATTACAGACTGAGCATGCAGCTATGTATGTTCCTGGATACTTACTTCACTCCTACAAACACCACCAGTGCCATCAGGAGCAGGCAGCAGGTGCCATAGACGCGCATGTCATTGAGCACTGGTGTAGCTTGGTCTTCTTTAAACACCGTGGCTGTTGGAACAATATACATCTGGCAACAAAGAGACATTACTGTGAGACCTTTGTGATTTCATGCGGCTGACAGCTTTTCTATGTGTGAGCGGATACAAACCAGTAGAATCTCTATGGTGCCCAGGATGTACAGGGATCCTGCGAAGGTGGTTCCCAGGTACAAACAGAGACCCACAGCACCTCCAAACTCGGGACCCAAAGACCTGGAGATCATGTAGTAGGAGCCACCAGCTTCAGAGAGACAAAACCCTGGTTAGACTACTACCTAATGTGTTTTTCCAGGTTACTCTTGAACAAAGTACAGTGCAATAAATGACAGAAATATTTCTATTCAAAAGAAATAATACATGTGAAGTTTAATTGTTGACATGCGATGAGCACAGTGTTTTAAAAAAGTATGGTAAATCTTTGCTTCAAACACTGCTTTCAACATAGCAAGAATATGTAGGTGGATGGGAATTCATTTCTTTGTAAGTATTCTTGAGAAGGCTGCCTAAAAGTACATTGTGGCTGGCATCATAAAATGTAAATATTGCCATTAGGACTGAAAGGATTGCGAATGTAACAATTCATGTTGTACCTGGAACCACTCCATTGGTTGCAATGGCACTCATTGATATGGCTGTGAGCAATGTCTGTGTGAAGAGAAGAGAGAAGGATGGATGTGGATGGATCACAACACAGCATAACATGAAACCATATATATATATATATATATATATACATACACATATATACATTCACTGTACACACATTCACATTCATACTGTATGTGGTGGGAGGTGAGAGAAATGCACACCAAATGTGCAGTGATCCTCAAGCTAAAATTGTCCTCTGACCTTACTTTGAATCACATGAAGAGATAAACTCGGAGAAGGGAAAAAGAAGGGAACACTTCTTCAATGTTTAATACCGCTCACAGCAACATTTAAGAAGAAAATGACCCAAAATGGCACAAGATAATTTAAAGATTAGAAAAAAACAAGATAAATTCCTTCAAGAGTATATACACAGACAAAGTGCAACTGTCTGAATTAAGGCAGAAATTAGAAAGGCCACTGAAGATGAATAGCATCAAAGGAAAACTTTCCGCAGCTAGAAATCTCCCTGATCTTAGATGCCAGTGGACGTTTGACAGCTTTTGATCACCCAGAGCTATGAGCAGAGCAGCACCAGCGCATTGAGACCCTGTCATCTCATTGGTCTGCGGCGGGACAGTGTTGACAGGGTGGGCCGTGCTTGACACTGGAGAAGGGTGTTGCGTGCAAATTATCACACATCGCATCACATGAGCACTGAGCAGTAAAGTTCAAAACTCTCAGACACTCGGCTCTCTGTCTGGCCACGTCGAGCCGATGACGTGCAAGCAGCGGCCATAAATCACATTAATTTTCCGCCAGTTTCGGGGACTCTCCTCAGAGGTCGGCCATTGCAGATTAATGCTGTCGTTAATCAAGCACCATAAAAGTGAGAAGGGGACGTATCAATTGGCCACCCAGTTTGACTGCTGTGCCATTAATCCCAGTCTCATCTCAGAGATGTCATTGTTCAGGCGCTCAGGCGTTTGCAACAAATGGCCGAGAGGGACTCTTTGTTTTGTTTGTCTTTCCTTCATTCACAGTGTCACTCCTGCCCATCAGCACATTTTGGTGATGCTACTTTTACTACGGATGGCAAACATGGTAGGTTGCTGAATTAATTCTGAATTCATTCAATTGACTTACGCAGATGCAGCACATGGAGACAATGGCGAAAGATCCGAGAATTCCTGCTGTGCCAACAATCCAGGTGAGACGCAGAAAGAGAATCACTCCGAGGATGTTCTGCATGCACGGCAGGTAGACGCCTATGAAGGTACCCATTTGGGGGAGCTGCAAATGGAAAAGTGCACACAAAGATTCTTGTCAAACTCAGCAAGTCATTAGTATCAGATGCATTATCCCATTGTGATGCGTGAGGTGGGCCTCTGCTCATTTTAGACGTCTCCCACTTTCCTGAATGATCAATGCTTGGTCAGTGTACACAGAAAGTGTGAATATGCACAATGCTCCACCATAGGACATTTCCTCAAGGGCGAGGAACCTTTGTAATGACCTGTGATGCTGCCACAGGAACCAGGGTCCAGAATAAGTCCAAGCCACAATATTTTAGCCATCCTTATCATTTTAGGGTTAGTGTACAGAAGCTTCCAATGTTGAACATTTTTGATCTGTTAAGTATTTGCTGCATTTCATTTGAGCTGCAAGCCTGTTTGTTCATTCTTGTAATAAACTGGGTTTCCAGACCAAAGCTTTCAGGACATGGACCACCAGAGCTGCTGTGGTACAGCTGCCTGATGAAAAACCTACCACTTTCATTCGTCCTACATCAGCAAACCTATCAGCCTCACCACCACATGTCTTTAGATAGCAGTGGACATGACAACAGGCAATAGGCTCAACTTTTCTTGGGCTGAAACGCATCCCAAGGTGTTATATTTCATGGTTTTTAATGGTTGATTCAAAATGATGTTACAAAATCCAACCTTGAGTACACATGCTGAACAGAACATTGAAGTTTCCTCCGTCAATGCCTGAGAATAAAAACTTATTAACATTATTATTACTTATTAACTTATTAACATGACCGCAGACTGAAGCCCAAATAGCCAGATGAGACAACAAACAAAATGCATTCTTTGTGGAAGGGTTAGGGTTAGACATTTCCCTGCACTACAGGTGATCTGGTTGTTATTCTGAATCTGCAGATTTGGATTTTACGTTTGAATTTTGAAATTTGAGGATTTGAGATCTGGCTGGCTTTGCTGTTTGAGATGCCGTTTTTTTTCATTCTTAGCAATATTAGAAATGCATGAATGGTATTTTACTTAATAATTCATAGTGAGCATCTCCATGTTAATCTATTTAAGGCTTCCTGTTGGATTACCAAACACAAATCATTTTCAGGCCTGTAGAAGTGTTTTTTTTCCAAACAGCACAAAAGTTCATGCTTATCTTTTTTCTATGGCTTCAGGCCCTGGTATCTTAACTACATCCACACAGAAATATGCTAAGTCAAAAGGCAGAATCGATCTTCTTTTGTAATGTAAAAGAAAAAGCAAAGGATATTTCCAACTGTCCAACTCTCTGCAACTTTCAAGAAAATGTTGTCCACGATCCACAAAATCCACATCTCATTATCACTAGCATTTCTCAGTTGCACGAATACATCCCATTGCACAAACAGGTATAAATATTCCAGAAAAACCTCCTGCCTCCCCAAAAGTCAAGCGTACATACCATTTTTCGAGTGACAAACACCTTGTCCTGTGCTTTCTCCAGTGTGCCCACTTGTCTGTGTAAATACTGTGAAGTGCCTGACGCTGATTTCCAGATTTCCCACATCTTCTCCTCTCTTGTACCACTCTGCCTTTTGCCTTTGTCCCCACCTCACTCTCCCTGCATAATCTCTTGTCTTGTTCTTTTGGTCCCACGCTTAAGATCCACTTTCGTGCACTCTTGGAGCAAAAGTAAAAAAAAAAAAAAAAAAAAAAAAAACAGCTATCACTCAGGGGGCGGGAACAGTGACATGATCATCAATGCCTCTATACAAGGCTATAGTCCTAGTTCCGACTCTGTTTTCACAAAGCTGCTTTAAATATCCACATACGAACAGTAGAGTCAGTATTAATGCAGCTACTGAGAGCAATGAGATTTGGGCTTCAAGCTTCATCTGAATAATCTGCCCTTAAAATGTATCATTACAACTATTACTACTATTATTATTGTTGTTGTTTTTTTTGTTTACATTTCTCCAGTATGATTTTATTTGTTTGCTGTGTAGGCAGAATGAAAAGGGCAACACATCTACATTTTTAAATAACTGCAAGCTACTTTTTCAAAACTTTCATATCATGTGAAATGAATCTTAGCACACGTGACAAGCAGCTCAGAACCCATATTTTATGTGGTGCTGAATCTTGCAGCTACTCTGCGCGGGCACTGGCCTTCATTGCCCTTATTTTGGTCTACAACCTCAACAGAAAACAATCAGATGTGTGTGTGCATGTATTTTTATGTCTGGGTTGGGCTTCTGTTTTCACAAGTCGTCTGTCTGCCTCTTTTCAATGGGGGTAGGATACAATAGCAGAATTATAATACTTGAAATGTAGTTCAATACACTGCTCACGCCCGTACATGAATAGGCAGAACAGGCAACACATGCCAACCAGCAGCTTCATCTTCACTAGCATGACAGTGTAACAGAACATGACTTTCTGAGGCCTTGAGCAGAACACAAACACCCGTAAACTCACAGCTTATCTGTTTAACCTTCAGGCAGAGCAAAGTTTCTTATCTAATCCTTCAGAAGAAAGCGAATGAAAGCGATGTAAAAAGATGCTCTATTCCCCTTCTTTATGAAGAGCAGAGAGACCGGATTTAACAGAGCTGTCTGAAACTGATGAGACATGGAGACCGTCCATGTGTTCCCACACACACACACAACACGTTTTACAGACCAGAGGTGGTGAAACAGTGCACAGCTCACTGAGGATCCTCTCAAAGACAAAAGAAATGAGAGATGCATGCAGTAAATTGACTGGAAGTTCAGTGTGCTTTGTTTTAATCTGACAGATAAATTGAAGTAGAGCATTCCATTGTCCAATCACATGAAATACGACAAGTTTTCACAGAGGTTTTATTGATGGTCTGCCATGTTTTCAACTGCTCTGTTAATGTCAGATTTTTTATATACAGATAAATGCACCCATAAGTGTCACTTAATTTACTTTACTTGTCTTTTACTTTTTACCAAATCCTGGAAAATCAAATTTCTCCCTTATTTCGGTAGATTGTTTTGCCTGCTCTGAGAAATATATATATGTTGAACATATGCATAAGCTGTGGGTGTTTTTGCTATAAAAGAGAATTAGGTGTGCCAGCTGGCACGAAAAAGAAGGAAACACCTCCACTCTCCTCCTCCACCTGGCACCAGAATGCAACCTCCTACACCACAGACATACTTCTCTTCTCGATAAGAACTGAGGGATGATTCCCGAGCAGAACATCCTGCTGCTGGCAGAGGACAGGGTCTGCTGTGCTTTGGATTTGGGTGTAGGAAGTGTCCTTTCTGATCATGTCCTTTGCACGAGTGTTCAAGCATTTACAACTGTGACCCTTTGTGTCTTTCTACATCCCAAGTACTCATTTTAGTTTATAGTGAGGAAATGTGAGGGCTAAACTAACCAATGATTCATGCAAGACAGTGTTACTCTAGATAAATGAATCAAGAAAAATAAAGGAAACCAAACCAAGGATTCTCCTCTCTTACAAATTCAGCAATTGTCCAGCACAACCCAGATCTGAAGCAAAAAGAATACTGCTCAGTCAGTGGAACTTCCCTGTTTGTCTTCTGTTCTCCTTGTAGCAAAAGACTTTCACAAAACAACAATTCTTTAGATGTTTTACGAGCTTCTCCATTTCCTCTTGACATCATGCCAATGAACACAGCACCTTCAAAAGTCAACTGCTGCTGTTAGGCTTCTCTAATCTCTACAGAAGGAGCTCTAAATCTGAACCAGTCATTTCCTTTCAAACATTGTTCACCAGTTGTTAGAACAGAAATGGGTTCCTACCATGACTTTGACTCTCCTGACCTCCTCCTCCGCCTCCTCGTGCTCTCGAACGCCCTGGGTCAGGTTGGTGTAATTGGCGAGTTTGTTGAGGAGGGATGATACCATAGGGGTGCTGTCCATTTCCTCCTGTGGAGAGACCCGTAGAGACATGCTTATGTGTGTATTAGTGCCCTCCCATCTAGCTCTGTTTACACTGCATTACACTTTGTACACGTAATTTGTACACTACTGTGTGTGGTCAGCATAAACATCAATATGAACGTCTGATCTTTGAATCACTCTGCCTTTAGTATTGTCAGCCTTGGTTTCCAACTTTGTTCTCTATATGCAATATGAATTTCCTTTCAGTATGCCAGCTTATTGGGTGGTTTATATTGTTGTTGTTATGTGCTTTAGATGCTTTAACAACCATTTAGACCTTGTGTCTTTGAAGAAATGCTGTACCAACTTACCTCAAACAGGGCCATGTTCTTGCCCTCATAGTAGTGTTCTCCATCACTGTCGGAGTTGATGAATGGAGTGGACTCTCTCTTGCTGTCATCTTCTAAGGAGACACGCAAGGAAAAACAGCCATACATGTGGAATTGTTTTACTAATTCCTCCGCATCATGACTATGACTGCTACAATGTTTCAACTCTGTTTATAGAGTATACAGAGGTCAAAAAGGCTTTTGGATACGGTCAGCTTCTGTACGCCATTGAAAAAACAAAGCAGAACAGATTGACGTCAAGTTGAGCTTTTCAAGCCCTCTCTCCATTTGGTTGCTCTTGCCCCTGGTTGTCATGCAGCAGTCTTAGTTTATTAGTTCTGGTATATTATCACACTAAATCACACTGTTGTCTTTATTGCCTTGAGGAACCCAGGGCCTAACAGAGAGTGATGACGTTTATTTGAGTATGATAATTTCCTTTCATTCATGCACTCAGCGGGTGCGAGGCCAGGATTGTTTCTGGGGAATCTGACACCGCAGTGTGTGGGGGTTGATGTCGGGGTTACAGCTGTAATCAGTGTTTGCCTTGTGGCATTCTGCAGCCACGTTTTACGAAATCCTTTAGGATGTATATTTGATTATTGTGACAGACTGGATGAAGGAAAATGGGAAGTAGGGGAAGCAGCACTGCAGAAATATTAGTGTTACTGTGTGCCTGTTCACAAGGTTGCCTGCAACTTTTGAGATTGACTGATTATTATGATGCTGTTCTGAATTCGGTAACTCAGCAGCCAGGGGCGATACGTTTGAAGATGCCTTAGCACCCAAGCTTTACTGAGAGACACATAGCGTGTCAACACACAGTTAACCATTTAATAACCTGTTATTATGGCATCTGCCCTGTCATATTAGATTTTACCAGTGGTGTTTCTACATGTAAAACGAATGCTGGGGCCCCAACCCTTGGTTATTGGACTGGTACCAGGCCATGGGTCTTATTTAAAATGTTATTGATGTTAATGTTAATGTTATTGATCATTGTGACGGACGTTTTAGTTTGAAAAATCTTTTTAAATGAAAATAACCGGATATGTAGTATTAGACACAAGATGATTGATTCTGAGGGAGATACGTCGCTCCAAACACACAGCCTACAAGCCACCGTTCATCCCCCCTTAATATTATACCCTAGTTACCTATACCAGATCTTTATGTGATAATAACATCCTTGGGCCGATGGCCATTTAATCTCTAATTTTTCCTCCAAACTAAGGGTTCCAACTAAAAAAGATCGTAATAAATACACTTTCCTATTAGATACTTCTAATTTCCTTATTATATCCGACTGATGGAAAGCCAGTCAGCTCTGAGAGATGAATATGAGATGATGCTCTAGTGGGGCTTTCAGCTGATAGCCCAAAGTCCATCAAATCCACTTACATTGCATGAACACACCGTATCTGTGCTGCAGATGTAGACAAAAGCAAATACACATGAACTTAAATTGTAACACAAATTGGACACCATTTTGAAATATGAAAATAATAACTATTAAGGATAGTTACACCAGTTTTTTTCTGGTCATGACTGGTGGGGCTCTGCCCTACTTGCCCTTGATGTGATGCCAGCGGGTATTATATTAGATATTTGTTATTACTGTAATGCCACATGGGTCCATGGGGTGGTGCCTTCCTCTTATTTTGTTGTTTCATATTTCACCAATGAGGCAATAGGTTGGGACAATTTGCTCACTTGACCAACCTTGCCTCTGTAACCAGTTGGTCCCGATAATGTTGTCTCCACTACCGGTGTATGACTAGTGAGTGCAGTGAGGTGGAAACCTGCAATTGTGATCAATGTGAAGAACTTCAGGATAAAAACCGTAGTTGTAGTATGGATGAACAGCTGGCCAGAGTTACACATGCACCCACTGCTTTATCTTAATTATTATGTCAGATAATAAAGGGCCAGATCACTCCCCACCCAAGTTTTTCTGAGGGTTGAGGTCTGTGACATCACCTGTCTACATACAATGCTGTGCTATTGTCCCCTCCCAGGAAATTTTAAGAACCCTCACACCTGGCCTCAATGAGGTTGTCATTCACAGCAAACCTCAGGTGGCCCCAACTCCATCCATCCCATCTCTTTAAATGTCACAGCAGTCTGAGGCTATCTCTAGTCCACACACAGTTCCCATACCATCTACCACTGTACAATCTTACCGGCGTGATCCCCACTGATGTCACAGGAGTCTGCTGGTGCAAATCTCCAATACAAATAGGGTGAAGGCAGGGAATACACTGGGAACATGTCGCCAGTCCATCACAGTGCATTCACACTATTCACTCTCTCAGGAAGTGTGAGACAAGTGTCTGGAGAAAACCTCCACACTCCAGCAACCTTTTGGCTATAAAGCAACAGCATGAGCCACTGTGCTGCTATGTGGCCCACCTGGTAACTCACAATGGTTACAGCAACAACTTCTCAGAGGCTGTCCTGCCTGCAACTCAGAACTGGAGAAGGGAGTGTAATGCTGGGAGTGTTCTGTCGGCTGCATGGATCAGTCATTAAAACATAGTTAGGACATTGATCGGAGTTTCGATTTGAAACTCCTTAGATGCCATTAACAGGCCTCTGAGGATTTGAAACGTAGAGCAAATATGGAAATACATTCGTTTCCTCAAAGGCTTGGTGGCTCTATCAAATAAGGCCTTAAGCAGCGGAAAGTGGAGGAGCATAAACCATGACAGTAGTCATAGGATCCTGCTGTGGAAAATGATGGTATGCAGCTGTTGTTGCTTATACAGATGGAATCTTGTCTAATCAGCACTGTGGAAACACACGTGGGCGTAGGTCCTTTTGACTGACACTCATAAAGGGATTTATGATGCTTAACAGCACTCCCATTAAAACTGCTTACTTGCTCCAGTTCTGATGCTTTTTTTTGTAATTTCGATACTTTATCTTTCTGCCTATGAACAGTTGAGGGCCCAACTTCTCCTTTAACAGTAGCCTGCTATCCTAAACAGCAGGGCATTTATGCATTCTTATAGATTTGATTTTTCTTATATAAATAGACTCATTTGCTGTCAAATAAAACATTATCAGATGAATCAAACATGCATTCACGTGGAACCTCTATTTGACAACAAAAGATGTTTCCTGAAATCTGCTCTGTGTTTGCATTGTTAATCAGAATTTTTGATGCTTCCTTTAAAAAAATGTCTGGTTCCCTGTGAAAAGAATCACATCTGTGAGATCAACTAAATTAAAAAACCTAATCAGTGTGAGCACTGATCCCTGTGAATATTCACTCATATGCCTTGGTCCAGGCATGTTCAAGCTGTATCAAACAGAAGCAAGCAGCGACTGAGACTTTGTGCACCCTACTCAAAGCAAGGAGGGCTCACATCTAGGATGCAGAGGAACATGTGGCTGGTCAGGAAAAGCCTAGAGAGTTGAGGCTCTTGTAAAGCTGTCAGAGAGGGTCCAGGGATGAGAAGAATGTGCCTCACTACCTTCTTAAGATGTCTTGAAAACAAGACTTGAGTAACAGAGAGCTGAAATACCATGAGACCATTGACAGTTTTACAGACCTTGTGTGAGGGCCAAAGCCTGTGAGACAAAGCTTCCGGACAATAAAGGGGCACTGAGTCTTAACAAGACTATCCAAGACCCAAGATGATCCCAGATTTAAGGACTGAAAGAGTCCAAACGTTCTCAATTCAGAAACAAGCAGACCCTTTAGGCTGTATTTGTTCTGTTACTATGGGTTAACAGCCCCTCACTTTGACTTCAATCGCTGTAGGATACAGCAGTCTTTCCAGGCACTTTGTTGTTTACCTCTTCACTTGCCCTCTTGAAGTTTCCATCAGTACCTCTTACCAGTGCAGCCAAAGGTCTCAACCATCAATTAGGATTGCACAGACTTGAGTAATACACAAGGCTTTATCCACACATATCGTGCTGCCTCACAAGTTAGAGCTCGTCAAATAACGTCACACTTAAGTGTAAGTGTGCGTGTGTACAGAGAGTGTCTGACATTATATGTACCTCCCTGAGCCCAAAGGCCTCTGTTTATCTGCATTCAGTTATCAAATGACACACGGCTTTACAGACTTTTGTAGATAAACACCTTCACTCGCTTTCTGAAGTGTGTCTACAGGCCACAGGAGAAGTTTTATCTTGCACCGTGTTCCTACCTGAGTGAGATCCCTGTGAGTTGTTCTCATCCTGCTCTTCTGTGAACAGCTTGCCCAGGCTGACTGATTTGTTGCCTCCAGCTGCTGTTGCTTTACCACTGCTGCCACCCTCCACATCCTCCACTGGCACCACAGTGAAGTTGGTGGGCATCTTGGCTCGTCAGAGGTCTGGAGGACAGCGTGAGGAGGTGCCCAGTGACAGCAAAAGGAAAACACTCCTTGCTGGAATTTTAACCCAAAGGCAAGAAAACAAAATCCACAGGGATACAAGCCCCCTTTGAAGAGAGCTACAGACTCAGATTGACACTCCTTCCAACTTTCTGGTTTCCTTTCTCTTTATAGGGTGATCTGCTGACCTCAAGGCTGTCTCCTGCATGTGAGGCAGGCCAAAGTCCTGCAATGTCCTCACACTCTCTCCTGTGTTCGTTTCCCTCCTTTTTCCCCCCAACTGCACTAACACTTTTGCCCCATGTGACCCCCTAGTTACCATATGAACAGACCATACATGGAGCACCCTGCAGCTCCTCCCATTTCCCTGACCATCCCACTTCTCTTACTCATACCTTTGTAATGCCTCAAGGTAGAAAAACCAGTTCTAAAGTGCTCTAAAGTATAGGTATGTCTACAATCCACTATTACCAAAAGCACCTAACTGGCTTATATCTATCAAATACCAGTCAAACACAAAGTCTCTCCTCCTCTGTTGTGTTGGTTTGTCTCTCCTCTTCTCTCGCCAGGCTGAGAGTTTCCTCCTCCAGCTTCCTCCAGGTAAACAGAATGGGTGTTACCTTTCTCACAGTGCATTATGGGTAACAGTAAGGTGCTGATTTTCAGCACAGAGCGACACCACATGCCCACATATGCACACTGTGACTGCAGTGGAAGAGGAAACACCTTGAGAGTGTAGATCACTAACTTTCCTCTGTATTCTCCACAGGGGAAAAGAACGGGGCTAATAACAATGGATACAAGTAAACATGGATTGTTTTCTGTTTGTGGGAATGACTATCAGTGCTCCTGTGCAGTATTTCCTTCATGGTTGTTTGACTTAATGTACTCCCAGCTTTAACAGAAGTGCAAGTCACTCAAAGTAAGCAACAAATTTGTGTCTATAATCTATGTTTATCAGCTTTCAGCTGATGCGTGAGTCTTTCTGGTATTCAAATACCATTTCTGGAATTTTCTGTTACTGATTCAGTTTTGTTTCTGATACTTGGAGCTCAGCCGCATATAAACTTACGAACTAACTTACTAATCAGCCTTTGACCTGGATCTACGCCAGTAACAATAAACAGTCTTGGTCACTAGGGAGGTTTTCTTTATTATCTAATTTCATATATCATTTCAAAGAAAATGACTGATCTGCAAGAACAGTCTAATAACATAGTGACCAACACAACAGTGACAGTGGGAGTTGTCTGCCCTCCCTCTCCCTCCCTGTCTTTACTTCTCTCTCTCTCTCTCTCTCCCTCTCTCTCCCTCTCTCTCTCTCTCTCTCTCTCTTAATCCATATTACATGTCAGCTTCAAATAGGAAATATAATTTCAAAGAAAGAAAAGACTCTTAAAGAGTCTGATAAATACAGTCAGCAGCCAACACACAGTGCAAGACAGTTAGACCTGTTCATCTCTGCTGTCTCTCACAATGCTTCTAAGAAATTTTTTTTATCTTGGAGGCCTCTCTTTTTGTTTTTCTGCCCTTGTCAAAAGCAATGAAAGACATTAATTTGACACTGTATTATCATGATGACTTTCATGATGACATAAATGTATGTGATGTAATCCTAAGCAATAAGGTTGTAAACGGGTGTCATGAAACCATATTCCTGCATACTGCTGGGCTTCTATTTTAATTTCACACGCCAGATAAATCCACGATGAATTCTATCACTTAATAAGACATGCATGGCAGATGTATACAATCAGTTTAAAACTGTACTAAAGACTCAGTTGAAATGCTCTGTGAGTGCCGTGTCCACGAGACACTGTGTGAGTATGAAGCAGGTTCAGGCTAAGTTGTGGGTTTACATGGACTTGTCTGTGTATAATATTTTTATTATTTATTACCATTTATTACCATTTATTCTTATGGCAAAAACGTCACTGACTGAAACAGTCAATACTTGGCTGTAGGGAAACAGCATTTGCTCCTGTCAGGAAAATGAGCATATCGCCATGGAGGTGAGAGCCGCTGATGTGACTTAGAGGTTATACTAAAAGCTGACAAGTTCAGCTTTGTTCGCATGACACAACAAATGCATTGCGGTTTATGCAGAGATGACACACCCAGAGGACAGTCAGAGGTCCGTCATTTGAATTGTGTAAGTCACCCAGCATTTTGGAGCACATTGTATGAAAGAGCTGGAAGTGCGCAGCAGAGGTGGAAAATATAATGTCCCTACTGTATAAGATGTTGCTTGGAGCAGCAAAGAAAGAATACAATATTCAGGCAATCATGCACTCAGTCTGGCTCTTTACAGATGACTCTGTAATCTTCAAAACAACATAAAGAGAGCACAAATGTGTTTCTGTTCTAGATGAAATGATAGCACACCAATCCTGTTAAAGCCCCATGCTTTCATACATTTGTCTGGGTGGGAGTCTGGTAGAGGAATTATACAGAAGTTGAAACGTAGAACGATAGTTGTGCCCAGTTGTGCCCAAGTCCAGCAGCACTTAATATAGAATGGCATGAAATGTAGACATTAAGAAATAGGACTGCAATGGACCAGCAGGAAAAGCAAACATGACTCGTGTTTAACCTGCAGACACCCCTTGTCCAGCTGGCCTGATATCAGATAATCTCCCCACCACAAAAGCCACGCTGCATACCACAAAAGAACGCTGCTATTTGTTCAGCTTTGTTGGTCGAGCTGTACTCAAAGACAAAAAGAGCTGAGTTTAAGGAAACTTCAAGTTGATTTTTGTTGACTATGCATCTTTTCTCATGTATAAGATTGTGATGTTTAAGTTGCTTTTGGTGTCTTTTTTCCAATCCAGCTTCGTGAGCTTCTGAAGAAATATGAAATCTATTCCAATTTTTTAAAATCAAACTGTACTGACACACTTATTGCCAGCAGAGGGTGATGTAGGTTCATAGGGACTAAAACACTTGCAGCGACAACAAATAGTAATAAGTGAGGGATTCTCAGTCAATTTCCAGTTTCCATGTGAGGGTATTTGTTGTTTGGTAAGAGTAGCAACTCTCATAGGTTTAAGCAGTGGCTCACAGCAGGAGGTAGTAATAAGTGCAGATTCATATTTCATCTGCTGAGGACTTGTAACAAGTGTCTGCACTGTGCTAACTGTTCTGTGGCAGGGCTCTGAATCGGTGACCTCTGACCTCCAAGTGACATGTAAGCTACATCTGTCAATGCCTCTATCTTAAAGTACACATGCTCCAACCACAACATTTCTTTGCTAGAATCAGCACAGCATTGGTTTGCTATCACTTGGCCCATGACTGGTCGACCTCAGCTCCTGCTCCACGGACAAAACTGCCATTTTATACCCCTCAGTTGGCTTGAGTGTGAGTGTTGAAAAAAGGGGAGAGCGAGAGAGTTAGAGGTGAAATCAAATCCCTTCAGCAAACAGCAAAAAGGTCAGTGCTGACGCAGACCCAGGAGCTGGCTCCCCTCCCTCATAACTATATTCTTAAGTGGCTAGATTCTATTTGTAGCATTTTACCTGTTTACTGACTCCCCCACTCCTAAACCAGGTAGCTGCGCAAACATACTGGAGGGTTTGGACAACCTCTTGTGTCATCATGCATAGGATAAATTTCAACTGCCTGCAGTGTGTTCTTGCACCGCAAAACGGAACACCAGGGGAAAAAGGGCTTGTGTTTACCGAGGATGGGGAGAAACTTTTATTCACTCGCTAGGTTGGTTTCATTGTCCGATTTCTGCAGCTATGCGATCATCAGCACTGACGACAATGCAACCATCATAAAGACAACAATGCAATGAAGCATTGAGCATAACATCAATAAAAACTGGCTGGCTGGACCTTTTTGAAAAGTTTGGATTGGAAGTCAGATTTCTCATGTGGAAATGTTGCGCAAGCTGAGAGTCAAACCCACAACCTTCAGCACCAATAAGCATCCTCTACCTCACAGAGCTAATTGGCAAATGGAGATAGAGCATGTGCCTTGACAAACTGACTAAGCCAGTCACTCACCTGACAGTCAGCATGTAAAGGCGGATTTCAAACAGCTGTCAAAAATTCATTTTTGTCATTAGGACAAAAACCCCAAATACAAAAACTGCATCTTGAGATGTTTAATGAACATTGAAAAAAGAAACTGCATTTATATGTTTGAAATACCATTTTGATGCTCTGGAGGCTCAGTTTCAAATAAGTCAAAAATCTGCATAGATTGTTTGTGTAGGACAGTCTGAAGATGCTCTGCACAAGGTTTGGTGTCAATTTAGCCAAACTTATGGGAGGAGACAGGTTTTCAGTCTGATCTGTTTTTGCAGCCGAGGCACAGGAACAGACTGTTGTGAGAAATTTTGTCACTTTTTTGTAATTTTGAGGACTTCCTCAGAAGAAGAAGAAGAAGAAAGAAAAAGAAAGAAGGAAGTAAGCGGCACATGCAGCAGAACAATAGGGTTGTGGCAGGCTTTAGCTGCCTGGCTCCTAAACATCGGTTCCACTTTGGTCAAGCACTACCAGAGTCATTTTCAGACAGGTTAAACAGAAAACATTAAAGACTCTTGTTACTCCATACATTCCACTTTAAATCTTTTGTAGGCAAAATGTCTCATGGAACAGGTTCTCAGGACTCCTTACTGAGGCTTTTCATGAAAGCTTTTTCTTAACGGTTTGTGATCATAGCTTTCAACATGCATAGATTTTTTTTTCTTTACAGTTTTAGCTCTTTACCAAATAAGAAATTTGGTGTTTTCACCAAGTAGTATCACTCACTGTATAGTCGCATTGATGATCAAATACAGTGCCCACCTTCAGTCCCCAACCCTCGTCTTTTATTAGGGACATGCCCACTCTACGTACCACGATGGTCAGAACACCCAGTAGTATTTTTATTTATTTCATCTCCTGCTCTCTCAAACTCTCAAACCTTTTCACGCACACATACGTCTCACAGCTTCATAGTGAAGCAACATAAACAACAAGCTAATGAATTTCATAACTCTATTAAGATTAAAATAGTCTTGTTGTCAGTGTGTGTGTACTCAGACTGCCTTAAGCGACTTGAGGGCACCAGGCGAGCATGGCCAGCACTCAGACAACTATTTTTGGTACAAGTGGAAAATTTCAACCGGAATTCTATGGCATCAGGGACCAACAGCAGAGGTTGGGGTGGGGGGGGTGAGAGAGAAGAAAGTCTGTGAATCTTGTGGGACTGTGGGAAACAGTGACCCTCTGCCACACTCTGCTGGCACAGGAGGTCTGCATGTGGGCTACCAACAAAACAGCAGCCGAGAGAGAGAGCTGCCAAGCCTATAATTTGCGTTTGGGATCAGTATGTGTGTGCGAGTGTGTGTGGTGGGCTCGAGGTGTGGAGCTCTGGGGAGGCCAAAAATCACCGCCCTTCAAATGCTTTCAAGATGAAAAAAAAAACATGTTCCTAAGTTTTGCTTTTCTTTGTCTTTTAGTACAATCAGCAAAAGGTAAAAAATCTTGTCGTGGATGCTCTCTATGCATCTTGACACAACCACCTCTACTACAAAATGTTGTGGAGACTGGCACAACCAACATGAGAAAGAAGGGGGCACCTGAGAATGAGTTTTGCTCTAGGTGTGGGTGTTATTCTTGCACTGCTGTGAGAGAAATTGACAGAATACCAAAAATGACCCCAGGCTTCAAAACATTTCATCGCTCAGTCTGTCAGAGGTTTATTCCATCTGTAATTAGTCAGCTCAGATTTTTCAAACAGGTACTATCACGCATGGTTTGAATTAAGAGGAGAAACACAAGTTCCCTTGTGAGGCTCTCCTCAGATGTTTGAGAGGACCTCAAAAAATCTGTCCAACTCAACAGCTCTGTCTCAACTAGTGTGTGTGTCCATGTTCTGTGCTTTTCCATAAATGACATTACTATCTGAGACATCTCTCCCAACTGAAACAGTAGTATAACTATTCCTATTGTGGCCATCCAGCATTTGAATGACAAGATTTACTTATCAGTGAAAGGCTTGAACTGACGCTAAGTGTCAGGTAATGAAATGCTTAGGCTGCAGGTGTTTGGGGAGGATGCTGTACACAGTTGCAGTACACAGTCCAAATGGACTGTTTATTAAGGGAGTTAAGAGAGTCGGACTGAGTGAGATACCTGTCTAGAATTTATTTCTGCCACCTGTCATCACCCACTCGCTTTCCAGCAGCGTGGGCAGCACTGGCCGGGACCGTGTTTACTACAAGTCCAACCTGTGGGAGAAAAAAATCAAACCAGCCATGGTGTTTAGATATTGACATCAGTGAGGCGAGTGGCTGTCTGAGCACACTCAAAATACATTTATGCTAAGCTACATATAAAATATATAAAGTCTATACCTAATAATTCCCAAACAACATTGTTAATGAGGAACTACTGCCTTTGAAGTAACAAGGTTGTTAATGCCACAGAAGGGAAACATGATAGGAAAAAGCTCTGCCATCAGTATATTGCCTACAGATGTTTGGGAAGAAGGGAATCGACATCTTCCTGACACCATTTTGATGAATTAAAGTATATAACAAGTCTGGATTTAAAGTCACACACCGAAGGTTAAGGAGGAGCACATTATTTTACACTCTCTTTATTCTACACTTCACACTTACAAGGAGTGGTGGTGTTAGCAAGTGCTGGAGTTGTGTAGGAGGGTCATAATCTGCTCACTTCTGAAAAAATGCCATTCTTGGCCTTTGTGTGGCACACTCTTTGTGTCCTATAACAACAACCTCTCCCAGCCCCCCTCAGATATTGCATTCCTCTCAGCTTTTTCAGCTTCACCCTGCGCCAGGACCAGTTCCTCAGCCTCTCACTGGGTCTCTCAGCCTACCTTTCGTGGTGTAACCATCAGCCTCTCTTTCCCACAATAACCAGTCATGATTAGGGCCGCCATCATGATCAGTTTACCATTTAGCATTTCACAACACCGAACATGTAAATGTGCTTGGTCAGATCCAGACGGGGGTCCAAACCTTTCAAACTACACCAACGTGCAGTAATGAGTAACAGGGACCTTATCATTTAGTTCAGCATAGATGGCTTTCACTGTATTCATTCATGAGAAATGCACATTCACTCACATTCAAGTGCACATACAGTAATGTTATATCCTCTCCTTTTTTAATTGTTTTACCTTTTACCGAACACTTTATTGACAGAGAGTGCATTATTCTAACAAATTCTATGCGGCGACTGACCTGCCAAATATGATTTTGTGACTTTGAGAAGCTTCCAGACCTGTGTTGTGTCATGAGAAAGTGGAGCGGACCAGCCCACAGTTATAAATACACCTTAACCAGCCAAATACCCAGCAGTGGGGGGATAATAACCATGTTTCGCCCCCCCAAAACACAGCTGCTAACTATGCTAAAATAACAACGTCAACGTGGAGGAGGGCTGAGAGAAGCAAGTGCAACCACACACACACTGAGGCACACACACACACACACACACGCACACAAGCTTTACTTCTCATCCTGTCTGCAGCGATTGTTCGCCCACATGCGCGGTGAGTGTCCACCCAGGAGTTAACCGCCTGAGGAGCCAACTATCATGCCTGAGAGTGATTGCATGAGTCAGATTTAGAAAGGATCTCACTTCTACACATGCCGGACACATGCAGAACTACACACTTGTCCTCTGAGGTATATTCATATATAAACACACACACACATACACACACACACACACACACATTTATATATATGCACGCACAATGGTGTGTTTCAGTCAGAGCCAGCTGGGTCCAACTTTCAAACATATCTCAAAAACCCTCATAATTACTACATCCATTCAACATTCCTGTATTTATATCTGTGTTTTACTGACCAACATACACAATCAAAAAGGTTTTCTTGCTAAAACTGGCAACGCAGGAGTGTGTTGTTAGACTTGCACAAATACCAGCCATGACTATTTATTCATTTGCTTTGAACAGACTCATTTTTCCTCTCACACTAAATGTCATGGATTAAGCATCTAAGGCCTGTTATTAGCATTATTTAGAGAAAGATATGACAGTTACAACTATGGACAAGAAGTGTAAAATATAGACGCGACAGAGGATGACTGTCTGGTTTGGGCTCACAGTGACCCCTTGGCCATGACTTACAGAATTACTGAAGCATTCAATGCATGTAGTGGTTTATCGACAACTATTGCATGTGGAAATACCCTGTGAAGGCCAACTCAAAGAGGCCAATTCCTGTGTTGTCAAGGGGCAGAAAATCTCTCACAGTACACCGAGGTATAAAGTAATACTGTCTGATCATCCATCCATTGTCTTACTGGCTTAGTACTATATTACACACACACACACACACAGAGCTTCCACTCTCTTGTTTCAGTCTCCAATTGGCTTTAATGCATCTTAATGCATAAGGACTTTGGAGAAAATTTGAGATCAGAGATTTGAGAAGTACTTGAGATCACTCGCAAGATCATGCAAACTCCACATAGTGGCTACAACTTTCTTCCCATTCTGCAGTAATCAGTATTGAATGTCAGTTATCAAAACTGCTGCTCTCAAGATGTACTAGCTCATAAATCTGCCCCTAGCTGTTCAGTGTGTCTAACAAACTCAATTCCGTGCTGATGGAGGCCTGTCTGCCCACTGGGAATGCTGGGACAGGCTTGTTACTGACTGCTGTGATGGGTGGCTGGTTGGCCGGCAGTTTTTTGACTGACAGACTGGATAACTGACCAGAGCTGTTCACAGGGATCCTGTGCCAATGGCCACCTCTGCAACAGGGTCCTGTGAATTTTGACAGCACTGCAATGCTTGCCTTTCTCCTCCGGCAGACCTGGCCTGAACTCAGTTAGTATATTTAGTCTTTGTCCATGTTTTGTTTGAATGATGTACATTCAGAAAATTATCACATCCACTTCAGTTATATCACCCACTACCGGACGGTTAAACGGTTTATGGTCGGCCCAGACTCAAACTCTGCTTTTCAGAATCTGCCAAATCTAGTATAGTCCAGTAACTTTTAGCACAGCACCAGCAAGCGTGTTTGCTATAGGTGGAAGTGTGTTCAATATAATTTCGGCTCCTTTGGTGTGTGTGTGTGTGTGTGTGTGCGTGTGTGTGTGTGTGTGTGTGTGTGCGTATGACAGGGACTTTTGAGCCAGAGCCTGACCACATCTGCACCCTGTCCAAACGAAGGAACAGAAATGCATTCGAGGAAGTTCAGAGATTGAGATCAAGGAAACACAAAGTTGGTCTCTGTCCTGGTGCTGGCACAGCCAGAGGCCTTGAGCACTTGGACATCGCTGAGGCTGAACTGAAACATGAGGAGTGATAAAAGACACTGCTGGAACACACAGATATGTGGCTGAGGTATCGCGCTGGCTGATCCAGAATGAGGTGAGAAACAAAGACCAAACATAGGGGTCAATCAACTGAGACTTTTACTTATTCTTAAAAGGAAAAATGTTTCCAGACCGGATCCACAAAACAACTCTCCCGAAGTCAGTGGTATAACTTCAGGCATTTCAGAATACAATTAACCAGAATTAAAACGCACATTGCGCTGACAGGTAATGAATGGCTTGTGTGTTTAGTCTAGTCAGGAAACTCAAATGACATCGCGTGCTTTGATTGAACTGGTTTGACTTCAATGCACTTTCCTTGAAACATATGAAGCCAGATGCTAGATAAGATCTCCTTCCTGAACCTGAAATAAGCGTCTTTCTCTTCCTGCGTTTCCCATTTCCTGGAAACACCCACAGCTTTCTGGTGAGACGCTACACTTCAAAGCTTCGTCAGAAATTCTTATTAAACTCAGCCGTTAATACACTGAGAGTGTACACACAGAGACACACACACAACATTTTAATTTCAGTATTTTAATTGTAATTCTACCATGCACATTCCTGGCCAGCCAGGGTCCATTTATATAAATCTATTAACAAAAGCTGGGAAATGCAGCATAAAATAAACGATATGTTACACAGACAATATTTACAAAAATATGAATATACTAAAATGATGGCTGAAATGTGTACTTAATAAAAAAATAAAAGCTTGAATGACATACATGTGTTTTATCATCTGCTGCTTATTGCTTAGGTGAAATCAAGGTAGCAAAGTGTTAAAAATGTTGATTAAAAGCCAACAGCAACAAGCATTTTGAAGAATAGTGTTCAGTATTATTTACAACACTACAATGTACAAAAATATACAAACTATATTTTAATGCCTGCTTTGTTGCTTTGCTATGCACTGAATCAATCTTGGAGACCCAAGCCAGACTTTAATTGAATAAGGAAAATAAAAAAAGAAAAAAAAGAAAGGAACAAATACAAAAAAAGTTTGCATTACCTGATTTATCCAATGTTTAATGCTCAAACAAAAAGCATGACCCAATTAGTTCCATTTTTTCAGTATGCAAAGGTAAAATCCACATTGGAACCCACATTAAAAGCCACCCACATAAACCCACACTGGTCACTCCCTATAGGCACGCAGCTGCCAGAAAACTTTTCCCATCATTTGACTCCTTATGAAACCCGTCCTCTGAGCATGGCCTCGCCACCAGGGAAGAGTAAATGCAACACTAGGCACTTTAAGAATTTGGGGGTTGTTAAATCTAGGCAAGCGCCAATTGTCAGCAGGTACAGCTCACAGTCTAATTCTGCATCACGGTCATTCATCAAATTATACGTCTTTCATTTCTCTTGATCTATTTATTTTAGGTCTCTTTGAGTCCTACATGGGAGTAGTTCAGGGCACGCTAAATAGGCAACAAACACCCAGCTAATTTAATCACAAATGGTCTGACCAAATGGTGACAGTTTTGTCCTCCACAAAATAAATAGATTTTACAGCTTTGGCAGACTGCCCAGTTATTTAGCAGGTGCAGCTCTGTGTGAAGCCAATGCACAATGCATCTTAAATTATTTTTGGTAAAACCCCAGATGCTATATTTCAGCCTTCAAGGTCTGATATCGTGGGAGGTATTTGGAGCGGTGTTACATCTACTGGTGTATATTTAATCTTAAGTCCCGAAAAGAGACATGAAGTCATGATATCATGTCAGCAAAAGATGCACAGCAGTCCAATGTGATTATTATGGTCGGTTTGAGAAATGCAGAAAAGACGTAAGGCCAAAGACAACCACACTCTTCAGCTGCAAAACTTCTTTCACAGAGCTATTACTGGACGCTGATTCACCCATGACTGAACTCCGAGGGAAAGCCTTGAGAGGAATCATGCCACACTTGTATTTACTGTAGGAATGAGTGTAATTGTAGGTTGTAAAATGATAATGAGCGGGTTTGCTGGATGTGGAGTGTCTTTTGAGAGTGGTTTTTCAGATGACTGCAAACACTCTGAAAGCTTTTCCACCTGTCGGGTTGGGTAGGCTGGAGTGGGAACAACGATAAAAAAAAACATAGCTTTGTTTAATGGTTTTTTTGCACATTTTGTTCTTTTAAATGAGCAATCGGTGGTTTTCAAACCATACCTCTCTGAGGTGATGCCATTTTGGTAAGTGCCACTGTACTGGTTCCTCTTGTCCACAGGCATCACATCCAGGTACCCTCCTGACTCGTTCTGGATCACTCCAGCATGAATGGCTGCTCGACAGATGCTGGATTTCTAGAACAAAAGGGTTGGGGGCAGTTGGAGTTGGGGAAGAGAATAAAATTCCACCGTGCTCTTCAGGAGAAGAGTTATAGATGTGTCAATGACATGTATCTAGGCTTTTCCCAGAACTCTATATATATTAAAAGAAAGTGCAGCCAATGGAATTCATAATCTCTGGATTTCATTAGGTTTTGGTCTCAAATTAATTCAGTGCTTTGCCATCTATAAATCCAGATGTTTGCTATGAGAGTCCACAGTCCCGAGAAGAACTGAGGAAAGACATTAACCATCAGCTTATGACAGTGATCCAAGAACTCACGTCTGAGTAGTACTTTGTGCCGATGACTCGGGCTCGACTGTCATGTACACAACTCCTGGGACAGTACAACCTGAAGGAAGACATATTCAAAGCACATAATGTTCTTGCTGTTTCCAAACGGAAGCCTGAAATAATATCTGGTTACTAAAGGCAGAGCCCAAGAACTGGTTGTCGGGTTGTAAATACAATTATAAATGGCAAGGATGGTTAACTTTATCACAATGTCTGGATAAAAGCACAAAGCAAATAAATAGAGGTTTAGCTTGTTTTATTGGTGTGAAATGTAAGCAGTATAAAATCTTAGTCTTAATCTGGCTGTATTGCTTTGTATACATGGTCGCATGGGTCGAGTGACTATCCTTTATGACACTGATTCAGCCTACATTGATTTAAATCATGCATTGCCAGCTGTTCACAAAAAGTAAGTCCGAAGCAGCATGTTACCTGGGACAGTGTCGCACAGGTTTCTTGAAAGGGCAGAAAAGTGCCACGGTGGTATCACACCTTACTGCCTTCACTGAGAGAAGAAAGGAAAAGTAAAATGCCTTCGCAACATCTATGTACATGTTACTGTATGTTCTCACGCTGAAAAAAATTACTTACCAGGCACTGCCTCCACTCTGAAGGAATTTGCACTTCTGTTTTTCCTGTAAATTAAAGAAAAACAACATGAAAACCAAATCTATGAACCATAAACATGTACAGAATTGGACAGTATTTGATACATGTACGTGTACATGTACATGTACATGTACACATACATTTGCCTGTACAGTGCATGTACATTATATGTTGTCAGTCATTGTTTCTTTTTTTTGTTTGTTTGTTTTTTCATTTGTGTGGCCAACAGTTACATTAAATCTTTAAAGGTAAAAAAATGGAGAAAAACAAGTTCATTCTGATGTACTGATTCTTACCCGATCGATTGAATTCCATTCTTGTAAGATTTGGTGAATATTTGTTTTCTTCCCAGTCTTGTCACATCCAGCCATCCTCCATCATTGTCAATGACACCTGAATGTAACGCTGCTCCACACACACTAGATTGCTGCCATAAAACACACACATACACACACACCAATCATCTATCTAAATCAAACAGTGAAAAAAGATAATAGGTGATAGTATTATGATTACGCAGGTAGACTCACTTACCCCTCAGAGTCTTATTATCTTAGAGCATGAGCACTGTCACCATCATCGCCATTGTTAATTTAAAAAAGTACAATCAATGAACTGTTTTAAAAGGCCATTACCATGTCATAATATCCAGTCCCAACTACTTTTCCTGGACGGTCCAGGCAGCCTGGAAGACACTCATATCTATGGGTAGGAAAAACAGTTAGCTGTAAATAAACATTTTGGTCGTGGTAGATAAATAAGCACATACTATTGGCCTGATAGTGCATTTCACTTGTCCAATAGTATCCAAACAGTCCATGCAATTCTGAGCCCTCATCCTACTTTGCTGTTTGAGGAAGTACATATTTGATTTTACACTTGATACATTAGCCGCTGATTCCTGTGTATTTACCTGTTACAGGTTGTTCCTTTGCACTGGTCCCTCAGTTTAGTTTCACAGTCGACCAGCTGGCCTGAAAAAAAAAATGAACGTGATCTTTTTCAATAATTTCCATATTTTGAAACCTGCACAGTTCAGAAAGTAGCTGGAGGAGCTGGTGGAGTCCTTACACATCTGGTCGGTGTTGACAACCTGGTGTCTCTCCAGGTTGTCATTGGGTGAGGCCTCTGGGCTCTGAGCCCTGGGTGCTGGCTCCCTGTCTCTTACTGGTTCTGGTTCAGGTTCAATGTAGTTGCTCTCTTCCGTCTCTGGGGCTGGGCGCCTGTCCACACCACCGTCTGAAAGTAGCGACACGGGACACATTCAGTGTGTGTGAACCTTGTCTTTTTGTGTTGTATTGATATTATTAGATATACTTGTTTGTTATTAAATCACTTTTTACATGGGAACTCTGCTTATAAAAGTTAACGATCTACTAGAAATAATCAGAGACAATATTAGATTGAAGTAGGAGCACTGAAATTAACTGGTGTTTGATAAAATAAGCACATGGAATTACTTTCTGTAAATTAATTACTTAAATACTTTAATTGGAATAATTTGTGTTATTGTATCAATAAACTGCTATACATCACAACAAAATTAAAGTTGCGCTGTTTACAAATATGTCTCCTCCTTGAAAACCCAGTACTTCTCCTAATAACACTATTCCTTGCTATCCCTTACTCTTCCTTTTCCTTACCCTTCTCTGACTGCTTTCTCTTATGTAGTTCTGTATATGTTGCTTTGGATAGAAGTGTGTGCTCAGTAACCTATGTCTGTGTCTAACGTGAAACATGACAGAGATGTTTCATCTACCTTTGTAGCAGAGATTGTCCCTGCAGCCTCCAGCGTAGCTGGCTGGGCAGGCGGAACAGGGAGCTCCATATTTGTATGGAGCATGACCCCACCAGTTGCCTCTGTAAGAACAATTAGGTCAAAGGTTTCACAACAGAGTAAAATATCCATCCAGCGATTCATTACATTACCTTTTCAATAACCAAAGATGATGCAGGGAAGAACAAGATATTGCATTGATGATCATTTAATTATTTAACTCAAACATTTGAAAACATACGGTGGAGAGTAGTTGCAGACCAGATAGACAGCTTTCGCCCAGATCATTCCCCATACATTCATGTTGTAACACACGTTGATGGCACAGCCAATGCGATTGCTAGTTGCCCACACCAACTGGAAATTGAAACACAATATTGGTGGACACACAAACAACTCATTTATTGGCATTTTTTTAAGGAAACATAAGTATTAAGCGTATTACACCCCAAAGTCTCAGAGAAAAAGCAATTATCTTTCATTTTTTATAAAATGACTTTTAAGAACTAATAATACAACCTCAGTTGTAATATTGCCCTGCTTTCAAGCTCTTCATCAGATTATACATTACTTGATCTGTTAACCCTAACCCAACACATTCTCAGTGCATCCACAGATTTAATAATAATAAGACATTTTTATAGAGTGTTTTTAATGCTCTTAAAGACACTTGAATTTTATTTTTTCAGCAAATTTTAGACCTTTCTAGATGCCAGTGTGAGTACTCTAAATATGATATTTAAATACAACAGGGTTTTCAATCTTCCATACTTATTTCAAAGTTCCTTGTCAAAGTAAGAGCTTACAATGCGCCAAAGGCATTGTTTTTCCATTATTGCCTTATTCAATCAGGAGGGAAAGGCCTTACCTGAGTGTAGTGCGTACACACAGGTCCTGAACATCTGAATGGGCAGTGTGGATTACACTCCTGGGAGTAGGGATAGCTGTAGTACCTCACTTCATCATACCAGGCCTGGACATGGTAGGTAGGTGGACGGTCCCTGAATTAAAAGACAAGGTTCTTCATGTATTCTTTAAGAAGATCAACAAAGGAATATTTGGCAGTAAAAACACTTCTATAAACATTGCTAATGTACATGGCTAAATATCCTAATTGAAGTGTCCATAAATATAGCACTTCAACTGTGGCTGAGGTAATGTTATGTGTAATTTATGATATTAACATCCTCCACAATTGATGCACAAATAATAATAATTGATAAACAGATACACAAAGTAAGGTTTAAGGCTTGAAGTACAAGGTTTGAAATTTTCAAAAAGGCAATTTGAAAAAAGTATCTTGTATCACTGATGAGGCAAATGATGTTCTCTATGGAAGAAAGTGTCAGCGTTCTCATAGATACATTAACTTCCCTCCACTTCAATGCAAATACACACCTGCCCCAGTGCGCTCCAAGGTTCTGGCCTATTTGTGTTAACATGTGGCTCGGCCCATGTTCCCACCGGCAGGTATGTGCCCAGTGCTCTGCGCTCCTCTCTAACTCATAATCCCATACCTGAGAACACACACACACACACAGGCAGGTCACTTACAGTGGTCAGGCAGCTTCAGCAACGTTTTTTTCTTTACTAGAAATGATATTTGTAGTGGCCACTTCCCTAGTTGTGGCTTTACTGGTGACTCATTACATGTCTCATTCTACTGGAGTAAGTGAAAAACCATACACCACCAGCCTAAACCCATCTGAAAGTAACATGCGAAGGCAGCCCCAAAGATGAATCTGTTCTTTACTTTAAAGCAGCACAGTGGCTGCACACACGCCTCTTGCAAATTTAACACAGTATAGTCAAAAGTAGGCCTCTCCTCTTAAACACACACATCCAGTCTTTGACACACAGACACATGCATGAGAGAGAAAAGAACCAGAGAGGTAGCACCACCACCACAGCGAATTGCAGCTTTGTGCTACTGTTCAATGTGGTTGTTTCATAGCTTGTTTCCAGTAAGTTCTGGTCTCCTTAAACAAGCTAAGAGAGATGCTACCAAAACAGAGAGCCTCTGTTTGGAGGCTGTCCTTCCTGTAAGAACTCAGGTTAAACTGCATTCGCAGACAAAGACTATCATAGACTGTATGCTGAGGAAATCGGCCATGGCTACAAAATGGGTGATTCAAATGTAGCAGCAATGATTTTTCTCTGATTCTAAATGGACTTTGTTATGGAGGGAAAAAAATGGGAGCAGTGTGCGCTGTTGTTGGTACACTGGTTAAATTATAGCAATTACACGTCAAAACTAACAGGATAATGCCAATGAGCTGTAACTGCTGCTCTGATTGACCACTATAATGCTTTCCATGTGTTTGCTGAGTGCACAACACTGTTGTCCACTTAAGGTAGTGCAGGTTTACGTGCAGGCCGATTTTGAGAAGTGGTATTCTGACTCTTTACCACCATTGAGCTGTGGCTGAGATGCTGACGTGTTTTCCATGTTCAGGGAGAAAACACAAGTTTGAATTTGTCTGTTGTGTGGGCTTCGGCGCAAACATTTGCAGTGAGTAACCATGATGCAACTTTGATGATGGTGATGATGCAGTGGCTGGTGCGTGTTGGTGCGGGTACCAACAACATATCCACATACTACCCTGGAAGGCACATTTGAGTAAGGATCCATGAGTCTAAGGGCCTGCCAAAAACTGATAATGATTTTAGCTGTCATGTCAGCTACCTTGAACAAAAAACAAAATGACCTCCTTCACATTACCAATTAATCTTTTCCAGAGGACCGAATGCCTCTGCAAGGTGTTTGAACAGACAAGCACAGTCACTTTGCACAGTAAACCTTCAATATTAATCTTTCATTCAATGGCAGTTTTGTGTTCAAAAGGAATGCATTTGATGGGCCATCATTATCCCATAAACTACAAAGAATAATGAAATTCAAGTTCAGCTCAGAGGTTTCAAGTAAAACAATCTACAGAGGATGGTAAGGACCTGAGCCACTTCATTACTTTCTCCGCGTACTTGTTATTCTTCCTGAATTATCCTGCAGAGCGGAAGACATACAGCCTGCCAGTCTTAGGAGAAAGGTCACAGGAAAAAACTACCAATCTCCTTTTGCATTCCTAAGAGGTCCCAACATACAGATCTCTCTGAAGTCACCTGTCAGGACCACCTCAGCAACAGAGCTAGGTGCAAGATATGTTCTCTTATAATACAAGATTTAGGTCACACCCTGCAAAAGGGAACACAGCAGAATGTAATCTTTAGTTTTGCAAAAGCATGTTTGATATGAATATTTGTCATTCAACCTAGTGCTGACAGGAGTTGTAAACATGGGAACCATGGGAAGGAAAATCTTCAGGGCAAAAAGTGATGTGCATTCGATTAACCAATGCAACAGCGCTTTAAAGGTATTTGCTTTAGTCTGAAATCAAGGAGCCGAAGCTGCAATGAAGGTGCAGTCCAGTTGGCCTCCAAATCTTGCTAGCTGAAAGCCAAATACTGTGGTCCTCATCAGCCTCAGGACTCACCACATCAATATCATCAGTTATAGTATCCTTTGCAAAAGAAACACTGGATTAGTGTACATAACATACATTAAGAGTTGCATGCCTCACACTTCAAATAACCATGATCAGCATGTTTGAAATAGAGTCACTGCTGTCGCACCCAAAATGAGATTCGCGGGGGATCAAAGAAAAGACAACATCGGTTCTCAGCCACTGAGTGTGCCATGATGGATGGAGTGGAGGTGAATGGGAGAGAGTGGGAGTGTAGGAAAGCAAAGAAAAGCCTGAGGGGAAGTTGGTGAGGCTGCAGATCAGCAAAGGAGTGAGTGAGCCGGCGTAAGTGAGTGGAGTAAGGAGATGCAGGGCAGGAAGAGAAGGGGGAGGGAGGGCACCATGGCTGAGGTGGAGTGGAGGACAACACTCCAGGGGTGAAAGCTGGATGTGTGCCAGGGTCAGTGAGGGCGGGCAAGCAGGAGGCAGGAACTGGAAAATTGTTACTCTGGCTTTCAGTTCTTGGTACTACACTGCCTTTAGCTGACAAAGCTATGAGATAGGAGAGTGACCCAGTGGTCTGCATGCAGACACAAGAGATAAAACACTGTGATCCAGATTATTCCTTCTGATTCATGTTTTTATGTTTACAGTTACAGGGATAGCAGAGGCAGATATGCAACTCAAAGTTTCTAGTACAGTTATAAACACTAAGGTCTTGATTTCAGACACAGATGTGCAGCATTTTCTCAGCTGTATTGGCAACTGTGCTGATTTAGCCACTGGCTACAATTCGCTCTATACGGGAGAAAAGGCAATGGTTATTTAAATGTCCAAGTTCATTCTGATGTCCTGAAATCAGAAAGTCATGGTTTAAAATAAAGACTTGATGACTAAACAGGGAACTCTTAAAACAGGGAATTCTACAGTAAAGCAACATATCCAGACAAAACTTAACCTGATGCCCTGTAGTTTTGAAGAACAAAGGAGTGTAAAATTAGAGGTGGCTCAGTATTAGATGTATTTGAGATATGATGAAGAAATTATGAATGTCAGGCTGGTAAGAAGATTTAACCTTGCATGGGCACTAAGCTTGAGCACAAGACAAGTCACAGTATGTGGACTAAATAGTGTAGGTACACCATATCTGAGACTGACGAATAGGTCAGCCTCGGGGGAAGTGCCTCCGATTGGGCAGACATCTAAAATCAGTGAATCATGCTTACCGCCGAGAAACCACTATAAAAATGCAGTGTCACCTATTATGGAATATTGCTTGTATGATATGCAAAAGGCTATACACAAAGTTTGAGCATATAGAAATCTCAACAGACCTGCTCTCTTAGTAATGATTGATGATCAAAGTGTAACTGGACTGATTTGGCATTATTTTAACTCTCCAGTAAATGTAATTATGACTGACTTTAACGTCAACCCTTTAAATTATTGGTAGTGCTATGAAATCAACTAAAACATAAATTTGTATGCAGTCTTGAATTCCTTTGAATAATGTGTAAAACTGATTATGGCGGGGTCCTCAGCACTTACCATGTACTCCATGTTGGAGGCTGGGGGATGGACTTGACCCCGCAGCTTGTTGTGCAGGTCCAGGATGAGGTGCATGTCCCCCTCACTGATCGCCCTCCTCCCCCTTGGCCTGGCCCTCCACCATTCCTCGTCTTTGTCTCTGTACTTGTCCAGCATGGACTCCAGTTGTGTGGAGTTGGTGAGGACCATGGCCAGGGCAGCCTGGGTCAGACACAGAAACAAGCTCGCTCCTCTGACCCAGCCCGGGAAAAGAAGACACCTCTTCATGGCAAACATAATACTATGGCTAAGTGAAGAGTACTCTTTGTAGCCTGCAAAGCAGATAGAGTAGGTTTAAGTATTGGAACCTGGTTTTCACCTTATTCCAGTCAGATTGTTTAGTTGCTGACTTTAACATTCCATTATTAACTGAGTATTTGAACTTTTTTTTAAAGGCAGATAGAGAGTTTGGAACTCCATAACCCCACAAACGTTCACATACAAGTTTTTATCCCTCCTCAGCAAGCTTGCCACGGCATCTTTATAAAGGAGTCCTGAGGCAGCGTGAATCTGTCCCCTGTCTTCTGTTTGATAATGCTGTAATTATAAGGGGACTCGAAGCAGCAGGCTGGGGCTAATACAGCTTTCAGCAGCCCGGGTGCATCTGCAGGTCACTGCATCACGACACACAGTGGGACCAGTGTAAACTGACTTTTCACAAGTTGTGCTGCGGAGCGGGAGCTTTAGTGCACAAGCGTGAGGCAGCGCACTGTGTGTGCTGGAGTGCACTACAGGGAGGCAGCACTTAAGGTTGTTTTTTTTTTTTTAAGTTACCCACGCAATTGAGCTTCTCTGCCAATTCTCCCCGTGGGAGCTAAAATACTCTTTATACAAATCTAGCTCCAATAATGGCAAGCACCCTTGGAAAAAAAACATTACTGTAAAATGATTCTAAAACACACTTTGAAAACAAAAAGTCAGATCACTTCACAATCTTCAAACACACAAAGACTGACAGATCTGTTATCAGGTAGAGATGTAAAGTGCTATCTTACCCTTTAATTGTGACAAAATCGACCAAACTGTCCCAACTGCAATACTCCAGATGTCGGAACCTTTTTTGAGATTATCGTAGGATGACAGCTTTCCTTTCCAGACAGTCTATATAATTCCATCCATCACTTGAGAGGAGCGCAGGCAGTCGACTCGCTGTGCATCCTGGCCAGGAGACAAAGAGCCCAGGGAGCTCTATAGGTACCTGTCGAATTCCTCAGGTCGCTCAGTGCGCCGCTGGGTGCATGGGAGCGCTGCTCATTTTGCGTTTATATGCCAAATGTGCGTTTAGCAGCGCAGGCGACCACGCCCCCACATCCCCAACCCGTAGACAGAGGCCGGCAGGGGTCTGGTCTGATGGAACTCTACGCATGAGGCACCTGATGGGACCAGAAGTGACGTGAGAGTAAACTTGTGGATATTATCAGACTCCTGGTACGAATACTGCGCACAGCTTATTTCTTTCTTTCTTTCTTTCTTTCTTTCTTTCTTTCTTTCTTTCTTTCTTTCTTTCTTTCTTTCTTTCTTTCTTTCTTTCTTTCTTTCTTTCTTTCTTTCTTTCCACACGAAGACACTGTATTGCATAGTACTTGGAAAGTGAAACTATCAGACAGGCTCCAGATAGTGTTTGCATTGATTCACTGATTCTCCTGTCATTAGCATTAATGACATTAAGTCTCAGATAAAGGTGATATTACCCACTACTGAGTTTAATAGTCCACGAGACTAAATTCCCAGATCATCGATTATGTAATATCATAAAAAATGTTTTGGGGAGATATTTGGATTATTGTGGCTTTTTGTAGTTTGTTTTGTCAGTTAAATATCATAACAAATATAAGTTTTCAGGCTATATATTTACTGATATGAACCTTTGACTCACTGTCCATACAGCCATTTTAGATTATTTTCTTTCTTATACTTGCAGAAATAAGAGCACCAGGACATTCGTTGATGAATTCTACAAGGATCTGCTGCCCCCTCTTGGGTCAAGAAGAGACCATCAGTCCAACACAACTTAAGCCACCTGCATGATACTGTTTTGAGTCATGCAATGCAGGGCTCGTGTGAATCGCTTTGCAAATTAAAAGTGTTAAATACAAGAAAATGTGCTTCTTTTAAGTGTAATTGTGTTGAAACATGAAAATTCTCTTAGCACTTTACTGAACCTCTAATGAGAGTGCCTTTAGTCCACTGTTGAGACAGACTAAATTTATGTTAGACAGACAGAATTTAGAGTAGACTGAATTGTTCAATTCAGCAAAAAAAATGCATATATTATAAAAACATCTTTGGCATGTTTTTATATATGAAAATTACTATGACCGATGTAACAGTTTGTTTCGTTTTACTGTAGCATTTTTCATAATAATGTTTCCACAGCGAAAATTAGATTTCAAAGTGTGATATGAAATATGATAAATGTATTGACTGGCTCATTCCCGGAAGATCACATTTACAGGCTTTAAAAGCTGGTAAATTATGCGCGAAAAGACGCTGTCAACCGTGGACTCCAGACGTCAGAGAGCATATACTGTATGGTGGTGAGGGGATTAGTGCCATCTAAAGGTGAAGGGAAAACTGCGAGGGTTCGTGGCTGGTGACGAGACTCTAATCCTTTGAGCTTTCGGATGGATAGAGAGACGGGGATGAAGATGTCGGAGTGTTTGCGCTGGTGTTTGGTGAATGAATGAAACACTGATGGAGGAGCGGATGGTGGGCTGAGGGATGGACATTGTGGAGGCTGAGCTGCACACTCTCAGGGAAGAGAAATGGCGCACAAACTTCTGCTGCCTGTCGGTAAGTTTTCTGCTGGAGCCATGGCTCACCTCATACCCTGTGTGGATTCATACAAATAAATGTCCATCCGTATGGAAATCATTTTTAAAAATCTCGGCAATCCATTTTTTTAGATAATCCTGCAGTCCATATGTGTGTTAATAAGGTGCCATCCTCCTCTATTTCTTTTATAGGTTGTTTTGAGCTGTAGTTTTTGTTTAAGTATAATGCAAATTTCCACCAAACCCACCATTTTTAATTTCTTCTCTTTTATCAGTGTTAGCAGCAAGTGCCATCACACTTGTGCTGCCAACCACAACTACCAAGAAAAAAGCTCAAGGTACCCTCTTATCTGCTCACATGGTTTCATCTGATTATTCCAAGACACTGGGGTATTACTGGGGTAAATTGCAGAATGTTCAAGCAATGTCATTCACCTTTTCGGAAATTATTTTGAACTTGATATAAAAACCACGCAATGTGTGGCACTTCTTCAATTTTAAAGCAGGCTGTAGACCTGTGTGATAACATACAGTACAACAGGAGATTATTGATGACGTTGCAGTGTGACATTTCATAGTCTTAAAAAAATACACTATTAATTAATTACAATTTTAGGTGTCTGTTTATAAACCCCTTAAATTGTCCCCTTTCATAGATCAGGTACAAAGAGGGCATATCAGGAACCCAGCAAGTGGATTAAGTGTTTTAACCCCACAACTAGAGTGTCCTTATTAATAAATATGCAAGGACTGTGGTGACCAGCCACCTTGTCTTCTAATGTGTCAAAATGTGCAAAACCAAGAAGTATGCAGTCCACAATCAAATACTGGAAAAAATGTAATCTTAAAGAAGCGTAAGCTTAAAGCCAGTTTACTCTAACTACACCACACAAGTGACGTTTACTTTCAGTTTACTCTAAACCAGCTGCAATTGAAGTTGTGGTCTGACACCTTTAAAAGACAGAAACACCAAATGAGATTCAACATGTGCTGACACATCATCTGACTGTTTGTTTGCCCATTGGCTTCTCTCTAGTGAAGAACAACTCAGGTGTGATACCAGCCGGGCAGTGTGGCGCTTGGGTAAAGGAGCCTGATGGAGGGTATTTCACTTCCCCTAACTACCCGGACAAATATCCTCCAGAGAGGGAATGTATCTACATAATAGAAGGTGGGGCTTTGATCCTCTCCTGATCCCCTGCTTCTCCTCCTCTGCTACCATCTCACCTTCTCTCTGCCTCTCTTCCTTGCTCAGCCTCTCCTCGGCAATGCATCGACTTATTCTTTGACGAGAAGTATTCCATAGAGCCGTCCTGGGAGTGCAAGTTTGACCACATTGAGGTTCGCGATGGACCCTTCGGCTTCTCTCCACTCATTGGTCGCTACTGTGGGCAGGAGAGCCCAGCATATGTCCGCTCCAGTGGGAGGTACCTGTACATCAAGTTTGTGGCAGATGGAGAACTGGAGGCCATAGGTTTCTCTGCCCGGTACAATTTCACGCAAGGTGAGTGATGAAAAAGGTTGTCTGAATCAAGGGGCTGTAATTCTGATTGCATCGAATCCTTTTCAAAAAAGTGATAAAAAAGAGAAATGGATCTGAAAAACATATATATTTGCATTAAGGGACTGCAATATAGATTACATTTTAAGAAGGACTTTAAAAGGGCATGTAAAAGACTGTAAAAGCGCATGCAAAATCGCATCTGCAGCACTGCATTCCATCCAACCATTCTGTCTGCTTTACAAGTCAAGTCAAGCAGACTACTTGTACGCAGATACACAGAACAATCGCCTGACCATTGACCGCTGATCTCAACTCTCTTAGCTCACTGATTTAGTTCTACAGTATTGAATTGCATGAATTGTTTAAATCAACCCACCATATATTAACATATTACAGAGAAATATTTTGAGAAATACATTGAAAATATGGCTCTATGTGTATATATATATATATATATATATATATATATATATATATATGACTATAACTAGTCTAGTGTGGACAAATAACATTGTCTTTAACACTGTCTTTATGTTGTGTTTCAGGTTTGTTGTGTATAAAATGACTTGGTAAGGTTTAGACAAAGAGGACACTTAGGGATATTAATCTGGTAGGGTTCAGGGCAGGATACTGTTCCCATGGCTGCAGTAATAAATTTTACTTTAAGGCTTTTACTCTAATTTGGAAGCAGGAGAGAATCGTGACATTTTCAATGTCAAGTGTTTTGCAGACCCATCTTTGGTGCTTTTGCATTGTGCATCATGCAGATCCTTTCTCTTGGGTGGGCAGTGGTCCAAAAAGATTGATGAACTTTTTCTGTGCAACTTTGTATTCGTGCTATAATGTTGTTCTTGGATGGTTCCAGCCAGTATACTGCACCTCCTTCCACGGCTTTTCTTGGTGTTTTGTCCCAATTTTCAGCCCTGCTGTTTCTTTGGCCCTGGTCATATAGCCCAATTAAAACACATTTTGACAGAAACCCTGCACTCCTTAAATGACATGAATGAATGTGGGACAGTCCACAATATGCAGAATATCCCTGCTGTACTTTTTAATTGTATGTGTGAGGAAAAAAAGTTGCATGGTGCAACTTTAATGGCGGCTGTAGTCTGCACGCTCATTTTCATTCGTTGTGCAGACACACCAGCTGCAGCTGACAAGGGAGGGGAGCATTTATTCAAATGCATGCATATACACAAAAGCACAGAAACACACACGAACACACACACACACACAGGCACTTGTTCCCTCTTTCACACAACCATACGCACACACACACGCACACACACACACACGCACACACACACACACACACGCACACACACACACACACACACACACACACACACACACACACACACACAGACAGTTAATGAAAGCTTGTCTTCAGGGGAATACAGCTTGTCAGCACTGAGCCGCAGTAGCAGCTTAAGGGAGTCAGAGGCAGCAGCTTTATTAACAGAAGATTTTATAGGCCACCTACACAGACAAGAAGCAAAGATTAATCTGCATCCCCGTGTCCATCCCTCCTTTCTTTCTTTCTTTCTTTCTTTCCTTCTTCCTTTCTTCCTTTCTTTCTTTCCTTGCATGATTAAGTCCCTCCCTCTCTCTCCCTCTCTCTCTCTCTCTCTACATAAGCACATACAATTTTTCTGTCACTGGGGTTTGCATTTTTTCAGTGTGGTAGTGCACACTCAGTTGTATAAGGCTTACTAAGCATACTTAAGCAATTAGACTTTTTAGAAATGGACGCGCACATAAAAACACTTTTCCTTTTAAAATCATGAACTACTCCTTTAAGGAGACAATTTTTCTTATTGGCAGATCAGGATAAGCTGTTTTTCGTCTGTTTACATCAAATGTAATGAGTCCCCCAAGCCAAATGCTAATCTCCTGTCTTACTCATTTCAATCATTGATGGCAGGACAGAATTAACTCACGCATGTGTCCACATCCTAACACACATTGATAAACAACACACCATCTTGCACTTCTCATCACGATGCCAGTGTTCCAGCCAACAAGTGCTTAGTTGCTATTACTGCTCTGCTTATTGGTCAGAAAACCAATAGCAGATATTATCAACCCCTAAACGACTTTAAGGATTGTGTGAAGGACAATGAAATTGATTTATTATGATTATCAGCAATTACACTGTGATGAAACACAGAAACGTCCTACCCTGCAAAAACATTTCAGTGTGTTTTGTCCATTCCTATTAAATCCCATCTATGCAGAAAACTGATAGGTCTGCCAAAGCAGGACAGGAAGCTTACTCTCCACTCACACACTGGGCAGTCACACTCACTCACACACACACATTTTCTCAGTCCCTCTTGTGTGAGTGCTGCATGATTTATGACATGCCCAGTCACTGGGTAACACAGTTTCAGGGAGTTTTCAAGTGATTGGGACACCCCCAGACCTTCTGCGCCCCTGTCTATACAGAGATATACAGTATGTACAGTATATACTGTATATAGAGAGGCCAGTTGACATGACCTCACTTAAAATGTGTAAAATTAAGCATCCATTACTCAACTCCTTCCCATCATGTTCTCATCATAGTTCCATATAAATGTAATGCATTTATGTTGAATCAGTTATCCGCAATTTTGTGTGTACCATATACTTTAAGAACTATGAATAGAGGATTTATCATCATATCCACTAGCTACACCCTATCTATGCATCTTTTTTTCTCATATTAGGCATAAAGACTCTGTTTCTCTGCAGCACATGCACACTCTTGCACATACTCGCGGGAATGAATGTGAGTAATCTGGACTAAGAGAGACATGAGAGGATTAATGAGTCCTTATTAACTTGAGTCTCAAGCAAACACATCACCTTCTCTTGTTGCATCATAGCAGCTGAGCACTATGTTGAATCACCCAGAATAAAACCGTTTTAAGACATCAGATGTTACAGTTTTAAAATGAGGTATGAAAATGAGGTGTGTCTCACTCTATATTTCACTCTGCATTGTCTAACCTCTTTTTATTGCTACACTTGCTTTGTGACCAAAACAACAAGGCAAGGATAATTTCAGGACAACTTTTCAGGACAATATTGAAAAAAAAAGAAGAAAAAAAAAGGTTTTGTTTTTATAACCAGGTCAACGCTGGTGAGTCTAATCTGTCCTGAACTAATCTGATATAGCAGGATTCATAATCCACCTAGCAAGTAAATTCATCAGCACAAAGGTTTAAAACACAATTTCTCTTCTGTGACTAAAGCTGTATGTGTTTTTCTTCCTTGATGAAGGACATTGGGGTTTCAGGGGACTTTAAAAGAGGCTTGAAGCTATGTGCTGGTAGATAGATTATGTAAAATACGTAAAACCAGAGACAGCTGCGGTTTTATTTTGTTTTGCAGTGCCCTACGTATTTATTTTTTATGTTCATATTTTCATTTTTATTACTTTTTTGATTGTTTCGTACCCTTTGCATTTAGGTTTTGCTTTAATCCCTATTCTTTCAGCATTTGATGTGAATATTTTGCTTGAGAGAAGGTTTAAGGATCTGTGCAAACCACCATCCATTATCTTACCTGCTTTATACCCACTGGTGTCACAGGGGTCTGGTGTCTATCTCCAGCTCACTTAAGACAAAGACGGGGACCACAACCTGGACAGGTAGCCAGTCTATCACAGGGAAACCAAGCAAAAACCAACCTTTAATGAGCTCTGAAACTTTTTTCCTCTGTTTTCTTTTTTTTTTTTGCTGATGCATTTTGCTGGTAAACCAAAAACAATTTTGAATTCGGTCTTTGGGTGAACATTCATGAGAATTTTGTCAGTCCTTAAGAAGCTGCACACGCACAGTTTTCAGTGGACTGGAGAGCTATGACAAATGTCTAAGAGTTTTAATTTTCAACCAATTTTCAACCGGACAAGTGTCATACAAAATGGCAAGACAAAATGCCTTCTGGGCATGTGTTTTTGCATGCACATTTCTCCTACATCCTCTTCTAATATGTGGTGCTTAAATATGAAATTTTCATGTTAATAATTAATATCATTGTCCATTTTTAGATCCTGAGTTCAAAGAGCTCGGTGAGCTGCCGGCTCTGCCATGTGAGTATCCAGTCATGTCATATTGCTACAGCATGATATCGGGCCTGTTGCAGGTGTGAATGTAGAGAGATAACATATTTGTCCATGTGGTTGATTGTGGTTAATTTATGTAATGTAACTTTGTCCCTCCTTTTGCTGTGTTGTTTCCTGTAAGCAAGCTTACTCTAATGTGGTCATACTGTTATCCACAGTTTGTGACTTTGAACTGAGTGGTCCAGAAGGCTTTGTAGAGTCCATTCAGATAAGTGCAGAGGGCCGGGCACTGCAGACTGAGGCTGTAGACTGCAGGTGGTACATCAAGGCTCCACCCAGAGCCAGGGTCTGTATACTGCTAACTGTGTTTGGTTTTGTCTTGTGCTGATGATGTTATGGACGTTTTCTTAATTGTCTGTGGAAAGTCCAAAAAACAAAGCTATTCTCTGCAGAGACAGTACACTGTGACCACAGTTAGCGGATCAGAGGTGTGCTTCTCTGGGGAAGAGTTCTAAGCACTTTTTTCATCATTAATGAAGAAGATGCAGATGAGCATAAAGAACAGTCTTGCTTATAACACCAGTAGACTTAAGATGTAAGATTCAACTGCTATGGCACTTGAAATTTCCCTGTTGCGGGATGAATAAAGGCATATTCTATACTGTTCTATTCTAAATATCAATATATATATTCAATATATATGTCACTGAGTTGACCTGATTTGGATAGATCATTTGAGAGCCATAAAAAGGTTATAACTTTGAAATCCTCTGGCAGTGGTCTTTTATTTACACCTCAAGCTCTATTAATAACCAATGCAGACTGCGTGACCGGGTGATTGGGTCCTAGACCCAAGGTTCCACCCAAGTATCTTAGAATTGTGTCTTAAGCGTAGTAATAGAAAGAGTGGAAGAATAGATTTCATCAAGTCTGGCACATTCTGCTATATTTTGTCCCGACAGATCTACATGCGTTTTCTGGAGTACGAGATGCACAACTCGAATGAGTGCAAGCGAAACTTTGTTGCCATCTATGACGGCAGCAGCTCAGTGGAGCACCTGAAGAACAAGTTCTGCTCCACGGTGGCCAATGACGTCATGCTGACTTCGTCCGTGGGTGTGGTGAGGCTGTGGGCAGATGAAGGGAGCAGGAGGAGCAGATTCAGGATCCTCTTCACAACCTTTCACGAACGTGAGTCATTTTCTGACTGTCCTATCTATTTCTGTGATAACACGTGCACCCTACACGAGACCTGGGACAGTATGTGGAACAGCAAAAGTCACCAATATGCAGTGACAGCCTCTCCCAAAGTGATAAATGTTCATATGAAAACAAAGAATCTGGTTTCACAACTACTAGCTGTGGTGGATAGAGATCTGATCAGTTAGTTTTTGATGGTGGAATCAGAGCATTCCTTTAGTCACTACCCTGATAATTAAAAATGGATCAGATGTCTTATTCTAATCATAAGTCGATATCGCCTCCTTGATGTTTCAAGGAGGAAAATCCTTGTGGAAACTATTCAAAATCCAAGGATGTCCAAAACTACCACTTCAAACAGCATTGATTATCCGGCCTTGACATATTTGAAAGTGAATTTTAAAATATATATATTTCCATTAAAAGTGACATACAAAAGCCTCCTGGTAAAAATGAGAACCACTCTTTCTGCCATGCTGACAACTGTTGCGACGTTGTATCGTTGCTGCCTACAGGTATTGACCGCTTTTTGGAATCAGCCTGAAGTTGTCACTCAGGGAACTGCAGTTTTTGACACATCCACGTTAGCTTCATTTTTCACTTGCGAAGGTTCACACACTGGTGTAAAATGAAAAGGTTTGCTTGATGTGCCCAGGGTACGGATGATTACCACGGAACTGTCGTTCTTTTTAACTGGTTTTACTGTTGGTTTGGTTTGGCTTGGTTTGTTTCAGTCCACCATGTAGAAGAGCTGCATGACTCCTGTCTTTGGTTTTCAGCTCCATGTGAAGGAGATACTTTCTTTTGCCATAGCAACATGTGCATCAACCACACTCTGGTCTGCAATGGTATCCAGAACTGTGTTTACCCATGGGATGAGAATCACTGCAAAGGTACTTCCAGACACAGGACCTGAGAAACTCACCAAAACATTGTTTTCAGCTGTAACTGACTCTGAAGCACTTTAGTCAACTTCAGTTGATGTAAATGTGCTTTATAAAGGTTGAATCGAGTTAAGTAAAGTCCACTCTTTGCTTACTGTCTCTTCATCTAGAGAAGAGGAAGGCCAGCATTCTGGACACACTGGATAACACCAACCTCACCATCATTGGAGTAACCTGTGGCCTGGTTGTTATTCTGCTCATCATCTCTGTGATCATTCAGGTCAAACAGCCACGCAAGAAATACATTATCCGAAGGTGAAGTATTTACCTTGACTTTATGTAGGAATATAGGATGAATTCCATGGAATAGAATAGAGTAGAATATGCTTTTTTAGTCCCACAGTGGAGGAATTAAAAAACCTGTTTCAATACAAATACATTTTTAGTTTATTTTACCCTATTTTGTTTTGCTCATGTATACCTTCCATTAGCTTTTCTCCAGCATCATGGCTTAACTGTCTTCCATGGGGAAAAAGAAGTTCATGAATATAATAATTTAGCAGTCCCAGTAGCCATTTCCTGCTGGCAAGAGTTGTTGTTAAAAGTTTTGTTAGACTTAATCAAACACCAGTTCATTGGAGTAATTGTGACAATATGATTTTCCAAATAATCTGAGGATAAATCTCTGTGGAGATTTTACTTGAATCAAAAAACATTTGCACTTTTATCAATGGCAGAATTTGTTTTGTGTAGATGTACTCAAGATTAATAACAAGGCACAATCAATTTACAGCATCTTTTGTTAACATTCTCTGTCCATGTAGCTATGCAGTTGTGGACATGTGTATCTACAATGTTTTTTTGGTGAAATCCTGATCATCAACTGTGTGTATCATAAATTATGGTTTTCTTCTGCTACACAGGGATGACTTTGACCCTGCCCTGCTCCACCCTGGTTTTGAGCCTCCTCACTACGAGCTCTGTACTTTGCGACGTGCTCCGTCTGGTGACCTGACCGATGCTGCCCTGGCCGAAGACTTTGAGAAGTTCCACAAACTTCGCCGCTCCTCGTCCAAATGCATCCGTGACCACCACTGTGGCTCTCAGCAGGGGAGCATGCATGGCAGCGTGCACGGCAGCCGCAGCAACCTTAGCATGAGGGATGCCACCGTCACAACAGATGGGGGAGCTTTGCTGCCACCGGTGGCTCCTGCATTGGCGGGCCAGCAGTCTCCACGTCTCTCCCACCACACCACGCCAGCAGCTCGGAGGAGCATCCTGGTGATGAAGCACAGCTACTCTCAGGATGGGGTGGAGGGCTACAGGCCTGAGGAGGAGGACCTGATGATGGATGACGGTCCCACCACCAGCCAGCACCACATGCAGTACCATCAGACACACCATGGCCCGTCAGGACTGGACCACACAGTCCACCGCACACTGTCAAATGACTTCTAATGTTGGTCCACACCAAAATCAGGATTTGTAAAAATCATGTAAAATCAATGACATGAGAATTTGTCTTTTATACTAGTGAACCTGGAATCAGAAAACCCACTAATAATTGTAATATTGCTCCACCAAAGAGTTAATCAGAAATTGTTCTTGTACGTCTTGAATATTTGACTGCAATGGAAAGAAGAGCAGTGAAGAGACGGGGGAACAAAGCTCAGAGACGGACTTATATCTACGGATTGCCTGAGATAACTTAATTTAATCTATTCAAAATCATTATAGTGTGTTTTTCCTTTGTTTGATGTTCATTTGTTTGATGTTATGTTTGCACTCCGGGTTTTGTGAGCATTTTAGTTTAAATTATTTACTGAATAGCACACTGTAGTGTATCCCATATATCTGGACATACATAGTTGCATCCCCAGACCAAAATGACATGAGGTCCTTTGAGCCAAAGGACAAGATGTCTTTGTGTTAACCAGTGACTGAAATAGAAGAACTAAACACAAAACCAGTTATTAATAAGTGCAGGAACCAATGGAAACCAAACATGTCATACCAGTAATTTTGCACACAAATTTGTTTTAAGCAAGAAATCTTTTTGGATTATGAAATGGTATGATTTAAAGTTGTAGTGTATTTACTTAATGCCATTCGTCCTTATGTGTCCTATATTTTTCCTCTCATTGATTAATTTATTGTATGTCTGACAATATACAAATTTGTTAAATTAAATATCACATGCAATTTGGTATGCAACTCGCCTTGGCTCTGTCAGTTTGTGTGTGAAATTTACTCTACACTCAGTTACTTCATTGTCACGTGTGTTTACAGCGTTGTGAAAAAGTGGCCCCTTCCTGATTTCTTATTTTTTCTTCATTTGTCACACTTAAATGTTTCAGATCATAAACTAAAGTAATAAATATAATAAGTATTGAATACAAAATGCTGTTTTTAAATGAAGAGTTCAATTGTATTTCAGCAAAGTTGGAGGCTTTCAGGGAAGAGCTGTGTTTTCAAGGTTTTGTCACAGCAGGTTTTGTCACAGCACTTTGACAAGACCTTTTTTTTTTTACCACCACCAAATTTTATTGTTGTATTATGTTCCTATTTGAAATGCTTTGTTACTTTGTTACAGAGTATTTTCCCCAAAAGTCAAAATGTTTTCTCGCAAAACTGAGAGGAGTCTTGGTTTTGGTTTGTCTGTGGTTTTCGTATTGTAACTCTGCCATGCCGACCGTTTTTGCCTAGTCTCTCTGTTGATGTTCCTGTCGGGGCTTTTGGGATCTCTTGGGTAAGTTGTCACTGCTCTCTTCTGGTAATCCACCTCTGTTGCACATTTTGGCCATTTGTAGATAAAGGCTCTTGTGGTTTGCTGAAGTCCCAAAGCTTTAGAAATGGGTTCATAGTCTATTTTACATATTTATTTCATTCCAAAGATACAACAAACCGGAGTCGGATTGCTTTACAATAAACATCTTTGTTTTAAAACTGCAGTTCGTGTTTACTTGTGTTGTCTTTGGCTAAGAATTGAATATGTTTGATGATCTGAAACATTTTAGGGTGACAAACATGCATAAACAAATCTGGATTTGGCGAATACTTTTTCACACCACTGTAGCCGCGCCAACCATAGCGCCAACTGTCTTTTCCTGAGAGAGGAGGAACCTTCCTCCCGCTAGTTCCGTCACCCTCACGGACTCTTAACATAGCTGCACAGGGCTTTGACGGAACGGAGCGGCGTGACCGCAGCGGTAAACTCACACCCGTTCCTGACATTCTCCCCTGGCCCGCTCCCTCATGACCTGTTGCTCAGCCCCCAGCCTCTTCCATGCTGTGAGCGTGTAACGGCACCCACTGCCCGGCATGTCCCAGGAAGAGGTGTTCCTCCCTGCATCGGGAGCCCAGGCAGGTGCCGGCGGTGTCCCGGAGCCCCAGAGCCAGAGCCGGAGCCGGCTTGGTGTGCTGGTGACAGGGGTGCTGGGCGGCTCGTTGCTCGCCCTGTACGTCGGGGCCGCCCCCTTCGTGGCCCCGGCTTTGAGGAAGGTGTGCCTGCCCTTCGTCCCTGCCACCACGGCCCAGGTGGAGAACGTCCTCCGGGTGTTGCGGGCCAGGTCCGGGTCCCTGGTGGACATCGGCAGCGGAGATGGGAGGATCGTAAGTGCTTTCTCAACCTGCTGACATGAGGATGCCTGTCAATTTGATAATTGTCCACAAGCGTAATAAAAATCCAATAAACACGCAAACGCTTTAACTGCTGTTACAACTATAACGTTTGCAGGGAAGTATGTCAATTATTTGTGCCAACAGGGAATGTCAATATTGTGTGTGTGTCTATATCTATCTATCTATCTATATATATATATATATATATAGTTCCCACTTGTGTAACAATACAATCAGTATTGGTCGTTGTGGTGGTGTTTGCTGTTTGTGTGTTTGCCTACTGATCTACTAACCGTGGGTGCAAAATCCAGCTGCTGACTCTGCATGTGAGGAAACTAAGGAAGCCAAAACAGTGCTGGACCAAACCATGTTGGTGCTGAGCTGTTGGCATGTTTGTGCCTGTGCCCTGGATCCACGCTCTCTGCGCCAGATAATCTGCCGCCCACTGTTTGCAGGTCATAGCAGCAGCCAAGCAGGGCTTCCAGGCCGCAGGCTTTGAGCTGAACCCTTGGCTGGTGTGGTACTCTCGCTACAAGGCCTGGAGGGAGGGACAACACCACTCCACCTCTTTCCACATCTCTGACTTGTGGAAGGTCAGTCACTGTAGTATGCTGTGGGTTTGACAGTGGGAAGTGCATGTATTCCAATGTAGCAGTTAATGTCACTTTTTGGTACAGAGATCAGGTGCTACTTTGTGAATGAAATGTCATGCCTTAACCTTGGATGATATTTTGGTTTTGACCATGCAATTCTGATATTCTTGGTTCTTTTCTCAGGTTAGTTTTGCTCAGTACTCCAATGTTGTCATCTTTGGAGTACCTCAAATGGTGAGTTCCTCTGTGCTTCCCTTAATTGTATTTTTAAATGGCCAAACCTGCAACATAATTATTTTTTTACAATTCTCAATCATAGTTAGATTACAAATAACTTGCATTAACATCATTATGGCACTCCAATCACAGATGTCAGTTGTTTAGGATATTCACATAGTGAAAAATGGCCTAATTTCCTCTGCTTATTGCCAAGATAGTTTGTGTAACACTCTTGATTGTTGCTGTCTGTGTCTGCAGATGGAGCAGCTAGAGTTGAAGCTGGCAAACGAGTTACCGACTTCTGCCAAAGTGGTAGCGTGTCGCTTCCCTTTCCCTACCTGGGTCCCTGAAGAGACTGCTGGAGAGGGCATAGACACTGTCTGGGTCTATGACGCCAAAACATTTAAAGCACAAACGCAACATGGAATGACAAAGGAGACAACAGACTCAACAGACTCACACACATAAATCCTGGAGTCAGGTTTTTGTGTATTCCTGGGACAGTTTGCGATTGTTAAAAAAAAAACACACACTCTTCCTGCAGACCTGCGTGCTGAGGAGAGACTGACCTTTGCGATGTGGTGCAGACATGACCTCAGATAACAGAATGTTTAAGTGTGGAAGTATGAGGAAATTAACTTTGGTACTGCTCTCGACAAGTTCACACACATTTAAAATGCTTCCTTTCAACACAACAGCAAGGTCACTAGTTTTATTATAAATGAATATTAACCTCTTTCCCTCACACCCGACGTAATCCATCCGTTTTAACCACTCACACACATTCCCACCTGATGGCAACATCAGAGGCAATTTTAGGGTTCAGAATCTTGCCCAAGGGCATTTGGCCATTTAGGCTGCGCTGGGCTACCATTGGACCTCCAATATTCTGGTCCATAGACGACCACACACCACACGCCACAGCCTCATCGGAGTTTCCCTCAAGCAGATAGAAATAGAAATTTCCATTGTGCAAAAGATGACTTAATATTCGCACTTACAGTCTTTGCAGTATTTATTCATTTCACCTGTATTTATTGACAGTCTGCTTCTGAGGACAGTACACAATTTTTTTTCATGTTCTGCAGCTCTGGCACAGACTTGTACATATGTTGGCACGAATAATTGTAAGTATCAACATTTGTTGATATTTGTTGCCTGTCACTGATTTAATAGGTGGGCAGTACCATGTCATGGACCAGTAGATTCAGCTGCTGAAGGACAGTGAGATGTTTAAATGGGGCTCAGAGACGAGAGATTAAATTTTGAAGTGTGTGTGTGTGTGTGTGTGTGTGTGTGTGTGTGTGTGTGTGTGTGTGTGTGTGTGTGTGTGTGTGTGTGTGTGTGTGTGTGTGTGTGTGTGTGTGTGTGTGTGTGTGTGTGTGTGTGTGTGTGTGCGTGCGTGCGTGCGTGCGTGCGTGTGTTCACACCAGACCACAGCGTGTAAAAATGTTTTCCCTTCCAGCTCCTTTAATTGTAAACTGTAAAAATACATTTTGTTTCAACACATTAACTGCACATAAAATTCAAAGTTTTCATGAAAACACATGTGCCCATTTCACACAACTTTCCTGTCATGTGGACTTGTGAGAATGAACCGAATGCGTGCCCTGTTGAGAGAAAGCAGCTGGGAAAGGGCAAGCCACTGGTTGAGCAGACGACGTGTGTGGGACGAAAATAATGCGACTTGCCAGAAAGTGCTTTGAACATGTTACATAAGGACCGGCCACTTGCCACAACGCGCGTTGTGGACATTTAATATCTGGATTTACTCCGCCGAATAAACCCAGCCAGCCGGTGTAGGGGAGAGAGAGGAGCGTGTCCAGCGTGTTGTTTCTGGGGGCTCCGGGCCAGGCTGGTTGTTGACTCCCTGGTCCCCCCCCCCCCCCCGGCAGCCGGACGCCCGGTGGCGTTGGGGCGACAGCCAGTGGTGCGGAGCGGCAGCGCAGGCACGCTCCCACCGCCAGAACGTCCTGACCGCTGCGCGCGAGGCGGCCGCCGAGTAACGGCACGGCGCGAGGGGAGCTCGGGAACGCGCGGCCTCGACGCGAGCGACCGCGGCCGGAAGGCGAACGCCCATGGCCGCACGCGGATAGCCGCCCGCGGAGAGCCCGTCGACCCAGACCGCAGACTGCAGAGTCCCGACTCCCGAGGAGCGGGGCTGCCTCTGCAGCCAGCCAAGATGGACACCGCCGAAGAAGGTAGCTAGTGTGGGGACGGCGTGGAAGCGGGCGGCTCGGGCCGGCTGCGTTCGGCGGCCGGACCGTAGCGCTGGTCGACGCTGTCGCCGAGTGAGAAGCAGCGACCGACCGAACGGTTTGTCGAGCGCTGACAGCGGTTCCCCCGGATTGGAAGCGGAACCGCTGGCCGGCTAGCGTTAGCTGCGCGCTAGCTAGCATCGTTTCAGCACCGTTAGCCCAGCTGGTGTAAATGGGACCAGCTCCAGTCTGGCGTTCTGCCGCTTCCCCTCACTGTCCCCAACTGTCATAATTACCCAACCGAAACGCAGAGGGAGGCCGTCCTGACGCCAGTGCCTGACGACACGGCGAATCGTTTCGTTTCAAATTAACCCGAAATAAGCTTTAGGGGAGCTGTCGACCCCGACCCTGCCAGCTGACTGGGCTCTGCTGCTTTCTGACTCTGGTTTACACCAACTATCGCCAACAGTTAACGCAACATTCTCTCCAGTCCGCTAGTTCGGATTCCCGGACCAACGCACTGTGGTTGACAAGCGTGGCTCGTTTTCCCGATAGATCCGTGATCAGTTGCGGTGATCAGTTGCGATGATCCGCCCGTGTTATTAGCTCCACAAACGGCAGTCGGCCAGCCCGTCGGTGAAACGCAGCCCGGGCGTCCCCACTGACGCGCTCCCCGCATCCACGGGATAATTATAGTCGTTTTATTCTGGGCGTCCAGCTAATCCGCGGATTACAGTTTGCCCTCAGCCAGTATATGTCACGTCCTGGTTTAGTCACAGGCAACATATGAAAACAGTGCCGGCCCAAACTTTTTAGGGTCCATCAACATCATCTGTTACGGGGACCCCCACCCCCACCCCCACCCCCCTTCCACTATTGCGGGGAGACAAATGTGCTGGTCCGCTGAAGACACGTATGTAAAAACACTAATAAAAACGTGGCGGTGTCACTTTTTTGTGGTGAAACGTTCATTCCACGTGTGATCTTGAAACAAAAACCCCTCCGTTCGGGGCCCCCGTCGGGGTCGCCCAGTCTCCTCGTGGAAACGGCGGCTGTGGACGATGTGTTGACGTTCCGCTATAGTGTCACTGACCGCCACTGTGTGTGTCCTCTCTGCACAGCGGACATCTGCCGGGTGTGTCGCTCGGAGGGGACCCAGGACAAGCCGCTCTACCACCCCTGCGTCTGCACCGGCAGCATCAAGTTCATCCACCAGGAGTGGTACGCTCCGGCAACGGCCTCCTCCCCTCGCCAGTCCGCACACTTACCGAACACGTTTTCCTCTGCGTCAGGGCTCAGAATGTGCGTTTTTGTGCCCGCAGCTTGCTCCAGTGGCTGAAGCACAGCAGGAAGGAGTACTGCGAGCTGTGCAAGCACAGGTTCGCCTTCACGCCGAGTAAGTGCCGCCTCTCCCGCTCGGCGCCGGCGTTCGTCGTCGTCGTCCCCCCCCCTCTCATCCTCCCTCTCTCGTCCCTCTCTCCCCCTCGCCCCTCCGCCGCTCCACTGCAGTCTACTCCCCAGACATGCCGTCCCGCTTGCCCGTCCAGGACATCTTCGCGGGGCTGGTCACCAGCATTGGGACGGCCATCAGATACTGGTTCCACTACACGCTGGTGGCCTTCGCCTGGCTGGGCGTGGTGCCCCTCACAGCGTGTACGTCACTGAGATCGTTTCGATGCATACGCTGTTGCTGTCATGTGCATGTTGTTCACGATGCAGTGTCTCTTGAGATCAAACGTCAGAATTCGGTGTGTATTTTTTCCTGCTGCCCGCTCGACAGGACCCTGACGCATTTGATGTCGCTGCTTTTCCAACAGGTCGTATCTACAAGTGTTTGTTTACCGGCTCCGTGAGCTCCCTCCTGACCCTGCCGTTAGACATGCTCTCAACGTAAGTTTGACTCGCCGTCTCCTCCCGGCCCACGCACCTGCACATTGTAGGTCGTAGGTGTCCACTTGCCTCGCGAGATCCTAACCTCTCGTCTCCCCCCCCCCCCCCCCCCCCCCCCGTCGCAGGCAGAACCTGCTGGCGGACTGCCTCCAGGGCTGCTTCGTGGTCACCTGCACGCTGTGCGCCTTCATCAGCCTGGTCTGGCTCAGGGAGCAGATCGTCCACGGTGGCGCCCCCCAGTGGCTGGAGCAGAACCCGGCCCCCCTGGTTCCTAATCGGCCTCACGGCCCCGCTGCAGCGGACGAGGTAGGGCGTGGCTGCACGCGGCCCGCTGGAGAGTGTCGGTCCGTCCACGCGCTGCTTTGCACTTTGCCATAGTTGGCCGAGCCACGAACAGGCATCTGTACATGATAAGCCAGTGGTTTTCATAAGAGGAGATGAAGGCGTCGATTGCCCGTCTGACTCGTTGCATTCCTTGGTTTCGTCCATTTTCGCATCTCCTGACAATGTGACGTGACCCTGTGAGGTCTCGTGAACGCGGGCTGAACTCTCTCCCGGTTTCCAGCGAGGGGTCATGTCTGTTTTCGCTCTGCCTTGTAAGGAAAGGCAACACTGACAGGCTCATCTTTCCTCACAGTGCGCTTTGACCAACTCGCCCCGACGCTTGTCCGTGCACGTGACTGGGTGTCGGCCCGAGCCCGTCAGCTCCGTCGTTAGACGTTAGTCTTAGAACCCGAACGAGCCAAGGGTGCGGCTCCGGCCGCTTTCCCCTTCAAGGTGCCCGAATCCCCAAAAAGACGAGCGTGCCAAACGTCCTCTTTGGCCGTCCAGGTGCCGGGCGGGGACGACGCGCAGGCCGCCGCCGATGGAGCGGCGGAGCGGCGCCGCGCCGACCCGGCCGCCGACGCGCCAGCCGACGGCCTGGCGCCCGCCGAGCACGGGGACGAGGCGCGGCTCGACGAGGACGAGGAGGACGGGGAGGACGAGGACGACGAGGAGGAGGAGGAGGAGGACGACGAGGACGAGGGCAGGGAGGAGGATGCCGCCGACGCCAACCATGGAGGACAGGGTCAGTGTGGGCGCCTCGCTCTTCGCATCGGACTCTATCTAAATCGGGAGTGATGTCTTAGTCTCTCTCTGTGTGTTTCCCGGCCGCGCTCTGCAGAAGACCTGAACTGGAACGCCCTGGAGTGGGACCGCGCGGCGGAGGAGCTGACGTGGGAGAGGGTGGGGAAGTCGCGTTCTTTTTCTAACGGTCAGCTCTGATGGCCGCTTGTTGGGTAGCGTCTGAGACCCGTTCTGCCTCTGTGTTCCAGATGCTGGGGCTGGACGGCTCGCTGGTCTTTCTGGTGAGCGCTCAGTATAAGTACATCTCGGACTCAGTATAAGTACATCTCGGACTCAGTATAAGTACATCTCGGACTCAGTATAAGTACATCTCGGACTCAGTATAAGTACATCTCGGACTCAGTATAAGTACATCTCGGACTCAGTATAAGTACATCTCGGACTCAGTATAAGTACATCTCGAACTCAGTATAAGTACATCTCGGACTCAGTATAAGTACATGTCGGACTCAGTATAAGTACATCTCGGACTCTGTATAAGTACATCTCGGACTCAGTGTAAGTACATCTCGGACTCAGTGTAAGTACATCTCGGACTCAGTGTAAGTACATCTCGGACTCAGTAGAAGTACATCTCGGACTCAGTGTAAGTCCATCTCGGACTCAGTGTAAGTACATCTCGGACTCAGTAGAAGTACATCTCGGACTCAGTAGAAGTACATCTCGGACTCAGTATAAGTACGTCTCGGACTCAGTATAAGTACATCTCGGACTCAGTATAAGTACATTCTCGGACTCAGTATAAGTACATCTCGGACTCAGTATAAGTATATCTCGGACTCAGTATAAGTACATCTCGGACTCAGTAGAAGTACATCTCGGACTCAGTAGAAGTACGTCTCGGACTCAGTAGAAGTACGTCTCGGACTCAGTAGAAGTACGTCTCGGACTCAGTAGAAGTACATCTCGGACTCAGTATAAGTATATCCAGCTGAAAACCAGATAGGACGTTGTGCGTTTTTTATAGTTGTGGTAGGAGTTTCGCATCGCCGACCCCTGTGGGACGGGGACGTCCCGGCTCTCGATGACTGCCAAGATCGCAACGAAAGGGACACTGACCAAGCGTGTGTCGTTTTTTCCCCCCTAGGAGCACGTGTTCTGGGTGGTGTCCCTCAACACGCTCTTCATCCTCGTCTTTGGTAAGTCACGCCTGCCGTGTAGCGATGTGCAGCGTCATGTCCTGTCCGTGCGCTCATGGCACGCGTCACGCACAACCCTTGTGCACCTCCCGTTTGAGTGTCCGCCGTCATTCAGATTCGTGAGACGGTCCCATCGTCCCAGCTCCAGCTGAACCGCACTCTGTCCCGTTTGTCCGAGCGTTTTGCCCGTACCACATCGGCCACTTCTCCGTCGTCGGGCTGGGCTTCGAGGACCACGTAAGTGCTCGGCGGCTCTCGGGGGGGAGGGGGGGACACCTCGGGGCCGCGGCGTTCGCGCCCCGTCCCCGCCCTGACGCGTCGCAACGTTGCGCCCGGCAGGTCAGAGCTTCGCACTTCGACGGCCTCGTCACCACCATCCTGGGGTACATCCTGCTGGCCGGCGCCCTCATCGTCAGCCACGTATCCTCCGCTTGAGGGTCGCAAGAGCCCCGACCCGCGTGTCGCTTCACTCCCGAGCCGTTGCTTCTTAACGTCTCGCCTTCAGGGCCTGGCCTCTCTGGTGAAGTTCCAGCGGTCCCGCCGCCTCCTGGGCGTCTGCTACATCGTCGTCAAGGTACGCCCGGGGGGGGGGGGGGGCGGAAATGCCGCAACGCCCGAAATCGTCCGTTTTGGCCCCCGTCACGCCGGCCAGGCTGCTCGCAGAGCATCACAGAGACCGAAACTGAGTTGCATTTGTGTGTGCGCCTCGGCCCCAGGTGTCCCTCCTGGTCGTCATGGAGATAGGCCTGTTCCCGCTGATCTGTGGTTGGTGGCTGGACATTTGCTCGCTGGTAAGACACGCCCTGAGGCGTGAGCTCAACCGATCCTTAACGATTCGCTCCTGCGATGGCCTCAAAGACTCGCTCAGATCCCCGGGTTGTTCCAGCTTCGTCTGTGTTTGGTTTTAGGTCTGCTGTTAAGTTACAGGACCATGACCTGATTGTGTTTGTGCCACTTGTTCCCCGGCTGGCCCGCAGGAGATGTTCGACGCCACGCTGAAAGACAGGGAGCAGAGCTTCGACTCCGCCCCGGGCACCACCATGTTCCTGCACTGGCTGGTCGGCATGGTTTACGTCTTCTACTTTGCCTCCTTCATCC